>OX439131.1:16939271-17045517 GCA_949318235.1 Ecdyonurus torrentis
TGTAAAATTTTATTGCAAGCTAATACACAGAGTAAGAAATAAAGAACAAAGCTGGTGTTTGATGTAATTCACTAATAATTATTTTTTACTCGTAAATTGAACTTATTAAAGTATACATCTATTTTAAATGCTTTTGCAGCTATATAATATATTATTATGTATTTAAACCATTCATATTTTTTTAAATTTACTTACCCTTGTCATTCCATGTGCCACTCACACACACAACTGATCAAGTGTCAATTAAGTGCATTTCAAGGACTGCAACAAGTAGTACTGAGAGAGTGATAGTATAATATAGCTTGGCCAATATACGTACAGTATAAACAAAGGTGATTATTAAAATGACAAGTAGAATGCACACATGCATTCTCTCAACTTGACAGAAATGATGACTAATGATCGAAATCTAAATTATATTTCAAGTCAAGAGCTGACTGATTCTCTGATTTTCTGTGGTTTAATTGTTGGCACTCATTACAACCCTCTAAAATAAATTAAAAATAGTTGAGTTTTCTTTTTTGTTATGAAAAATAAAAAATTATTAGAGAGAGAGAGAGAGAGAGATCCTTTTCAAATACTTTGATGTTTGAGATATATTTCTAAAGGCTGCATCAGGGAATATGTTTTCTGTGAAATGTTGTAAAACTAATTTTTAATCAAATCTATTGATGAAAAATAAGAAAATATAATTACAACAACTTATAGAATTGAAAATAAACATTTAAATAAGATTAAGAAACATTTTTTACAGTGATTTTAAGTTCTGAATTAAATACATAATATAATATAATTTTATAAAAATTAAAAAACCCTTTTACGACTTTTTTTTATTTTTTTAGATTTCTAAGACTTGCTATACATTTTTATTGTATGTATAAGAATAAGATATATCAAATTAATTTTAAAAAAATCATAATTAACAGACTATTGCAGAAATGTTTATCACTGAATTTTATTTTACAAATGAAAATTAATTGTAAAATTGTGTATTTTTCGAAAGAGAAATATCTTTACCATAAAAATAAAAAAGATATTATTTGAAACCATAAACTCACTTGTCAGAGTAAAATATAATAAGTTGATTAATGCGTGGATTAAGTAACAGAAAACAATTTACAAAATAAATTTAACTTTTTATTTTTTTATTCAGTAGCATAAAACAATTGCAATATTAATCATATGATTTAATAAAAATAATAATAATAATAAAAAAAAACGTCTTGGTAAAACACGAGTTAACTAAATAATTGATATACTGTATCGTTCAATAAAAACACCAAAATAATAGAATAGTAGCTGCTTTTTTCACTCACAAGTCAGTATACTAATTTAATAAAATGTAAACAAAAAATACGAAAAATTTAAATTTAAAAAAATTATTATATAACATTACATGCATAAATATACGAATGATAATATGAGCGCGAGCGATAGAAGTAACGTTTTATCGGCAAGTGTGATATCACTGGCCGGTAAGTCATGCGAACACTTCTCGCAGTCTACATTCCATGATATGTTAGTACGCGTTGTCCAGCACGCGCCCATTGTATGTCCAAACTAACGCGTTATATGTGCGTATCCAGACCTCCCCCCACCCCTAACTCCAAACTCATGACACGTCCGACCAGTCTAAGACCTCACGCTTAACCACATTTTTTTTTTATATATATTATTATTCAAACTAGTTCTGCGAGTCGCATCTCACGCGTGAGTATCTATTGTTCAAAGATGTTTTACTAGCCTAATTGATTATTTCTAATACTTAATATGACATATTTATATTAAATAAACAACTTGAATGGACCATTGAAAAAAAATAAACATTGAATAATATAAAAGTGCGTGTCTATTGAATTAATAAAATATATATCACCCTTCTTGTAAACGCATTCTTAATATACTATATATATCTTATTATATATAAAATGTAAATGAATAGTAATGAGAAAGGTGTGAACAGGGATAATTATATAATAATCATAGTAATTGACATAAGATATGTACTACAGGAGTAAGAAATATTGATCCAAATTCTCAAGACGTTGCACATAAGATACAAATATACGAATAGAATGAAACGAGAACTATATATAGCGTAAGAAATTGTAGAGGGGAGAATGATGCAAAAATTTAGAAAACTATATAAAAATTTAGTTCTTGATGTTCTATTATGGTCATATGTACTATACCTCATTGGAATTGTATATATTGAGATATAGGCCGACGCCTTCTCATAGCCGCCATCTTGTCTATGGTGTAACCCTTTCATGTTCACGTGTAGGGGGGGGGGGCGGAGCTCACCCACCCCGCCTGCAACAATATAGTTGCAACAATGCACCCTTTGTTGATATATGACACTGCACTTTTGTTTATCTGCCTACTATTGGTCATTTCATGAGGCAGCCATAATTGTTGTTCTATGCCTATTCATGCACTATTCATTCACATCTATTTTTAAGTATAATTTTAACCGCAGATATTAAAATTTATAATATTATCGGTAGATATTAAATTATGATTAAAAAAATATGCATATAAAATAATTATTTTACCTAACAAAAAAATAAATAATCAATTCTCTAAGAAAATTTATTAAACTACATAGAAAATTCAATGCAACATTATTAAATGTGAATTATATATTATATATATATATATATATATATATATATATATATATATATATATATATATATATATATATATATATATATATATATTGCTTGCCATATTGTGTTATCGTGCTATACACCAATCCCAGTCCCAGTCAAGACATTGTCTTATCGACAGGTAAGACATATAGGTATATTCTTGAAATACTGAAGACAATGTTTATTACAATGATTTTATTTCAAATCAAAGTGTGTTGATTTCAGCTAAAAATAAAGAAAGTACCAAATAAAATATAATTAAGTTTTCCCAATTTCACTGAACGTCTTAAATTGTAGCAATATTTCATGTATAATAAGTTCAAAAGTATGTTTCATCCCTTAAATATATAATGGGAAGGATTCATTAACAAATAACAGAGCTATCTTTTAAAAAAATCTCATAGGTAAGAAAACTTAACAGGCTTTTTCAAACGATTACTCTGTTATTTTGTTAACGAATCCCTTCAAAATATTAAAAAAAAATGTCTTTAAAGATAATACTGTATAATTTGAATATCATGGTTTTTATTTGGTGACAAAATATAGAAATATGAATAAAAAAAATATACTTGAAGCCAAAGAATTTCACATTAAAATGTCATGAAATATTTTTCTCTAAATTACAATTTTAAAAGGTCCTAAATCTCATAATTTTCGTGAACACACGTGAATGATCTTCTTTATAAAGGTCATTTCAAAGTTCTTAATGCAAAAAGTCAGCGACCTTTCCGTCACTTTAAGATATTTCACTAAAAATCTTGATATTTTCACCTTTTTATTTGACTTTTCTATTAAGAAGGGTAAAATAACTAACATATACTCAGAATTAAAATGTGCGAACATTTATTTTTCTTTCTCTGTTTATCAGAGCATGAAAATATTTTAGTTAATAAATTCCATAATATTTTTTTTGTAACTAAAATGTTAATTAAGGAGAAACTTATATTTTATATTTAAAATAAATTTTTCGTTTGAAGTAAAAATAAAACAATTAGTATATTGAAAACAAAAGATTCCTTTTTAAAAAAGAAATCTACTGTGTATATATTATAATGTTCATTATTATGACATTATAAAATACAAGACACGGAAAAGTAAATTTTATAAACAACAAAATGTTTTTGTTATTTAAAATTTTAGTTTCCGACATTTTGCACGTCAGGTATTCTCTCTTATTCTCTATTTTTAGTTTATGAAAAGTTTAGTAAAAGAGCTCTGAGTGAGTGTGTATGTATATATGCATGGGATATTTAGAATTTGGTACAAAGTTAATGCACCTCTCTCTCTCTCTCTCTCTCTCTCTCTCTCTCTCTCTCTCTCTCTCTCTCTCTCTCTCTCTCTCTCTCTCTCTCTCTCTCTCTCTCTCTCTCTCTCTACTGGAACTAAGGAATGCAGAAGAGAGTATATACGTACACGCATAGGAAACGGAGGTGGTGAAAAAGCTTTGTTACAACCACGGTATTGTTGTAACAATCTAGAGAGAGAGAGAGAGAGAGAGAGAGAGAGAAGTAGTCGTACACACACTTTGTTTTTCGTCTGTCTATTTTCCTACTTTACCTTACATAACAATGATAAATAATAGCGAAAGACCAACTTCACTAATTCGTTACTTCGTTAGACAGGTATATATAAAATATATTATTTTGTATATAACAACTACATAAAAGTATTTTACAAAACTATTCATTCTACTTAATGTTTTACAAATGAGTATTCTTGAACTTATTTTACATCGCAATATTTTATATTAATAAAGAGAAACAGTTTTGAATTTTCAGTAATCTAGTAATAATTTGTCTGATATGAATGTTTATAAATGATTTGTTATATCTTAACAGCAACCTAAATGTATTTATAATTAGAAATTACAAAGGAAAAATATATGAATGAATGAATGAATGAATGAATGAATGAATGAATGAATGAATGAATGAATGAATGAATGAATGAATGAATGAATGAATGAATGAATGAATGAATGAATGAATGAATGAATGAATGAATGAATGAATGAATGAATGAATGAATGAATGAATGAATGAATGAATGAATGAATGAATGAATGAATGAATGAATGAATGAATGAATGAATGAATGAATGAATGAATGAATGAATGAATGAATGAATGAATGAATGAATGAATGAATGAATGAATGAATGAATGAATGAATGAATGAATGAATGAATGAATGAATGAATGAATGAATGAATGAATGAATGAATGAATGAATGAATGAATGAATGAATGAATGAATGAATGAATGAATGAATGAATGAATGAATGAATGAATGAATGAATGAATGAATGAATGAATGAATGAATGAATGAATAGTGAATGAAAATTTGAATTCTAAAAATTTTGTATCCTGCAGATTAGGCAACCAGTCGGACCGTCTCAAGAAATCTCAAAATTGTGAGGCTATCTTTTGGAAGCAAACTGAATAATAAATTAAGTTAGGGTTTTAGTACAATATATAGGATTGAAAGTTGTGTATTGTATTGTAGTTTGAAATATATATAATGTCATAGTTATTTGCACATAAAGAGTAAGACAATTATATTAAAACCTTATGTACCAAGGTAATTGTAAACTATGTTATTATGATTCCACCCTAAGAAATATATTATTATATTTACCATAATAATATTGGATAACAGTCTTTACTTTGAATAAATCTTAACCTTTTTATTTAATATTTAATTAAAATGCTTATTAGAGCATCAATAACCTCATTATATACTTAATATTATTTAACTTTTATATATAATTTCATGCATATATATATATATATATATATATATTAGAAAATTAATTACTAAATACTAAACTTTCTATAAAGTTTTATGATGAAATTTTGTTCATCTTTTCCTTTTATATCTACACGTATTTTTCTTCTTCTTTATTTTCAAGATGGCGTGGTTTTTACCCGATCGTTAAGTATAAAATTTTGTTCTTGCCATCTCGCGGTGACTGGCGATGCAGGCTGTCTTTTCCCACATACTTTGTGCCTGAGCCGCGAGCTTGCTTGCATGCTTGGAGAAAGTAGGGTGGGCAAGTTAAGTTCCGCACAAGTCTTCTGCCTCCCGCCGAACTTTGCCACACACAACCCCCACGAGGCAGTACAACACCCTGCAAGTTACAAGACGATCTTTAGAATACCCTAAAGTATATCACACCTAAGGGATCTATAACATTAAGATATTACATATGACAATCAGTTTAATGTAAAAATTAATATAAATTTATATTTAATGTAAAGTAATGTTATTTCTTTTAATTTTAATTCATTATGACTTAGAATGTACATACACACTTTTAGGTCTCTAAGAAAATGAAAATTAAATCTCCTGTTCACTCTCTCATATTATATACTTTGTTTTTAGAGTTTCTCTCTGTTAAAAGAAAAGCAACCAGCCGTGTTGGGAACATTGTGATGTGAAGAAGAAGTAAAGAAGAAGAAGAAGGTTGTGGGGGTCGCGGGAGGTGAGGGTGGGGTAGAGGTGGGTGGGGGTGTACTTGTCATGCAGGAGACGTCGTTCAGCACAACCAAGGAGCAAATAAGAGTGAGAGAGAGAGAGAGAGAGAGAGAGAGAGAAAGAGAGAGAGAGAGAGAGAGACCGACATCATTCTTCACACAGCATCGTGAAACTCTAAAGCAGAAGAAGTTGCCTCTCTTTTCAAAAGTTTCTCTCTCAAAACTCTTCCCTCTTTTCTTTACTTGAAAACAAATGAGAACCTCAACTCTTCTTTGCTTCTCTTTTCCCATACCACCCACCTCATTGCTTCGTTAAAATATATATTATAAAGTAAAAAGAGAGGAAGTAAAATAATAAGAAGAAAAGAAAAGAAAATGATGATGAGAAAGAGAGGGGTGTATGTATGTATGTGTGTGTGTGTGTGGGTTTGGAACTTATTATATAAGAGAAGTTTAATGTGACGTCCATTGAAATTTCCTTCATCAAGACTCAAAATTCCCTACTATTTTGCATGGCAGGAGGCATGCTGCTGATGTCTAGTTAACTTTACTTTTCACTTCTTCAACATCTCATTATAAACGTGCCAAAAGAGCTAACTAGTATGAACGAGAGAGAGAGAGAGAGAGAGAGAGAGAGAGAGAGAGAGAGAGAGAGAGAGAGAGAGAGAGAGAGAGAGAGAGAGAGAGAAAGCTTCATGTAAAACTCTATATATATATATATATATATAAATATACATATATCTAAAATCTTTTAACCAATAGCAAATAAGAACGAAACTTTCTCAACCAACCAAAAAGTTTTTCCATTATATAATATAAAATCTGTTTTTCTCTCACCGTAGTTTTCTCTCTTTTTTTATTATTTTTTTTCTCCATTAAAATCTGAATAGAAAATAGATTTCCTTTTCTGCTCTTTCTCTTATACTCTTTTATATAATAAACTCTTTAGTATATAGTTAGTACCTTTTAAAAACGTACACCAATTTAAAATGATGTTAAAACTTTTCCTTTAAATAGAAGTTTTTTAAGGGTTGTATATAGAAAATTTGTATAAAACAAAAGACGTCAAAAATATTTTTCAAGTTAATAATTAGAAGAAGAAGAAGTAAATTTTCTTATATATATTATTATTTCCTCCCTTTATTAAAACTTTAGAACAAGAATGAGATAAGGAACAACTATCTTGATGACGATGTGATGAGACTGCATTAAAATCAGATGGGTAATTAAGCCTGTGAGCGATACTTAAAACAAGATGAACCAAAGTCTCACACTATATTTTCTCTCTCTTGTCTTTCACTCACTCTCTCTCTCTCTCTCTCTCTCTCTCTCTCTCTCTCTCTCTCTCACTCAACTTATTATATAATATATAAGTATTTATATTATAATATACAAAATATAATTTTCTATCTATATACGTGTTATATCAGTAGAAAGGTGTATTATAAAGAGTTTTCTGTTATCCATTCTTACTTAGCCTCAAGGGAAAATAGAAAACAAGAGGTATATAATACAGACTATATAAGATAAGGAAAAGGTATTCTTCATATATATAATAATAATAATAACACTTATATAATACAATTTCAAGAAAGATATAACATAGATATATGTATGTAATTATATTCAAAAGATATCTATTCCAATCTTACAAGATAATATTGTGTGTTATACCGGTATATCATATATATATAAATAAATTCTACGATATTATTTTATATACATATAAGGTAAAATTTTGTATGATTGTATAATTTAAACTTTGTTTTATATAATATTATAAGAAAATTTAATATATTATTGTGTCAACTTTGGAATTGCTTTATTATTATTATTATTAAAAGTAATATAATAGTATGAATTTATTATAAATAAAATATATTACTTTTGTTATATTATAAATTAAATATATAAATCTTTTAAGCTTTTACAGAAAGTTTAAGAAATTAAAATATATGTTTTAAAGAAACATATGTTTTTTTTTTTTTAAGATTTATGTGTCAGTTTTATAACTATTATATATACTTTAACTTTTAATTTAAAATTTTATAGATGCCATTAATATAATTTTTATTTTATATTTACTTTCATTTTCTGTATATTATAGTGATATAATCGTAGAACGCTCAATAAGGAATCAAAATGTAACTTAGTGGTTTCATCTTCTGGGAATCAAACGCTATTAAGAAAACCTCAGAGAGAGAGAGAGAGAGAGAGAGAGAGAGAGAGAGAGAGAGAGAGAGAGAGAGAGAGAGAGAGAGAGCTAGTGAAAGTGTAAGACTTAGGATATCGATATTCATATAGTTACAACATTAGAGTAGAATAAACGAAAACAAAAGTAACCAAATATTTTTAATATCGTTCCTTTTTTTTCTCTCTGCACCAAAAGAAAATAATTTTAATAAAATTAAATTTATTATAAAGTTAAAAAGTAATTATTTTCAATTCTATATTTTCTCATTTATATATAAACATAAAGTTAATGTAGTTTATATATATGATACCTTTATATATATTAAATATATAAATTTATTCCCATGAGAAATTCTTATTCCTATGGTATTTATTTTCTTCATGTCTAACAAAATGAATGAGCTATGTTAAATTATATTGTATTATACAATATATGTTTCTAATACTAGATAGTATTTTAATGTTAACCATTTTAAGCAAAGAAGAAGATAATATATGAATGTTACTATATAAGTCACATCTGTAAATCAAGTAATTTCATTTTGTATGCCTGCTTGTATTTTCTCTTGTATCATATGTGTGGGTGGAGGAGAGAGAGAGAGAGAGAGAGAGAGAGAGAGAGAGAGAGAGAGAGAGAGAGAGAGAGAGAGAGAGAGAGAGAGAGAGAGAGAGAGAGAGAATAAGAAAGTGTCTAAGGTTTCGTAATACAAAAGTGACAAAGTGTTTCGTTGTTTTATCCACGATAAAATATAAGAGGTGTAGAACTAGAGAAAATGAGTTTTAGAGGGAGGTTAAGTGATCATTTTACTGGCACTTGGAGGCAACCATATGCTATCTTTCTCTCACTATACAACATTTTGCTTTGGCATATATGAATGTCATTTTCGTACAAATTTTCTCTCTCTCTCTCTCTTTCTCTCTTCAGCTCTTTTTCAACATTACATTATTCTCATAAGATCGAGTATATACCGGACCAAAGGGGAGAATCATTTATAAATTTCTAAAACTAACTAACGTAAACTTTATACATACCCTAGATATATTATTATTATTATATAACATATACTATAAAAGTAATATGAGATTAACAAAATTATAATTTTAATATATGTATATAAAAATTTATTTTATGTTCTAAAAAAGTAATATGTTTGTAAAAATGTATTTTTAATTAAAATTAAATCTAATTTAGATTAGAAAGTTTTATATAGATCACCATGTATTTTATTTCATTAAATATTAATCTTAATTATGATTTTTATTATTATTATTATATTCAGGGGATATAATATTTACTTTAATTTATTGCAACTTTCAAAAAAATTCTTGCAGTTTAATACTTGATGTTCTACTTTTTTAATAAGTTTATTAATTTTTTCAAACTGAAAATATTTTGAAAGGAAAGACTCTCTCTCTCTCTCTCTCTCTCTCTCTCTCTCTCTCTCTCTCTCTCTCCCCATCACATAAAAAAATATTGACGTTCCAAGACGTACGATGTCAAGACACGTTCGTTTTTACTAAAATTCTTCAAGATAATATTGAATTCCAAGTCTCCACAAAGCGCATTCCAAGACCTCATTTCAAATCTTCTTGGAATTTTCTTGTAACCTTTATTTTCTACATTCTTAAAGATTAAAAATAAAGAAAAAAAAGTCTTGATAACCACAACAGCTTCATAACAAAACAAAAAATATTCCATAAAAATGCTGCAACATTAAATGAAAAAATAATGATAATAAGCGTTTCAAACGTAATGATATTTTATTGTTCATTTTTAATTAAAAAAACTCATTTTATAGTATTTTATTAAGTGTTGATTAAAAAGTATGTACGCAAAGAATATAAAATACATTTCAGTTATAAAGTATTTAGCCATATAATCTCTTTTTTTTTTCTAATTTAAAAAACAATAGAGAGTAAAACTCTTTGTTAAATAAAAACTCTATATAAATCTCAATTATTTAAACAAGTGTTTATTTTTTCGTTCTCTCTCTCTCTCTCTCTCTCTCTCTCTCTCTCTCTCTCTCTCTCTCTCTCTCTCTCTCTCTCTCTCTCTCTCTCTCTCTCTCTCTCTCTCTCTCTCTCTGTGGTATTATTTCGTGGTTAAATTTTTTATTCGTATCAAGGGAGAGGAAATTAAGAAAAAGTAGTGTTTTATATTATAATGAAAATTTGGTGCAATATAAAACACTGGTATATAACTATGTATTAAAAAAAAAAAGAAGAAAAAAAGCTTATCCTGGGTTTGGGTCTGCCAAGTAAAAAGGGAGGCCCACTGTCTTATCTTGCTGCGCTACATTAACTTTACGCCGCGAAATAATTAAAACAAACGAGCAATGTTCCATTATTAAAACCTCAGTGTTTAAAAGAGTTCTGTGTTTAAGGAAGAAAAAAAAATTAATAATACTATCTACACACACAAAAGTGTATATATGTTTTTTACTGTTTGTATCATCTTGTAGTTCTTTTTCTCTTTTTTTTTTATTATACGTTAAACCACTATACATAGATACGTATAAATAATAAAACATAAGAACTAGAAGAAATATATTCCATTGTAGAATTACAAAGTATAATTAAAAAACTTTTATTATATTAATTTTTAAGATAGTAAAAAATAAAAGAATAGAAACTTATATTGCGTCAAAATTTTGCAGATAAAATTTATTATAAAGCTTTTTGAGAAACTTTTTCTTGTAAATATATTGAAAACTATTTGAAGTAAAAAAATGTGTATTAAAAATATCAAAAGATATTGATTTGATTTTTAGTTCTTCGGGAAACTTTAGACTCCAATTTTTTTTCATTTCATATAACAAGAAGAAATAATTTATCAGAGAAGGAATTAAAAAAATGATAAGTGATTTTACCATTACTTTCTCTTTCATTGATATTTCTGATAAAATTCACTCAATCAATTAATATTAGTGTTAAATCATTCAAAACTCGCGCGTATATTTCTGTTACGTTTAACATTGAAAATGTCTTACAAATTTACTAATGTAAAAAAAAAAAAAAAAAAAAAAAAAAAAAGGCCTGAAAATAAACCTATTTCCATTCACAAGGTTGTCATAGGTTAAATAGCACATGCTAGTAGACCAAGCTCAAACTTCTATAACTTGGTCAATCTTCAAAGTATTGACCAAGTACACAAGAATGCTTCACTTCTATTAGGGAACGATATACTCAAAACTCGAACAATCAACGTATTTGAAATTACAACAACTAATTATTCATAATACTGATATAAAAAACCACAATAATTTTATAAATTGCTTACGAGAGCGTAATTAAAAAAAACACTATATATATTATATTGGATGCCATAACATGCATGTTATGCATAATAACTCTTGCTATATTGCATAAAATATTATATGTACAAATAGAATAATAAAGTAATATGAAACAGTTTTAACTATTTAATTCCAAGTAAAAAAAATATATATATATAAATAAAAAGGTATATAATATAGAAGTCGTATTGTTGTATGTATAATATGAAGAATAGTAACGTTAGTGCAGTGAATATTAAAGTAGTCAGGCTTGTGTGGTAATTAAGGTGCAGGCAATACGAAAGGAAGGAAGTGTGTATGCTTCAAGTGCTTGGACGTGAGTTGAAGGAGAAAAGAGGTCGCAAGGGAACACACATCTCTCTCATTCTATGCTTCAGGCTAACTAAACATATATATATATATATATATATATATATATATATATATATATATATATATATATATATATATATATATATATATATATATATATATATATATATATATATATATATATACACAGTATAAACTCAATGAAGAGGGTGGTATTAGCATCATTTTATTGTCTTCACGTGTGTTTCTACCACCATTTTATACTCTATATTATGTATACTATACAGTATATAAGAAGAAGAAGAAAATGAATTTTATTTTAATATGCATGGGTGGAGTTTCTAAGCTTATAAACTTTTCTTTCCTCTCCAATGCTCTTACTCGTTTCTATATATTATATGCTTTTATTTTATTATTAAATATATATACTTTCTTCTTCTTCTTCTTTCGTCTGATGTTTGGTCATAATAAGAATAAAGTAAAAGAGCGAGGGAAAAAGACATAAAAGTAAAGGATTAATGATACTCAAAAAGCAACGAAAGAGTATAATGTTAAGCTAGATTGTATTAAAATAAGAGAGTTTAGAAATAAGAGAAGTATAAGGAAAGGAGTTTTTAGTTATAAAAGTAAAAGGAAGGGTGAAAAGAGCGAGAGCGAGAGAGTAGGAGACGGTTTTTCATGAGTTAAGGTGACATTATATAGATAAAATCTTAACTTTATATTCATTTTCTCTCCCTCTCTTTATATTATTTTCTAAAATCCTCACTCCTTTTTCCTTCACTATACTTTACTCTCTTATATATATAATGATCATTTATTTTAAACTTTATTCTCTTCATTTTGCATCTTCAATTTCTTATCTAATGCCACCCAACCAACCACCCACCCACTCACCCTACCCCACCCCTATACCATCTCTCTCATCAAACAGAAAATGGTCGCCTTGCTTAAAAGTTTATAGCAAAAACGGATACTAACCATTTCATATCTATTGTTAAATTTTAACAATACTTACAATAATAATAATAATATAAAATAACTATGATAAAATTATTTATTGTATCATTTTATAAAATTTTATTAGGCATTAAAGAAACTGATACAATTTTTTTAATACACATAACATACATATATATAAAATCATGACTACAGAGAAAGATATCATTTCATTTATGTAAATTCTTAAGTACCCTTTTGATAAAGAAATAAAATATAATTGTATCCTTTTGTTTTAAACATATTTTTTATTTTATTATTTAATATTTTACATACGCATTACATAACACAAAAACGCGGAAATATTTTATATAAATATAACTTTATATAGTATAATATAAATATCATGAAAAATAACATTTTATATCATGAATAAAAATAAAATGTGTATAAAATTAAATAAACGTTGAAAACATTTCAACACGAGAAAAAGCAAGGGGTGAAAAAAAGAGAGAGAGAGAAAAAAAAAAGAAAAAAAAAAAAAGGATGAATGAAAAAGTAATTTATATCTGTGAGAGTTGTATAGTAACACAGAGGAGTAAAAAAAAGTTTTTATTTTTAAAACGTAAAAAAGTACGGATGTGTGAAAGAAGTGGAATTAGAGTGGTCCAGTCCAACGTAAATACGTGAATGGAAAAAAAAGAGAGAAAGAGAAGAGAGAGAGAGAAAAAAACTCATTCATCAGATGAAAAAGTGTGAGGGGGTGGGAAAAAAACGTTAACCGTGGTCAGTTAAATGAGTATCTCAGCCAACTTTTTATATATACACGTTTACGAGAATAAAAAAAAAATAAAAAATAAAAAAAAGAGATAATTTATAAAATTTTACATAATGTTTTTTTGGTAATGTTTAGGTTTGTGTATTGATACGTAAAAGTATGTTAATAATATGTTTGTTTATTTCTAGTATATGTATATGTTTTCTTAAATATTTGCTAAGATTTCGTTATTTCTATAATTTGTTCTAAATAGAAAACGTTTGTTATCTTTTCGATATCTGAAGGCTACACTTTTGCGTTGTAATAATACTGTTTAATATTTTACGAAGCCAAAAATTTGCAGTTTCTACGATCATCTAATGTATTATGATTTTAGTGCCAAAGTATAGACCAAAAATCAGACTTACGTATAAGCTGTAACTGCAATCTCAAATACTAAATATTGTGTGAATTTAAATTTCGTTAATCAATCTTTGTAAATATATATATATATATATATATATATATATATATATATATGAGGCATAGAAACCTAATAAACTATTAAATTCAATGCTATATAGTATTAATGGTTATAAACTTCAATTTAGTTTCACAGTTATTCATAACTAATAGTCAAATTTTTTTGCAGTATGCAAAATCATCCACGTAATAAAAATAATAACTTTTCATTATTATTATTTGCAAATGGACTAATAGATAATATGCTTAAAGAGACTCATATCAGTAAAATTGCAATTTCATTTTAGTTTGATAAAAAATTACTCACAAATAAGTAACAATATATCTATTCATTTGAAATGTTTACTTATGTAGTTCATCATATATAGTCAACGTTTTCAAATCACAGTTACATGATATATAAAATTTTCGCCCCTGAATTTTGAAGAAGTATGCAACCAGTTGAACCAAAACTGTAAATAAAAATGTGTATATAAATATATATATAAACATTTAGAGGATTTAAACTACTGTGTGATATAAATATGATTACATAAAATGACAATTTAATATGTAATATAATTTATATAAATTTGTGTCATTTCAATAATATAACTTATATAAGTTTAGTATAAAGTAAGTAATATTAATCCAATGAATTGTTCCCAAATGTATTAAATGTTAAAATTAAGATTGAACTGATGTAGTTTTGAGACAGCAGTCTTTTGGGAAACATAGTTAATTACTGTAAACGTCATGTAGCTGTACGTGTGCTTTACTTATATAACTTGCGTATACACATATATGTATGTATAGTAAGAGAGCGCCCTAATACAACGCACAAATACGTACGAACGAACACATATATATATACACAATAAGAAATGGCGCGTAAAGGTCCCATGTGATCGCCACTTTCTAACAACGGGACTAAAATTCTCTTTTCTCTCACAGCTTTACTTGAATATAAATTATTATACTAGTATTCACAAATTAATAAAATAAATATCTTCAAGTTATGTTATTTAATAGTGATTTGTAGTAATAATTTTGTCAAGTTATAAAATAAGAAGTACTGTACATTATTAATTTTTACAATTGATAGATTATTGTTGTTTTTTCTTCACATTTTCACACATTTCTTCACATTTCGAATAAATAACAAAATGAAGGAAGGAAGGAAGGGACGAACGAACGAACGAACGAACGAACGAACGAACGAACGAACGAACGAACGAACGAACGAACGAACGAACGAACGAACGAACGAACGAACGAACGAACGAACGAACGAACGAACGAACGAACGAACGAACGAACGAACGAACGAACGAACGAACGAACGAACGAACGAACGAACGAACGAACGAACGAACGAACGAACGAACGAACGAACGAACGAACGAACGAACGAACGAACGAACGAACGAACGAACGAACGAACGAACGAACGAACGAACGAACGAACGAACGAACGAACGAACGAACGAACGAACGAACGAACGAACGAACGAACGAACGAACGAACGAACGAACGAACGAACGAACGAACGAACGAACGAACGAACGAACGAACGAACGAACGAACGAACGAACGAACGAACGAACGAACGAACGAACGAACGAACGAACGAACGAACGAACGAACGAACGAACGAACGAACGAACGAACGAACGAACGAACGAACGAACGAACGAACGAACGAACGAACGAACGAACGAACGAACGAACGAACGAACGAACGAACGAACGAACGAACGAACGAACGAAGAGAAAGCTGGAGAAAAGGAATTGTTTGTCTCTCTATTCTACTCCTGAGAAGAGGAAAACGTATATTGTAAGATTAGTTTTCTCTGAAAGGAGGTATTCATTTCAAACTCCGGATATTTATTTCACACTCGAGAAATCAATTGAGAAATTCATTTCCTTCACTTGCAATTAGAACTGACTTGTTTTCATAAGCCGTTTAACATTTAGATTTTAAGAACCTAAATAAATTGAGAAATACAGTATAATATGTTATATTTTTATTTTTTATTAGAAGTAAGTTTTAATTAATTTTTTATGTATTATAAAACTCATTTTAATTTAAATATTAATTAAAATATATCAATGAATGCGTCATATTATACAGCAATTACACAATATTATTAATATACAAAAATATATGTATTATTACATTGTGACATAAAATTTATTAATTTATAAGTAATTACAATTTTTACATATATTATATACCATTATTATTCAAAAATTAATAAACATAAATTTTTTTAGCATATAATTTTAAAATTAAATTGAAAATGTGTATAAAGTATAACAACATGCATATTTTTTAACTTTAAAAAATATTAACAAAAGAAACGTAGTTAGTGATATTTGATGGAGAGTTTTGGTTTTAATTGCAGTGTTTTGCTGTCATCAGTTAGATAGGGTATTTAAATGGAAGTGCTGCCACTGCATTCAACCATCCCTCCCTCCCTCCCACTGAACCCCATTACAATTCCATAGTATATATATATATATATATATATATATATATATATATATATATATATATATATATATATATATATATATATATATATATATATATATATGTATATATGGGGGAAAACCCTACAGTGGACACCACTAAAATCACACCAACTGTATTCAGCACATCAGTTCAAAGCTTTAAATTTTTATGTTTACAAATATTGACATTTTATACTAAAAATAAATGTATGCTTAACCTTTGCATAAATATCAATACTAAAGGAAAAACACAATTCATTCAAAAATATCCATCAAAATTAGGTAAGTATAATATAGTAAAATAGAACTAAAATATCCGTGATTGATTTTTTTTTTATTAGTATTAGTATTATTTGAAAATTAAATATTATTTTTGTATAATTGAAAATCTAAACATCATCACTTAATGTTATTTTCATATTTTGGATTCCCACGCATTATTATTGTATCATTTATAGTAAAATATTCAATTGATTGCCAATAATACATTTGTTATTGTAATATGATATCACATTAATGCAACACTAACAGAACAGAATATAAAATTTCATGCATAATTATTACGTTTGTGTTATTTTCCCAAAATGAACAGGTATGTGTACGTATAGTATGTATGTGTAGTCGATTAAAATGTGTAACTTGCATAAACTATTGTACGCATCAAGTGTGAGTGTATTTAACATGACATTAAGTTTGTGCCATCAGAGAGAGAGAGAGAGAAAGAGAGAGAGAGATATGAGAGATAATAAACTGCAAGCACTGCACCGTTACATTACACATTGTTTTACTAGCTTGTTGAATGCATACAAGTATACATCCCATGTACTGTACTTAATATACATACGCACACACAACACACACACACATACACACACACACATATATATATATATATATATATATATATATATATATATATATATATATATATATATATATATATAAACATGCGGGTATATAGTATATATATATATAGAGATTTATCAATGCATGTATATGCATGTAATTTTATACGTTAAAGTTAGGTATCACGTACTATAAAACTATATTTAAATCACTAAAAAATTCTATTGTAAATAAAGTTTATTTTAACTAATAACTAAAATTTATAAATCGGGAAATTATATATATATATATATATATATATATATATATATATATATATATATATATATATATATATATATATATATATATATATATATATATATAAATAATATATTTATACACACGTGTGTAAGTTTACATGATATTATGTTTATATAGATTTTTAGAGTTCAAAAAGTTAAATTTTATTGCTTGGATAATAATTATGAGATGAGAGTATGTGAATATGAGAGAGAGAGAGAGAGAGAGAGAGAGAGAGAGAGAGAGAGAGAGAGAGAGAGAGAGAGAGAGAGAGAGAGAGAGAGAGGTAAAAATAGCATGATGCTAATCATTTGACTTTATTTGTATCATCATAATTTTTGACAGTGATTTATTTATTATCATACTTTTGAGTATTAAACAAAATCTACATACACAAAAAAATAATTTTTATCGTCATTATTACCAGAAAAAGATTATTTAACACTCATCCCGCATATTTAATAAATAATATATATCATTATATATATATAGAAGATTATATCATTAAAAAAATAGCATTTCGATCTAAATTTGAATCAATAACTTACTTTGTGAATGAAACAAAATAGTCTACAAATTTAGTGCATATTTATTAAAATATATTTTGTTATTGAATTAACAAATATGTATCTTAATTTAGTAAACATTTGTAGAACTCATTAGAAATTTATAAAAGTATAAAAATAAGTATCATAATATCAGAGTCAATATAAAATTTTGAACATACATTCATTGAAAATATACTTTGTACTAAATATTGAATTTCATAGGTGACTAATAAAGGAACAACTGTTTTGAGGCTGAATTTAAGCTATTTCGGTCACATCCGCTTCCGTCTCTATACTTACTACGCATGCGTAGTACGTCAAAACGGAAGTGGATGTAAGCGAAATTGCCTCAAAACAGTTGTTCCCTTATATTATTCAAATTATAACTAGAAAAAAGAAATCAAAACTCTCTCAAATAATAATAATATTTAACAAAAATCAATAACAGAACGTACTCTTAGATCAAATATAAAATACAGTTAAAAGTTTACAATTACATATAAAATTATATAGAAAATAAAATATGTTTGTTAAGTAATTTAGTGTGTTAGTCCAAGACCAAATATAAATATTTACACGAGAATAGACTGTCATTCTAACAAACAAAGTGAATAACAAGATTTCAAGAAGTAAATCTTATCCTTTCTAAATCAAATAAACTTTGTCTATTTTAGCTTATACTTGGTATATTCAAGTAAAATGTAGCTAGAAAGACACAAAGTTGTTAATAAAGTTGCTAAGAAAACGAAATACACACATATATATACAAGCAAAAGTTACACAAGTCGTCTATACTACTTCTTCAATCAAATAATTAACACAATTGTTTTTGTACGATTATAATTTTATATATTATACGAATAACTTTTCGACTAGATATTTATTTTATCCATTCTGTATTTATCTTTCATTTCAATTCAGTTTTTTTTTTTTTACATAATATATTCTTTACATTTCTATAACTTAAATATAATTATATTTTACATTTAAAATTACTTCTCTTGTTGTTTTATTCATTATAAAATTATGAATAAAATATTAAAATTTTCTTTAAATAACAAGAAAGTAAAAGATTAAAAAAAAAATTTGAAAAGCAGCTTTATAACTTAAATATTGTAGACGTTGCTCTTAAAACAAACCATATACAAAATTTATATTATAATAAAGTATAAAGTTTTCTTATCCAAAAAGTTAAACATTATAAGAAATTATTTATTTAAATTTCAGAAAACATGATAGTATTTATTTATAATTAAAGAAATGAGAAGTTTATTATTTTATATTTTACAAAATTTTACAAAGTGAAAAGTTGTCTTTTCATTTTCCCTATGGCAGTTTTTCAAGTACGACTGATGTTATTTAAATTGTCATGCCTAGTATAATCTTAACACATATTTATAATATAATGTTGATATAGAAATTGGATGTTTATATAAATATATATATATATAATATATATATATATATATATATATATATATATATATATATATATATATATATATATATATATATATATATATACAAACATATACGTTATAGAGTTTTCATTTTCTCTTTTGATCTTATATATCATCCTCTCGGGTTTTCTCTATACATACACATAGATCTATAGTCTTATATTATTTTCTCTCACTCTCCTTCTCTTGTACCAAAGTAAACCTTCATTATTTCTTTACTTTGTGTAAAACATTTTCTCATCAAATTGAACAGAACATGTATGTCGCGCTCATCCTAGTCTCCTTCTTCTTAAGTTTTCTCATCAACGTTTTGGTTGTAGAAAATCATCTCTCTCTCTCTCTCTCTCTCTCTCTCTCTCTCTCTCTCTCTCTCTCTCTATCTCGCTGGCTCTTTTTCGTTCTTTCGCTCTATAACTTGTTTCGCACAAAGTTTCTCTCTTCTTCTCTCTTTCACTCTCTTTATCAATCCCTTTCTAGCCGTCTCTCTCTCTCTCTCTCTCTCTCTTGTTCTTCATTTTCTCCTTACATAACCTCGAAAACCTAACATAAACATACGTGTAATATGTAGAGTCTTAGACATTATTATTAGAAGAAGAAGAGAAATTTCAAGTTTAGACTGAAAAAAATAAAATGACAACAACCGCTCTCTCTCTCTCTCTCTCTCTCTCTCTCTCTCTCTCTCTCTCTCTCTCTCTCTCTCTCTATCTCTCTCTCTCTCTCTGTATAATACATATATATATATATATATATATATATATATATATATATATATATATATATATATATAAACAAACGTATGTATGTAGTATGTATAAGTAGTCTCCCTCACACTCGTCATAAGTATGATGAAACAAAACAACAAAACAACAACATCCATATAACGAAGGAAGGAAGGAAAAGTTTTCTGCTTATGCTTGTGTTCGTGTCTCTCTCTCTCTCTCTCTCTCTCTCTCTCTCTCTCTCTCTCTCTCTCTCCTCTCTCTCTCTCTCTCTCTCTCTCTCCTCTCTCTCTCTCCTCTCTCTCTCTCTCTTGTTTGTTAATAAAATTCCCAGGTGGTTTTTCTTCTGTTATAATATGATGCTGCTTTACAAGAAAAGTTTTAATTAAAAATCTCTTTCTCATGTTATAATTTTTGTACAACAATATTTTATATAATTATTTAAAAGGATTTAATTATAATTTTTAATGTGTAAATAATTTAATAAGACATTTTTACGAACGTATATTTTTCATAAGTGTCATATTAAACTACATACTATATATGTAGTAATTTTTTTAACCCCTTTTAAAATTCATTAATTCGACCTTTTTAAAAAGCTCTTTTACATGCAGATTTTAAAATAAAGTTAAATTTTATGTTAAAAAACTATATACCTATAACTTTGAGAACAAAATCAATTAGGTATAGCAATAAAATTTATAATGAAAAGCAGTTAAGGGAGTAATTAAAAATTAGAGCATCAAAATGATTATAAACTTTGTAATTAGTAAAAGCTTTCTTCCAGAAGTAAGCTTATAATTTTGCTGTCATTAGCAGTAAATTAAGATTTTTTAAAAAATAAAGAGTTTTAAATTAGAAAAAAAAAATCTCTTTTTAGTACAAAGTAATTTCACGTTTAAGAGAAAGGCGTTAAGCACGAAATGTGCTGATAGCTTGCATCGCTCGGGTAAGCATGAAACAGTTCTCTAAACTAAGCAGGCAACCAAGGCACAGACGAACTGTGTGTGTGGGGCGGGGGGATGGGGGGTGGGGATGGGGGTTTGTTACTTAGAAGTATAGCGATGGGAAAATACAGCAACAGAGTGGTAATAGCGACGGAACTTCATGAATTTTCCTCATCAAGAAGTTTAATTTCTCAGATAATGATTTGTAATCAAGCACACATGTAGTACGCGCACGGCGAATGAAAACGAAAATATATTTTCAAATGGCATAGAGAAAGAGAGAGAGAGAGAGAGAGAGAGAGAGAGAGAGAGGGAGAGAGAGAGAACAGATATAGTTGTGTCCTATAATAAAATATTTCTTTTCACATCATTTTATATATTATAGTATATAACTGTCAAGTTTATATTATTTTCTATCTAGATTATATAATATTATTATATACTTTCTTAAAACTATAAAATGTAAGCGAAAACATTTTGTTTAAATAATTTTATTATCACCTCTAAAAGTTTACACTAAACTACCTTGATTTTAAGTATACACGAACATCATATCATTGCCCATTCTCCTTTACTCCCTCTCTCTCTCTCTCTCTCTCTCTCTCTCTCTCTCTCTCTCTCTCTCTCTCTCTCTCTCTCTCTCTCTCTCTCTCTCTCTCTCTCTCTCTCTCTCTCTCTCTCTCTCTCTCTCTCTCTCTCTCTCTCTCTGTCTCTCTCTCTCTCTCTCTCTCTCCATTCACTCTGCTTCTATTTTCTTAACTCTTATATCATAGTAAAAGATCCCCACGTTTGCAATGAAGGCGCGTTTTCACAACGTTTACCTAAGTATTACTTAAGTTTAACTTAATGTTTTAACGTCTTATCTTTTAGCTGGTCTCAGCAAGTTTTCTCTTCTTATATACATATTATACTTTATATATACTTTGAAATAGGCCACTAAGATGCAAAGTCACGAGGTTTACTATCGCGTATAATAAGAACAACCAATTTAGCTTACTAATCAAAATATTATACACTCTTCTTATCATTATTATAATCATTATACTTAAAATTAATTAACTTAAAAGATAAGTATATAAAAATAAATTATATGATATTATTTATATAATATATAATACTTTTTTTTTAAACTTATATTATAATATTCACATAAGGTAATAATTTAAAAAACAATAGACGTTTTTAACGAGATGTAACCTCTTTTTTTTATTGTATTTTAAGGCAGACCACAACCGACGTTATATAATTTTATACATATATTATATATATTTTTTTTTGGTATTGTGATATGTGAAATTTCGGGTGTGTTGACCACTTGATGACCACGCCCTCCCACCAAGCACACGACAAAGACCATTAATCTGTCAACCCACCTCATTGTTTCCGCAACATCATTATCTGAAGACACCCAGTTTTATTTTACATCACTTTGTTCTCTATAGTACATAAAATTTTTAGTTAACATATTTTTTATACTTGCATAAGAATACGTTCATTATATACGTTTCATTATATCGTTGCTTTTTTTTTTTTTTTTTTTTTTTTTTTTTTTTTTTTTAATAAAAATTGTAACAAATGACAATTATGTGAAGGTACTCTAATTTCTTTCATTACAAAGTTAAAACAGGTTTTTATGATACTTATAGGTGGACAATGGAACTTATTTTTCTTCTTTTTAATGTGGATTGCTATACTGTTTTATATTATTTCTATCTATATGCATTTTTAGAATACTGAATACCGTATATTTTAAATGACGTATATGATGTGATTGGAGTTGGTCTATGATTACTAAAACTTGCTTTTTTTGTGTAAATATATTTTAGAACTATTTGTTTAAAAAAAAATTGCCTTCATATTCATGATTATTTATTACTATTGTGAGCATACTTTTTTTACATTAAAAATATTTAGAAACCTTGCAGTACATTTTTTTTTTTTGCATCCCCTTTTATAATAGAATAACTTAATATCATAGTAGTATATCAAATTTCCTTTCTCTCGCTCACTCTCACTCTCTCTTCTTTTCTTTCGTTTTTTTTTTCTTTTCACTGCGATATTTTTGGGAAAAAAATATATGATAAAATATAAAACAGAAAATAAAATTTGACGTAAATAAAATTGTTGTGTTTTTAGTAGGACTGTCACGTGTTTAGAGTGGCACGTATACAATTCCATGTCAAAAGTGAGTCTTTCTCATTCTCTCTCTCTCTCTCTCTCTCTTGGTACAGAGGGATGTGGAAACAGTTTATGCTTTCTCTCTCTCTCTCTCTCTCTCTCTCTCTCTCTCTCTCTCTCTCTCTCTCTCTCTCTCTCTCTCTCTCTCTCTCTCTCTCTCTCTCTCTCTCTCTCTCTCTCTTGCTTCATTACAACTTTGCATATGTGACTTGAAGAGTAATCAAATTGTACGCAAAGTAACACTCACGACACAATAACAAAGTTAGTATAATATATTATAAAAGAAAAAAAAACATGTTGAAAAATTTTTTTAAGGAAAATATTCTTTGAATTAATTATGTCTTGATGAAAGAAACCCTATAGCAAAAAAGGATTTTTATTGACATAATAATGGATTAAAATATATTTTCTTGTGAAATGTCTTCAATAATAAGTTATTATTTTTAGATTTATGATAATTTAATTATAAAAGTAATTATACCTGATTTATACATATAAAAAAATGCTCATATTATGTCACCTTAAAAAACCGAAAAGTATTAAATTTACGATATTAAAGGAGTGAGGGGGGGGGGGAGGTATACAACAGTAATATTTAATTGATTTTATAAAATTATAATTAACAGAAAATTTTACTTTTATCCTACTTCATAAAAAAAAATAAACTAAACATATTTATCAGTTTATCAACATAAGATACGTTTCCTGTTTTGTCATTGAAATGTTTCCTTTTTTTAATATCAAAGATATAAATATTGTTTATTTCTGAACTTTATAACAAACTTTTCTTAATTAATTTAAAATTATTGAGAATATATATATTTATTAAATTTATTACACAATATTATTACTTAAAGTTTAATTTATTATACAATTTCCAGAAAATTTTAATAATAAAATTAATAATCTTAAATAAGATATATATATATATATATATATATATATATATATATATATATATATATATAAGACAGTTAAATTAATCATATACATTTTAGAAACTTGGAGAGAGAGAGAGAGAGAGAGAGAGTAAGAAAGTAAGAAGAGAGAAATGAGTTATATGTTATAATAAAATATAAATTTTTAAATTAAAAAGTTTTCTTCAAGACGAAGAAGAAGAAGTAATATATTATTATATATAGAATAGAGTGAGAAAATAATGAAATTTCAGAGTTTAATTTGACTAACTTCAAAGCATGACTATATATATGACTTAGCTAAAGTTTAATGAAAACACAGAGGAAAAGCTTAATTGGAATAAGAATGCAAATTTGAGAGTGAAGAATATATATATGTATAATAATATAAAAGATACAGAGAACGAAACGAAGTTGGCGTTGTTGTATTTCTTCATAATTTGTAGCAAAGTGAAAGACAAATGTACATATAATGAAGAGAGAGAGAGAGAGAGAATTGAAAAGGGAGGATGGGTGGGAGTTAACAGTACAAGACAATTCTTGTCAAAGTAAACCTAAATTACTTGAACAAGGTGCTAAGAAAGTTGCTAGCGGGCAACTCGCGATACGTCTTCAAAATTTGAACTGTTTTCTAAAGTAGTCCATTCATCTGTTATTCAAAATATATTTTGTCTTTAAAAATTGTATATCATACTTTGTTTTATGTATTTGCATATATACTGTATCATATTATAGAGGAAATATCATTTGTATAGAAACTTTATCAATTTCTCTAAATAAATGTATTATAAAAATTATTATAGTTGTTAATAAAACTTTTGTGTATATTTGTTTTTGGAGAGAGAAGAGAAATATGCTTCATTTCTATTCCCAAGTGGTTTCATTGGTTTTTCATCATCAAACACTCTAAAAAATATACAAAAAAATTAGGGACAGAAAGAGAAATATATTTGTAAAAGAGAAAAGGAAAGGAAAAGGGTTGGTTAGGAAAATAATAATAAAAGATTAAAGAATTTAAAAATAAATTAAAAAATGAAAATAAATTGAGAGAGAGAGAAAGAGAAAAGGTTCCTTTTGAGTAGAAAGTATAAGAGTGGGAAAATAAAGGGAGAGGGAGGTGGAATTAAGACATTTTTCTAATGTTTCCTTGCACGGGATTTGTCGGCTAAAATGAAGAAGTAGCTCAGTCCAATATGGCCGACGTGCGCAGAGGGTTGTAAAATGTGGACGAAAGACCAACATGAGCTAGGAGATTTTCTACCGAGTCTGCGCGCTCACCTTTTTGCTTTTTAGAGTCAGTTTGCTTGAGGGTCTTAGCCCACCACCCGCTACCACCGCCGTCGTTGCCGCGGAGAAAAGTCTAGAAAAGAGAGAGATGGGGGTGGTGGGGAAGATAAAAAGCAAGCGAGAGGAACGAAAACGAAGGGATAGAGATTTTCCTTAACTATCATGGCGGATTTTAAACATGAAGTAGTGTAGGCTCCCTAGCTCTCTTTCTCTCTTATTTTCTCCCTTCTCTAAGCCTGATCGAAGAACCACCTCAAAAAAACCCTTCTCTTCTTCCCTCCTTTTTAGCTAGCCCTTATATTTAAAACGTAGACACACACGTACGAATATACACATTTGCTTGGATCCATGTTGACCCTTAACCCCCCTTTTCAAACCTTCCCACCCCGCGTACTACTGCCCACCTCTTTTACCTCTTTTCTCTTTTCTCACCCACCACCCAACTGATGGTCATAGCTTTTTCCCTAGCTTGCCACAAATTTTAACTCTCCTTCTTCCATCTTTCAACGTCGTCCAGCCGACTGCAAAGTTTGACCCCGCAAGTTTTAACTAGATCCCCAAGGAAAATACAAAATTCAGGTTTGCTACTTGCTTGACCAGTAGCGTGCACCGTACGTTCTCAGAGAGCAATAAATTTTAACCGCACTTGTTAGCCACCAACACCATAAGCTTTTTGTTTTTGTACGACTTTACCGGCCAGTAATTTGGATTAAGTGAGATGGCTTAAACCAGGTATTGAGGTTTTATACTTTACAGTTCTTATAAAATAAAAATAGCCTACTATATATATGCGTTGTATATGCTATAGTGATTAATTAAACTTTTATGTTTATAAACACATAAAAATGAGAAACTGTAAAAAAAATCGGTATTAAAGTATTGTAGTATTAAATATAACGACGCATAAAAAAAATACTGAAATTATTCAATCCTTAGAAAAGGATACGTTTTCAAAGCTCAGGAAAATTCAAAAAAATATAGGAACTACTTAGGAAGGCTACAAGTCAAGTCATATATTGAACATTTTCAATCTAACTTCATTGTAAAAAAAAAAAAAAAAAAAAGTATTCAGAATATTGTTATTATTCAACAGCTAATTCAATATGTGTGTTGAGTGTTGATATATAAATATATATATATATATATATATATATATATAGTATATATATATATATATATATATATATATATATAATATATATTCTTCCTTGTTTACTAAAAATATTAAGTCATAAAATATTTTCAATAAATAAATATTATCGATGTAGTTTTTAGTACATTCATCATTAGTGGTTTTCATTTCATTGACAACTTGATTGATTAAATCTTAATATCTAATTGACTTAAATTACTTTGTGTTTAACACTCATTTAACTTCTAAACAGGTTTTCAATTGTTGAAATGTCTTACCACAATCTTGAGTATAGAAAACTTAAATAATTCATCATTTTCTTGCTTATATTGAAAACGATAATATTTATATATAAATTTACTTTATAAACTAGAAATTAATTATTGCATTTTTTTTAGATAAAAAAATATATATTCATGAAAATTAATACACATATTTATCTTATATACCTTTTATAAACATACGATTAATCTAAATACGGTAAAGATTTAAGGTTTTGATATTAAGTACACGAAAAGATGATTAAAGATTGGTTTTATTAACATAACCGTAAGCTTGAAATATAAAGCTTAAAACTTTCCTTCAAGGCATTTATAAAGCTTTTCCATCTATCATATATATATATATATATACATATAATATTTTCTAAAATCCCTCTCTTATATATGCGGGGGTTATTTTCTACATATATACGCCAACAAACTCGCATATTGATAGGTAAAACTCTTTACTTGCACATAAAACGACTGTAAATATTAGCATCGTGTATAATATTTTCCCTTCTCTCTTTTTCTCTTTTGCTGCGTTGCTGAGATTGAGAAAGCTAAAAGCGTTTTCTAAATTTTATATTACATAAGCAAAAAGGAAGGGTGAGATATTATATAGAAGCGAGTATGTGCATAACAATCTTTAATTTTATATAATAAAAAGAAAAAAAAATAATAAAGTAATTTAAAAAGTAAAAAATAAACCCCTCTACTTTCTAACAATATCTCTCTTTTTCCCTCTTCTTCTTTCTCTCGTTTTATATTTTCCCTCTAACTTTTCTTTCTCTAGCCCTCCTACATTTGCCTAGGACTTAAATGAGCATGCGCTAAAAAATTATTCACATTTTCACAACTATATAACTACAAAAAAAAAGGTAAATCTTTATCATTCTAGTAATTGATGATTAATAATATTCAATTGATTATTATTTCAATCATACTTACTATATAGAATTTTGATGACAAAATATTTGATCAAGAAAATGTAATACTACGGTCTATTGACTTTGGTTACGTTATAATGATATGCATTTTAGACGTATGGTGTGAACTATATTTTAGTGGGCGGAGTCTTTGGTGGCGCTAAGGAAGATCCTTACACCCCGCCTCTTTTCTCTAAGCGCCAGCTCTCTTTATATTATTTTCTCTATCATATAAACCCTTTTTCTATCCTGCTGCCACTCAATTTTTTTCCTCTCTCTCTCTCTCTCTCTCTCTCTCTCTCTCTCTCTCTCTCTCTCTCTCCTCTCTCTCTCTCTCTCTCTCCTCTCTCTCTCTCTCTCTCTCTCTCTCTCTCTCTCTCTCTCTCTCTCTCTCTCTCTCTCTCTCTCTCTCGCTCTCTCTCTCTCTCTTGTCATGTGTATGTTTGAAATGAAAACCCCTTCTTCATCCATTTCTGATGACCAACAACACTACACATTATACACACAAAACAAATTAGATAAATAATTCAAGGACACATAACGTTAAGACAAGTTGGATGATATGAAATTTTTTGAAACAAAAAAGTTAAATGAAGTATTTGTTGCATTTTTTTTATTATTCTTTTTTAGAAAAACAAAAGAGTTCTTCCAGTAAATTAGTATTTTGAATTAAAGAAAACTTATAAAATGTTATAAAAAATAATAATAATAAAAACCTTTGTTTCGTTAGTACAATGGTCTTAGACTTAATATTACATGCAATGAGAGGTTTTTCATGACTTTCTAGTTTTCTTAAAAATAAAGAATTCTATTCATATAGCAATATAGCTTGTTTGAGTAATAATGTCCTAAGTCCACAAAAATGTTGAAACGTGCAATTTTCTTACAATATAACTATACTAGTTTAAAAATGAAAATTCTCATTATACTTTTAAAAAAATGGTTTTCAAAGATTTTGTACAAAATTTTGGTTTCGTTGCTGTTGTTGATATTTATTTTTCTCAAAAAATTATTTTATCCTTTTCTATACTTTTTATGATAATGAATAAAATTAATGATTTTTCAGTTGAAGTCAAATTAATTTTAATAAAACGTAACAAATAAATACAATGTCTAAAAAAATATATATTAATAATAATAAAGGAACTCTGTAATAAATTTTAAAGCTTTTTTGTAAAATATTATTATAAAATTAAATAAATACCTGTTTTTCTCTTATCTTAAATGAATAAAGAAGTCAAAAACATAGAAATAATAGCAAGAAAAGCTTTTTCTTGCATGTGTTGTGTGATTATAACAATAATAATGAAAACAAATAAAAAATGTGTTTTATATATACATTGTATTTGATTGTTTAATTTTAAAAGGAAAACATTATATATCACAAAGTAATATAATAAGCACAAGAAATATAAGAGAGAGATATATATATAAAAACATTTTCATATTATAATTATAAATGTATATATATTTATAAAACAATGAAAGATATAAATTACAAAATACAATGTATATTTTTTAGTAATGGATATTTTGCTGCACTATCTTATTCCTTTTTTCTCCATGGACAAAAAAAAAAGAAAAAAAAAAGGTATAATACAATATTTATACACGTTTATAGGATATATGAAATCTCTCAAAAACAGATTATAATGTTTATAAAATGATATATTTTCTCGCACCATACTATTTCTCAGATTTTATAATGAACAAGAACAAAGCGATAATTTTCTTCTGGCATTCATTTTCATTTCTTGTTCTTTTTTTCATTGTTCTCTCATTGGGAAAAGTGATAATTTTTTGCTCGTTATCGGTTGGTAAAGCAGCTAACGTTCGTGTTTTTTAGTATATAAGTGAAAGAGGGAGGATATATATATATATATATATATATATATATATATATATATATATATATATATATATATATATAGAGAGAGAGAGAGAGAGAGAGAGAGAAAGAAGAAAAGCTTGACCGTTGTCCGCTCTGGGCGGTTTCCTGAGGGTTTTTGGACCCATAATTTTGTTCTCTTGTAAAACCTCTGCTTCTGTTCTAACCAAAATCCCCTGTGATCGCGGCCACCCGCAATACACCAGCGGCAAAAACTCTTCTTTCTATCCTCAACTTTATATGTATTTTATATCTATAAACGCGTGTTGCTTGCTACTTTGCTTGCTTATATACATACATATATAGTACATATACATACAACAAAACTATATAGAATAGGCTTGTTTAAAAAGTTGTAAAAGGGAAAAGCAGAAAATGTTTTATCGTATATATGAGTATATAAATTTCTATCAAGAACAGACATAAAATCATTTTCTCATTTCTCATTAAAATAAATAAGGAACAGGAAAATGCTTATTACAACATCCCTTTGTATATAATTTGTACATACAACGAAATTATTTCAAGATTCTATATAATAATATATTTTCCAATATATACAACACAATAATCAAATAATAAGATTGTTGTATTTGTATAAATGACTGTTTATGTTGTATATTTAAAATAACAATGGAAAGTGGCCAGAATTCTTATCCCCTTGCCTATCAAAACAATATGACCTTTTATTTGACCTTTTTATCATGATGACCATCCTTGAGGGTCATTTTAATATTTTCTTAATGTTAAGAATCTAAAAATTATTATCTTAAAATAACAATAGACCAAATTGAACAGTGGTGTATAGAAATAATATTTTTGTTAGAAAATATTATTTTTCAACTATTGTCTCCCTTAGCACATTGTCTTATTTGTATGCTAAAATGCATTCACAATGAAACATTTATAAAAATTTGTAGGTTATTAAAAGAAAAAAATGGGGAAATTTTAGTTTTTAGTTTTCAACTCTTTTCTTTGTATTTAATTTTGATTTTTTTGATTTTTTTTTTTTTTTATTTATTTTTTTTTTTTTTTTACAAATCTCATATTGCAGGTAATCCTAATTTAAAATTTACTTAATATTTTTCTCTGTAAACAAATCTTTTGTTGAATTATTATAAGATACAATTATGAAAATAGCATTAATCCGCATCTCTTGCGCCAAAAAATAAAGAAATCGTTAAAAAGTATTGTACAAAGTACAGTACACATAATTTTTCTTCGGAAAAAAATACTGATTTATCAATAAATTTATTGAGTACGCAGTTAAAAGTAAAATTGAACTACTTGGAAATAAATTTCATGGTATGAAATCTAAAATATAATGTATAAACCATTGAATCGAGCACAAAACTGAACTATACAGTATACTATAGCTGCTGCCCCCTCCCTTTCTTAGTAAGCGCTAAGCTAGGCGCCACGTGACCCAAAGTAACACCTGAGGCGCCATAGTAAAGTGACCAAACAACAAAAGTGACCAGACAACCAAGACACTAACCTGAGTTGTATAAGTTGAACCTCCTCACATGATGAAAATTCAGAGACAACTAAAATGTAAATTCTATCATGTGTCCAGCAAGCAGGATTTCAAGTTTAGCAAAGAATCAAGGTAAGTAGGGGGTCAGTAGGAGAGGAACTTGCTCGAATTACCTTTAAGAATAACATTGTGAGAGATACCAAAAGTAATGACGAAAAAAAAAATTATATAAGAGAGGAAAAAAATACAATTTCACACAATATAACAACAAGTTCTCTTTATTATTTTGCTAGTCGGTGTCCACTCTGTTGGCTAGGGTCACTATATATTGTAGACGAAAGGTGGGGGTATGCAAAGCAAGTTTCTACACCTCTTTACCCCACCCATACCCCCCACCACCCTATTCTGTACGCAGTAGGCCCAGACGTGGACAATACAATTCTCATACACAAGTAGCCCGCTACAAATTATTTATCTTTTTTTTTTTTTTTTTAATATTATTATTTTATATGCTTCAATTTTCATATTCATTTATAACTTTTATGATGCTTCTTTAAATTAATATTTGTTAAATTAAGCATGCTTCTCTTTCCTCCTCCTATATACGTATGATATTTTTAATTAAACTTTCGTTGCGTTTATAATTAACTCGAATAAAATTGACCTTTATATTTGATTTTTCACTGTTTTCCTGATGTATTATGTTACCAAATTGTTAATTATTATAATTTTAAAATATATAATATTTTGTTATATCATAAAATTTTGTTGCATTTATTTGTTGAATAAATTAAAACTTCAATGTGATAAAATGTTTAAGGAAAAAATATATTATTTCATTTTCATGAAAAATAGTTTCAAAGTAAAAAGTATATTTGTTGAATAAATTAAAACTTCAATGTGATAAAATGTTTAAGGAAAAAATATATTATTTCATTTTCATGAAAAATATTTTCAAAGTAAAAAGTATATAATATTTGTAGCAGATGCTTAAACAATTATTAAAACGGGACGTTTTGTGAACAATGAAAATTCAAACATAAAAAAAAAAATAAATACAAGTATTACTGATCAGTATAATATGATATAAAAGCAACTGAAAAATTAAATTCAACTGACCGTTCGTCCCGTGTCCGGTTTTTAGACAAGTAACTAAAAATATTCCCAAACGGGGCGAGTTATATTATATACGCACTTCATACATCCATGTATTATAAAAATGAATGGTAACAATAGTATTCTGTTTTCATCCCCTTAAAAAAAAGTTGCTTTTTTCCTGTTAAAATAAAATATCCAGTTTTGCGAAGAGATCGCACTTAAGGTCATGAGAAAAGTAAAATGCAATGCGCGACTGTAACATGAAAGTTTGACATCGTCCCGTAACATACTAGTGACCAGTCCGGTTTTACACCCATTTCTCTGTCCCGGTCGTGGGAAGGGTCAGTGCGTAACCCCCTTCCTCCCTCCCTTCTTCCTTCCCTTATACCATTACTATAAACCGGTCAGTGCAACACTAGCCATTACGCTTATAAGATGATGATAGAAAAAAAAAAAGTAAAACAACTTTTGATAAAAATCATTTACTTGAATCTTTTTTCGTAATCTTAAGATTTGTTACTATGTTTCAATTTTTATAACGTTCTTTTCATACATTTTTATATATTATTATAACTATATTTTTAATATAAAATATTCTTTAAAATTTTATGTATGTTTCTGCTGCGTGAACTTATAGTAATATTACGAAGATATATTATAATTTATTTTGCTGATATAGGCCATATCAGTGATACGTTCTTATTTCTTAAATCAGCTACTTCGGTTTTTGACTAAAAAGTTGTAAATATAAAAAAACGTGAAATTTTACACAGTGATACATTAGGATAAGTTATCTTAAAAAGTGTAAATAATAATAAATGGTTGGTCATCATGTTATATTTTACATTATGATTTTTTTTTTATTTTTTTTTATTTTTACGTTTTAGTCCCATAAGAGCTTAGGTTAATATCAATTATTATGTTCTCTCTTATCTTATCTAAGGGTCGTGGGTCCTGGAAATTTTATCATAGATAGCTTTTACTATCTTCAAATTAAAAGTTTACTTTTTATATTTTGAGATACAAGCCGTCTAGATATACTGTAAACCTTATTTTATTTTTATATAATAAAATGTACGTGCAGTATCAAGCATACTGCTGTGTCTATTGGCTATACAAATTATTGTATTTTATATTCTTTAAATTATTAATACATTTAACAATAAATTGTATTTTATTATTTTTGTTTTAAATATGTTTGAGACGCTAACAATTCAAACTTAAAAAAATAAATCTAAAAGTATAAATAACAAAAAAAATATTAAATAATACACTATGTTAAAGTTCATAAATCATATAAATTTGTTTAAATGAAAACATTTTATTAAATTCAGTAAAGTTTTTAAAAGGGTATATTTATTACATTTAAAAATAAATTACATCATAATGAAAAGCAAAAGGGTATATAAAATATATATAAAAAAGCTTTTTAATTCTATTTTTTTGTTTTTTTATTTTATGTTATAAAATGTTATTTTTGTTAAACATGAGGTTAATTGATGAAAGAAAATAAAGCAATTAGCTGTTAAAATAATCTCTTTATAATGAAAAAGAATTGTTTCGCATTAATTTATTAGACCCTTTTTTTCCCTATGGCCACAATTTTGTTGCCTGGCTTTTTCTCTTTATTTTTCACTCTCTTTTCTCTCTCACTCTACTTTTTTCTCTCTCACTCTACTTTTCTCTCTCTCTCTTACTTTCTTTTTTCATTCTCTTGTACAGTACGTAACGGTGGTGATGGTCAGTGGTTGCTACATTGGGCAAAGGGGCTTATCGCTTGCCGGCCACTCGTCTCCTTTACTCTTACCAGTTTTAATTCTGCTGACCGCTCTCTCTCTCTCTTCTCATACTTTGCTGAGGGGAAAATTAGCCTCTCTTGCTCATTGATTCTCAGACTTACGCATCTCCACGTTATGCCCACACATATAAAGTCCAAGCTTCTTTTGTCATGATAGATTAAGTGTCAACGTTATACTTTCCCCTCAATGTCATCTTACAACCTAATCCAATTTGATTACAATTTTAATGTATGATGCTAAAATTTTATCTTAATAATATAAAAAGTCACTCATATATATACGGTATGCCAAAGACCTTTTTTTTTTGTACTTTTTTTCTTTAAAGATATTTTTTAATTTAATTTATAAATTACTTTAATTAAAAATTTACTAATATGATTTTTCCTTTGTACGTATATCTCAAGAAACTTGAACGATATGTTCTGTTGAAGGGGTTGTATATTTATATAAATTAATTAATTATAGGATCAAATATATTTTTCAAATACACTTTGATGAAATTATATATTTTTTGTGGGGTTGGAAAAATTATATATAAATTGGGAAAGAGAGAGAGAGAGAGAGAGAGAGAGAGAGAGAGAGAGAGAGAGAGAGAGAGAGGGAGGGAGGGGGAAGAGAATGATTTGTATTTTCATTTTTCTCGCTTAAATTATTACACACTATATAAAATTTGCTATGCACATTACGTATATTTTAAAATAATGATTTATTATTATTAGGTTAATATTAGGTACTCATGTTGATTAGTATGAAATTTAGGGCTAAATATTAATTACCTTTATTATCATTACTTAAATACTTCAGCTATTGCTGACTATGATGATAATCTAACATTTATTAGGACCAAGTTATTCCACTTGTCTAGACTTGTCATCTAAATTACCTTGAACAATAATTTGAAATTCCTCAAGGTGTAACATTTTTTTTCTTCATATTTTGAAAGCTTACCAACGTGAATGATATTGATAAAAGTTGACACATAGAGAGTAATTATTCTCAAGCACGTATCTCATTTTGACCAGTTTTTTTTTTTTTTTTTTTTTTTTTTAGTCTCTCAAATAAAGTCATCGCGGATAAAATAAAAACCTGTTCTCGTAATCACGTGACCCGCGTCCAAATTACCGCCACTCATTACAACTTTTTACCTCTCTTTAATCAATAAAACTATAATGAATGCATGTGCTCTGTTATAGTTGATGACTTTTGCACTAGATGGAGGAAAATTCCCGCTACATGTTTAAAACTTTTAATGAAAGGGATAAGAAGTCTTTTCGTATACAATTTACATATTGCATAAAATATACAGTATTTTCATTTTTTTCTCTTTCTCTTTCATTTTTTTTTTTAATTATTAATTAATTGAAATTTTCTGTTTGTTTTTCTAGCACATAATCTATATTGAAAGAACATTTAATTTTCTTATTTTGTACATGATACGCGAAGTAAAATACTGATTTATATAATATTAGTTATATTCAATATTTCAATTTCAGTAACCAACAAAAATTATTATTTTCTATTGATTTATTAGTATTGTTATTATACGTATATAATTTTAAGTTGTTGTTTTTCCAATTTAAAACAAAATTTTATAAATATATAGATTATATATTGATAAATACTAACAAAATCTTCATTTCAATTCTATTCATCTACTCAGATGGTAAAAGCCCCTTACAGTATAGGCAACTTTTTAAGCGTAGCTACCAAGCGGGTTGCATTTGCAGCGCAACAGGCGCTCTCAACTTTCTGCTAGCTCTCATCGTTACTCTCTTCATCTCTTATAAATATATTAATATTATTTATATTTATTTATTTTGTTTTCCTTGACGTTTTAAATTTATTGATAAAATACAAGGCATATGGTATTATGCAGTATGATATTAACAAGGCAATATTGATTTTTGTTTGTTTGATACTTTAATAAACGTATACATTATATACAATAATGCGTGTGTCCATTGCATTTGTTAGCATTGAAATAAAAAAAATTAAAAAACAAGCCTGTTCTCATGAACGTAATATTTGCAGCATTATACAATAATTTCGACTACATTAAAATTCGATGTTTTTTTATAAAAAGTGTATGAAATTGAATTTATTGCACATTGAAAATACTCCTCCGTGAGGACTTTTATGGATTAAAAAAAATGCGATATTTCTTAAAACAAATTTTACATAAAAATTACTGTTTGCAATAAATCAAGTTTTCATCCATTATAAAAAAAATGTAATAAAAAAAATTTGGTCGTCTCCCATGGTGTGGAGTAAGCCGACGGGTGGTGAGGAGAGGGTTGTTGATTCTAGTGGTTCCCGGCAGGGGCGCAGTGTACGACGGGTGACAACCCATGTTACCCTACACGTGGCTAAAGCCCGGGGCCAGGGAACCACCACCCGGGTCACCATGTGTGCAAAAAATCACACCCCACATTTCTATTGATAAAATATAGCAGCCACACTGCGGATTTTATTTTGAACTGGCGGTTTTCAATAATAATATTCTAAAACTAAAATTATAAACATCTGCCTCTTGGGCTCTATATATATCTTTCATACTTCTCAATTGGAATTGAATTTAGATTACCAGAAAAATAAAACTAGAAAATTAAAATATACATTATAAATAAAAATCTGTATTTTTTTGTTTTTTTGTTTTTGTTTTTTTATTATTATTTTTTTACAAATTTATCAAAATTTAGTATTATTTATTAAAAACAAAAGTCTTGGACTATTGTTTACAAGACTAACTTGCATACATAGCCTCTCTCTCTCTCTCTCTCTCTCTCTCTCTCTCTCTCTCTCTCTCTCTCTCTCTCTCTCTCTCTCTCTCTCTCTCTCTCTCTCTACTTAAAAAGTAAATTGTTCTTTATATTAATTCCAATGTTCGACAAGTTCAATGAAAACCCATAATGTAAACTTTTAACAAATTTACTGTAAAATAACATAATATTTCAGTAAATAAATATAAGCATGCTCCAGAAAGCATTTGATTATCAGTATACACTGTGATTGTCAGGAATAATAATAAGTTATGTTTACAAAAAATATTTTAGACATATTATTATTATGATGATAAATATAATTTTTTTCCATTTTTATTGCAAGTTTTGATATTAATAGTATTTATTACAAAACAAAGTACGTGTGATGTCCATTCATCAAATGTAGCCGCAGTTGTTGAACAAACTTTGTCTTGAAGCTGCTGCCACCTTGTGAGATTGCCACGAGACACTCTGAGCACGACTGGAACATAAACAACAAATTTTCTTATATCATCAATTCATTACACAGCACAGGGTATAGAATAGAATATTGTTATTATTACTACATTTTTTTTTCTGATTTCAAATGAAGAGAGCGAGAGAGACAAAAAAATGAGACTGGACTAAAGTAAAACATTTTCCATCTCAATGTTTCATCATTGTTATAACAGTGATGTGTGTGGAATTGAATATTCATTTATCGTAAAAAGAAAAAGAAAAAAAAAAGAACAAAAAGAAAATTTTGCTAAAAAAAAACGTAAAAAAAAGAAGAAAACTACGTATGTTCTTAGTAAATATAAAAATGTACAACAAAATGCTCAAAAAGAATGTGGAATGATAGGGTAGATGGACATAGGTAATAATATTAATTTAAAAAAAATCTAAAGCAAGTAGTATTTTATTTACTCAAGTAACGTCAATACAATTTCCTGTAATATTTCTATAAAAATATTCTGATGCAGTTATATCCTTATAATAATTAATAAATAAAAAACTTTATTTTCAAAATACTATACCCTTTTTGTTGACTTTTTTTTTAAACTAAAATATAGGGCTCACAAATTTAATGTGAGCATAATGCATTATATATTATTAATATAATTCAAAAAAATATTTTGCCATTATTTTTTATTGCTAATTTACTATTACAACTTTTAAGTTTTGGTTGCATCTTAATAAATTAACAAGAATATTTCTTAAAATTTTATGTACGTATGTATATGCTTATTTGCTATTTATTATAAAATAAATTTACACTAAAATTTCTAAAATATAATAAACTATATCATACACAAAATTTTTAGAGATGAATATTTATTTTCTATCATTATTATTTTCTTCTATTTCATAACAAAAACAACGAGAGCGAGGAGAGACTTCTCGTTTTTCTAATCTATTCCCCTCCTCTTGAGACAACAATTGTTAATTAAAATCAGCAAGAAGAGTTTTCTACTGTCTCTCTCTCTCTCTCTCTCTCTCTCTCTCTCTCTCTCTCTCTCTCTCTCTCTCTCTCTCTCTCTCTCTCTCTCTCTCTCTCTCTCTCTCTCTCACGAGGAGATGGACTTGGCACAACAACGCGATCCTTCTGCTTAATTAGAAACAAGATGACGGGCTGCCACCCGACGTATCAGATTTAATTCCCAAACCTCTTTTTTTTATTCCAAACCAATATTGGGTGAAACTAACTTTTTACCAGGAAGGGGAAAAATAACATACAAAAATACAACATGATGTTGATGAAACAAAGTAAAATTTATGTAAACAAAATGAGGGGGGGGGGGGGGGGCGAGAATAACAAACATTTTAATTATATTCTACTTTTTTTCTGTGCTTTTTTATCTTATAGTATACAGCTACGTATATAAAAAATAATATATTAATTCCTTCTGTAAACTACACACACAAATATTGAGCCACCTTCAATATTTTTCCTTTTTTAAGAATATCTGACCATGACGATCATGATCTGATGTAAACTGTTTACGCGCGACGTTTATATATGTATGGTTGATCATTATTATTTCTTCGTTTAAATATTTAGACCTGATAAGAATGAACGAAATTTCACAAAAAAACAAGTTCCATGCTCAACATGTGACTCACTTTTATTGTCTCAAAAATCAAAATCAACCAATGAACATGCCTAATTTTTTTTGGGGCAGCCAAAAAGGACTAAGGAGCCTCATGCACTATACTTTACAGAATTCTATTGTATCCAAATATATTCCTTCTTATTTGAATAGCGATGTTCAGAAGACCTGAATTGTTTTTATTGACATTAAAATAAGGCAGCCGTAAGTGAACAAAAAAAAAAAAAAAAAAAAAAAAAAAAAAACTGAAGATAAGATCAATATCAAGTTCACTGATCGCCTTTATGCCATTCCAGTAACTTAATATCAAAAATAATTGCTACTTTAAAATACTAACTAAGTCAACCTCTGTTTCAGTAACCAGCAAGTACCGCAAGGAAATGAAAAACCTGCACAACTATAGACTGAAAAGCATCACTAAAATTGCAGGTTATTCATTTCATTTCGGTACATAAGAAAATAAATTCATTCTATCGCATTTAGTAAGAGTTTTATTATTTTAAGGACTTTCATTAATGTATATTATGCAACTTAACAACTTAACTTAAGTAAAAAAACAAAATAAAAAATAAAAAAAGGTCAAATTATATATAAAGAGACTGTTAAAATTGCTTGACAAAATGCTATACACGTGACAAATTACAATATCCTTCGATGTTGTTTATAATGATTTCAAATCCCAATTAGTGAATATTCGATCACATCTGTCAAATCAAATCAAAACAAATTTGAGAGACGTCTCAAATTTTCATGATATTTTTCCTGTTTATTTTATTCTTAATTGATATATTTAATTGATACATTTTTCCTTGTATATTTAAAAACAAAATCAACCTCAGGAAAGTGTTTATTTATATAATATATAAAGTGGTTCAAAAAGTCTTATGAATGTTTTTATTTAATGATTGAAAAAAAAAGTATATAAAAACATTTTGAAAGTGTGGTATTATTATTATTATTATTTATTAAATTTAGCATGTAAGTTAAATTTCGAGCTGTATTTATTTATATTATATTTCACTAGTTAGACGTGTTATACTCATTATGCGCATAAAAATAAACTCTTAGACGAACTATTTATGCAGTAATTTAGATTTAATTTTTGAAATGCATGCTAAAAAAAATTATATAACGGATTAAGGTTTAAGTTTATGTATTACTGTGCGTGTAATATTTAAATTATGGCAGGGTAAAAAAAAAAAAGTTTTTTATTATTTTTTTTTTTTAAATTCTTCCAGTAAGCAATACTTATGAACCTTTATTCAAGCTTATAACGCAGTGTTAATATAACTTCATGTTTCCAAAAAACAAGAGGACATTTTTTCTGAAATTTGTATATTTTAGACCATAAGTAATTATACGGCTTTTTTTAAAAGTAAACAATACGTAATATGTTACAATTAAAATACATTATTGTTAATGTATTTTTAATTTGTCCCGTTTCATATTTTATAACAATATAAAAAATATACTTTAACTTAAATAAAATGTTATACTAAAACATTTTTATTGCATCAGCTTCTTTAATTCACTTTATATATACTCAAATCGATGTAAAAAAGAAGATTATAATTTTCTTTGCCTACTGAATTATGCATAATATAAAATGAATAGTCCATCTATTCATTATAATAATACTTATCTATGAATATAAAAAATTACAATAAAAAAAAAAAAAAAAAAAAAAGAAAGAGAAAATCTTTCGGTGGACCTTAAGGGAGTCATTTATTATATAGAGGAGACATCGGGCGCGAGTTTTTTACTGTACAACTTTTCTCTTCGCCAACTCTGAGACAAAGGAGGCCTCACCCCACACCGGTGGTGTAATAAGTCTCTTTATCAACCGTCTACTCCCCTCCTTCTCTTGATTTATGCGTAAGATTTGCAACCCACAGGAAGAAAGAAAGAATAGAAGAAGAAGAAAAAAAGTTAACAATATACAGCTTAAAGATATGATTATAAATTTTAATTTTTTAAAAATATTTAATTAGTTTGACAGTTTTAATTTTTTTATATATAGACAAGGCGATCATATTTTTTCTTTCGTATTTTTCTAAGTTTATGAGGTTGTTTAATATATCGTTTCTTATAGTAGAAGAATTATTGAATTTTGGTGATTTTTTCAGTCATTTTTAACTTGTATGTTATTTTGAATAAAGTTTTTAAAAAGAATAAAATTAGAAGGGAACAATATGGCTTTTTTACACTGCAGATATAAACAATATGCAAAGTCTTTAATTTTTTGAAAATAGTATTGAATTAATTATAATGGTTTATACTGAACTTTTATTTCTTATTTTGAAATTTGAACTGAGTTCTTGTTACATTTTATTTATTTAATATAAATTTCTTCAATCAACTTTTTTTTTATTAAATTGCTCAATAAGCATAGCTATCTTGGATTCGTTCTATCTATATCTTCTATTAAACTCAAAAAAGTGTTATAAATAACAGTTGAAAAGAACTTTGATTAGTTTTTATATGGAGAAATTAATCTTGTTTGGGACAAAGAATTTCTAATGTATATAGTAAAAAGGGTGCAAGAAAAACGATATACAGCATGAAGCAAATGAAGCGAAAAACAAAGATACAAAAAAATATATAACATCAAGAAAGTGTATATAGAAGGAGAAGAATGTTTAAGTTTTTTGGCAACTGATTTTAAAACCCATCAAGTTAAGATCAAAGATCTTACCCTTTCTCTAAATTTTTAATTGAATATAAGTCCCCTATTAATTGGTATTACTTTTGTTCAATTTATATTATAGATGTAAACATTCTTGATTAAAAAGAAAAACATTAAAGAATATGTTTGAAAAAAAAAAAAAAAGTTCAGATATTTGTAAAGTAAAAAGAAGAAGAAAAAAAAATGAATAGCGAATAAAAAACATTTATTGGAAATGAGGGTTTAAAAAGAAAGTATAAAAAAGAAGGAAAGAATTGGAGTGAGAAATAAGGAAGGTTAAAAAATTCAACTGCAATATAACTCACAAGTCTGAATCTAAATTGAAGTTCCTATTTAAGCTTTTAAAATGTCTACTTTTCTTTACTCCTCTTTTTAAAATCTACCCTACTTTTTTTTTAATATTATTTCTTGCTTCTTTTTTTTCCAAAGTCTTTTCTCTTGGTTGCTATGGTCATGAAAAGAGATTGGAGAAAAAGAAAATGAGTTGAAATTAGGCGTTCCGGTATTAGTTCTCTCATTCCATAAAGAACAGAAAAGACCATTGAGTAAAAGAAATTTCTACTCGATATATATTTTTTTATGTTCTATTCATTAATTCAAAAGTTTTAAAATTTAAAAGCTTTTTTTTTATTACTATTATTTTACATGAAGATTTATAATATATATTTTTATATGTTATAATTTTATATAGATTTATTGAGCATATTGTGGGTTTAGTATTTTATTTTTAGTATAATGAAGTGATGTATAAATTCAACACATGCATGGAAACCAAGTAAGGCATCTGACCTGATAAATATGTTTCAAAGCAAAATATCTCATACGTTAACAAAAAAAAAAAAAAAAAAAAAATCATCATCATCATCGTCTCATTTTTTTTTTTTTTTTTAAATGTTCATTGAACAAAAATTATTAGTACATAAAAGTCCAGCAAAATATTGGTTAGCACTGGAGTCCAAATTATTATTATCATTAATATAGCGTACTGTAATACAAAATACAACAATGTCAGTAGCTGCTAAATTTTAATAACTAAGCGATTTTGAATAAAAATTATATTATCATTTTTCCTTTGAAGTAAAACAACATTTATTAGTTCTATAAGTGATATAAATATAATATATAATATTCCAAAAATTACACCAAAGCGTTAACAAAAATGCGGAAATAGAAAGTTTTAACTTAAAATTTTATAATATGACTTACATTTAATAAAAATTATGAACATTTTTTTAAATGTGTTTTCATAGCTTTAAAATCTGTAAAATTTTATTCACTTCCATATTTTAAAAATTTGCTAACTTTTTACTAACAAAAAAAATAAAAAAATAAAAAAAATCAAGATGTTAAAAACAAAAATTATTTTTAATATGATTCAAATATTAAACGTGTTTTTTTTTAACACTACATCAGATGCTACTTATTTTTTTTAAAGATATAAAAATAAAACTACATGAACTTGTAATGAAGCAAATTACTCTAAAGTCAACTGTTTCTATACTTGTAAATCGTAAATACGTATGCGCAGTCAAGAAATCCCCACTGATTTCAATATATTTTTACGCTGAATATTGCACAAAAAAAAAAAAAAAAAAAAAAAAAAAAAAACTTTCCCCCTTGATTTTTCTACATAAACTAATGTTGAATTATATATATTTTTTATTAAAACCCTTATCTGTAATTTTCATATTTAATGTAAGTAATTTGTGCGTCCAATTAGGTATTAAATTTTTTGAGTCCCTTGAAGATAAGTTAAAAATCTACATTTTTTTCTCTCCCTCTCTGTCTCATCTTAATTAATATTACGTATTCTTTCTTGAGGGCGAGTGTTGAACAATTTTCACTGATTTTTATATATTTTTTACTTTATCCCCTCCAGCGTTGAGAGCCAGTAAAACTGCTTTTTAAGATTCACGTCAGCAAATTGAAAATAAGCGACAAGACGTCGACAGATTAACACTCAACTAGAGAGAGAGAGAGAGAGAGAGAGAGAGAGAGAGAGAGAGAGAGAGAGAGAGAGAGAGAGAGAGAGAGAGAGAAGGAAAAAAATAATTATAAATTCTCGTAAGCTGTATTTTTTTAAGTTTTTTTTTTTAAATGGGAGAAAATAAGATTTTTGGAATTACAATTTAAAAACTGATTATAATTAATTTTCTGTCTTTCAAAAAACTCCATGGAATTTTCATCTTTTAATTCTTATTAAAAATTATATTTTATTTTAAGTAAAAAGTATACAAAAAAAATTTAGAACGCTATATTATTTCTTTTTGAAAACTTAATGAAATAAAATGTTACACTTATTTTATACATTTTTAATTTTATCGTAAATTCTTTTGCAAAACTTTTTTTTAATACTGTTTTAGAAAAGAAGTTTATTTTTATTGCTACATTTTTCATGTAAAAAGCAATGAAAATTACAATGTAGATTTTTATTACATTTTTTTTAAGTACTTTCAAGTAAATAACAAAGTAATAAAATAAAAAAAGACAATTAGTAATGTGTATTTTATTGCTACATACGTAAAAATGAAGTAGAGCAAATTTTTAAGTATCAATTATCTTTAAAAGTTTCTTTGCAAGTTTAAGATTCCTGTTAAATAGTCTTTTGAACTGCATGAATTCAGAATATTTTATGTTGAAATGATCTGGCTATTTTTAGACAAGTTTGTTCGGTGACAAAATTCAGAATAAAAGCTCTATAATATAGTTATATATTTTATATTTATTGTATAATTATGTATAAGTGGGTATGGTCTTCAGGATATTCTGCATTATTTTAGAGCAAATCATTCATGTATATACAATATACTGATATATTTAAAAAATATATAATTTTTCATCAAGTTCTGCCAATTCTTTTTATGTATATTGTATACGTAAGATATACCGACGGAATTTTTTTCATCTAATTCACACCGGATGCACCTCTTCCAATATTTCTGATAATGATAAGTAAGTACAGTAAGTAAGTATAAGTAAGTAATTAGTAAAATTTTTGAGGTAATCCGATCATTATATGAGCTGTAAAAAAGGGGTGCATTTGTTGTGAGTTAGATTGATAAATCTATTGGTAATATAGGGAATATATAGATAAATGGGCAATTTTTACTTAAAAAGGATGAATGAGTAAAATTTTGTAGCAAAATTAAACAAAAAGGTTGATATATAATTATCAATTCATTTTCTTACTTTATATGCGTTATTTTACATCTGTATACAGTAAAAATATATCATACCCATTTGAAATTTTGACAAAAATCAATCAATCGCTATGCAATACTGCGAAATTGTAAAATATAGACAATTTAATACGATACCGTTATGTTTAAAATTATCGTATCAACGTGGACGATACGACGATTGACGATTCTCCATATAGTTATTTTAATGGTTAAAACTTTCTGTAATCTTATATCTTGCGTAAATTAATGCTGATTAGTTACAAGAATCAAATACCAAATTCATAAAAAAAAGATAATAAAAATAAAAAATTGCAATGATGAAATTCGTAGTAATATTTCTTAAACAATGTAAATAACTATGTGGTATGACGTTATGACAAAATATGTTGACTTGAAATATTATTTAGATACGTAAAGATAAGGCATAAAAAATAATAAAAATAAGTTAAAAAATTATTTTATTTAAAGTAAACTAAAAAACTATGATCTTAAAATCTAAATATAAAATACTTTACAATACATGCACGACTACCAAATTTTGCATACATTAAAAAAAAAAAAAAAAAAAAAAAAAAGATGATGATAAAGAACAAAGTTGACCTCAAGAATAAAGTTTATAGTATATATCTCTTTGAAATATGAATGGAGTTGGTCCAATAAAAAACCCACAAGTGGTCAACAATGCTGGGCTGCATGATGAAGTGCGTGATAGCCAACAATGGTCAAGAAATATTACCATTGTTGTGTAACACGCTCTTAGCTTCTCGCTTAACTTTTGAATATGTATGTTGTAGTACTAGACGCATGTTTTATAATATATACACACGCCTTCTCTTCCACTATAATACTCCTCTGTTTTTTTTTTTATTATTATTTTTTTATTAGAGCCTTCGTTTTTTTAATGTAATCTCGTTTAGCAGGTATAACTGTCTACCTGAGAAAATTATTCAACTTTTAATATAAGGGGTTAACAATTTTTTATACTGTTAAATGACGTATTTATTAATTAATATTAGGTTGTGATTTTTATACCTGCTCTTTTTATATCATATTATATTCAATTCTTTTTTCCTAAATATGATGTTATTTTGTAATTTAAAACAATAACTTTTTTATTGGAAAAAATATTTATAAACACTTTTAATATAATAAACGCAAATAATGTAATTTTTATTCAAATAATTTTTTTAATGTCTAAATAATAAATTAAATGAATAAAAAAAAATGTGGTATATTTATTTTTTTTCTTTTATTATTTTCTTTCTCCTTTTAAAAAAATTTAAAAAATAAAGTAAGAAAAATTGACAACAATAGATATAACTACGACAATATCAATCAAATACAAATATAGATTTTGTTGTTGTTATTTTATATTAAGAAGTTTTAATATAATATAAAAGAAAGTAATTTTATTTTGAATTTTGTGGTATTTTGACACATGTCAAGTCATTGTTGATGTTTGTTTTATTTTTATTTTATCGCGCCTTTTTTTCTGTCTTTACAAAGTGTTGTAAGCAAATAAATAAGAAAACACAAACAAAAAGTAAACTTCTTTTAAGTCTGCAGTCATTGAGAGAGAGAGAGAGAGAGAGGATGGCGCCTTGAGTGGCGCTTCAAATGAGAACTCTCTCTCTCTCTCTCGCCTACGACAACGTTCTAACACTGTCATGTTTTATGGCATGTGTATTGAAGTGTAAGAAAAATATTATATAAGAAAATAAATTATGGTAGTTAAATTATACTTATAATCATAATCAGTATAAAATATAACAAACAACAAGAAAATAATGATATTTTGTTGAAAAGATTATCTAAAAATAAAAGAGATGTATATAAACGTGTATATAAGAGAAAGACAACCAAAAAATAATAATAATAAAAAAAGAAGAAAAGAAAGAAAATAAATAAAAGAATAGAAAATAGAGGCATACAGCACGTAAAGAAAAAGACGAAAGAAAAAAGATCGCTTTTCTCAGAAGAATTTAATAAGAGCGCGAAGCTAAAGAACGTAATTAATGAGGCCAGCTATATTCTTCTCGTCTTTACTTACTTTTAAAACTGAAACTGAGACGAGCCATACTATACAGTAGGAGAAAGGGTGGAGGAGAGAGAGAGAGAGAGGGTACAAAATATGAGAAATTTAATCAAAAAATTTTCCTCTTTTTCCTTCTTTTATATTAAATATAAATAAAAAGGATTTTAAAATTACTTGCTTTCTTATTATTTCATTTTATTTTTTATTATTATATTATTCTCTCTTCCTTTTCTTTTCTTTGTCATTTTTGCCATCGTTGGAATTTATTACATTAAAAAAAGGTTAAAATTGATGATGAAGGATTCTTCTTTATGAATTTAATTTTCAATGAGAAATGCCATCACTTTGGGTTTTTTACCCTTTTATTTGTGAAAGATATGAAAGGTGATCATGAGATGTCTTTTAGCTTTTATTAAAATATCATTCGATTATAGAAATATAATGAAAATATATTGAGAACCGGACTTTACTAAAGTCCAGGAATGTTGAAAGGCATTTTTATATTGCATTGTCCGATACTGGCTCTCGTGCTTGAAATATACATTTTATAATGATGTAAGGCTAATTTAATGCACATCGAATTCTAATTATTTTTGTCCGCATACGAGAGAAAAAGAGAGACCATAAACACTGGGTATAAAAATGAACAATAACTTTTTGGAGCAAGGTAATGTTTAATATAATTATAACTAATTTAAATTGCATAGAATCAATTTGCTTTTAGCAGAAAAATGACGTGCAAAATAATGAAATTTAATGCTTTACTGAATTAATTTAAAGTAAAAGTTTTCATACAGTGCCGATAAATAGAACTATAATTACTTTTTTATTCTGACCTTTTTTACGTTACAACATTTTAATAACATTCAAATATTTAGATGTTACTATATATTTAGGTTGCATTTGCGAATATTATTGTTTATATAAAATCCACTGATTCAAATTTAATAATTATTACTACTTATTTTAATAGAAAATGTAAGTTACTTTCATTTAAATTGAGTAACTAATATATATAAAATTGTAAAATAATAAAACAAAATTAAAACAAAATGCAGTACTGTTGAAATAATAAAAGTAATAAAAAAGAAACAATTCATAACTTTTACTACTTATTTTGCTTACTATACATAAGATTCAAGGAATTTTAAATATTAGAATTTTGTATAAATTTGCATATTTATATTTCTTGTCAATATTGGTAATAAAATGAATTAATAATATTTAATGTTTGCAAATCATGTATAGAAACAAACAAGTATACGAGTAAATAATTATATAAAGTTTACTCTTTCATATATAAAGTCAATCACGTATACACGTTTGCTATGATAAACTGGAGACTTAAAACAAATAAACTTTGCTGCAAAACCACAGAAGATTAGCATCGTAAAGTGACGATGGTATATACATAAGGTATACTGTATACTTAAGTGTGCATTTCAAATTATTCACGTAATCGCGTTATATTATAAGTTGTTGTTTTTCTAGTTTTGAGGTAATATGACCTAAGAATGACCTCTTACTTATACTTGTAAACTCTTTTTGTGTGTGCTGTGTGGGCATATGTGTATATAATATAAAATAGCCAAAAAAATTTAAATGTTGAATTATGAACCAATTTCTGCGAGAATTTGACATTACGAAAATTGTTTGAGCTTATTGCTTATTAACTAATATCTTCATGATTATTATAACTAGAAACGTTAAGAAAAGTCTTGACATTTTAAATTGTAAAAAGTCATTTTTATCAATTCAAGGGTAATTTTTGCTTTAGAATATCAATAAAATACGACCACATTTTTAAGATGGGACTAAAAAATTGTAAAGAAAGAAAAATCTGAAATTTTGCACAGTAACAGTATGATATATTAGGATATGGTATCGTCAAAAATGTTAAAAATTTGGGGGGGGGGGGGTCACCATGCTATATAGATTTTAAATTATAATTTTTTTGAAGTGTTAGCCCCATAAGAGCCCATGTTAATTTCAATAATTATTTTCTCTTGTCTGATTGTCCAGGGTTCTGAAAATTTTATCATAGATAGCTGTTACTATTAACTTTTAAACAGTATCACGAAGTTTCAAAGTTTTCTTTTAATTTTTGAGATAAAGCTATCTGTATACAACCCTTAAATCAAATAATTATCGTGATTTCTTTATATACGTTTAGTTTTCATTAATAATATAATCGGACCTAAATTATCATTGATCTAAAAGTATGATGCCTTCGCGCCACAATGAATTTTCATCACATTCTATACAGCTTCACGAGTAGAGGTTGAGTTTGTATTAACCTCTAATATTATTGATTAAATAATAATAAATTAAATAAAATGTAATTTAGTATTTAGAAATCTTGATAAATAAAAATACACTCGATAAATCTTTAAACTAAGCCACCTAAACTATTTTAGTTGATATTAAACTTCAACTTTACTTGATGCTTGGTTTCTGGACAAAAATATAAGAAATATTTATATAAAAAGAAATCAAAGTTCAATATGTATAGCTATATGTGTAGCTCTTTGCCTGTTTGATTGTTATCAAGTCACCTTTACTATTGGTAAGAAGGTTTAGTCTTTCCTGTATTATTGTAGTGAATGTGCGTGTCACTGTATTTGAAGTGATTTTGTTTCTAATTTACATTTATTATTTGGAATTATTGAGGTTTGAATTATAATGTTAGTATTTTATATTGATTGTTGATCATGGTATTCCCAGTTGATTTTATTGTACTTTTGAATATATTTTTTTTATTATATGTTTTAAGAGATACTTTTTCAGAATTAGTACATTAGTGAGAGTGTAATTAAAATGAGTGTACTGCTGGAATGACAACATAATTGGATTAAACAACTCTAAGGTAATCTTCTCTCTCATTATTTTTTATTCAAGTTTTTTGGTGGCAAAATCCATTAAAAAAATAATTAATTCATTCTATTTTAAGAGTTTTATTTCAGTGCACAAATATAAAAAAGAAAAATTATAAATATCTTAGAACATTAATATAAACTTGGTATTTATTACAAAATTTAAGTAAAAAATTGACATTTTTTTTAGCACACTATTATACAAATTCCGATCAAGGCAAAATCTTATCGTTTGGTCCAAATTTATTAATATAATATACCTTATAATGTACGTAATAGTATGTATATATCATAGACATCTTTAATATAAATGAAAATAAAGATAAAAAAGATATATATATATATATATATATATATATATATATATACTGTATATATATTTCAGTGATTCTATTTACAATTTAGTTACCGTACAAACAAAGGATTGGTTTCTGCTATTCTTTTATTATAAATATTAATTCTCGGTTTACCATGAACTATAATTCTTAAATAAAAAAAGGTGAAAATGCATGCTATTACACTATACACACGCCTCGACAGTGCAAAGTGGACAACCTCTACTCGTGAAACCTTTGGAATGTTTAAAGTTTCATTTTGGCGTGGAGGCATTGGTATTCAAAATTCTGTTTGGAGATATCTGTTCTGTAGCATATATAAAATATAGGAGATAAGAATTAGTATCCTTTGATTTTTGAAAATTTAAAATATATACTTTTTAAAGTATTCAAATTGTTTATGAATAAGCTCTCTTCTGTGTTAGAAAAAAGCAGACCAAAAATGTAAATTTATTTATGATATAAAAAATAAATATATATATATATTCATTGAAATTTTATCATCAAGGGAAATGAATAATATATTTTCTTTCTTTTTTTTTCTTTTTTTTTTTTTTTTTTTTTCTTGCATCGTTGTAAAGAATAATATAGCAATTTAGAGAAAGAAATGAAATAACGTCAAAGTATTGAAATTCTCTTGCCTTTTTCTGTCATGCATATAAATTAGTCTTGTTTTGTGAATTTTAAATAAGAAAGTTGTTCGTCCCTCCCAAGCTCTTGTATTTTTGTATTAAGACATTCGTAGTGTCCCTCCCTTTTTTGATGCAATGTTATTTTAAGAAGAAGAAGAAAAAAATAGAATAAATATGTATAAAAAATGGAGATTACTTCTGCGGCAACACAAATGACATTTCTTTTGTTTTCTTATTCAAACCAGCAATGCTGAAGTAAATTAATTGCTTTTCACACCTCTATGGGAGGAAAAAAAAAAAAAAAAAGGGAAAAAAGCAAAGAAAAAACTTTGAAACATTTTAACTTTTTCGTTTTCTTTTCAGTTTCTCTCTTTCTCTCCGCTGATTTTTTTCTCATTTTTTTCCTCCTTTCTTTTTTCTCCTTTTTATATTTTAATACAAAAGTTTTAATTATTCCGTTTTTCTTTTAACAATTTTATGTTTTGTGTAAACTTTACAATTAAATAAAAGTTTTTTTTTTTATATATATACGATAAAAAGTTTAGAAAATTTTAAATTGAATCGAATTGATCGAAAAAGAGTGCTAGGAGGAGAGAGTTTTTAACTTTTATAGGGTGTGCCAGCAAGCAAGCAAAGTAAGATTGATTGAATTGTGCGTGAGAGCTATAGGAGATGGAAATTTTTTGAGGGAAATGAGGCGATATTATAAGTCACTGGACTATACTTAGAATAACACAACATGAACCAAAGACGAATGATATAGCAAAAAATATAAAATCCCCTACTCTGTTACTTTTTTCCCTTTTTAATTATTATAATATTATAATATTAAGACATGACGTCGTAAAAGAAAAATTAAACGTCATTTTAAATTTAAAAGATTCTAATCTTATCGACTAGTGAAACTTGATAACATTTTTTTTAAACCCTATATTAATTTTATATCTTTTATAAAAGGTGTTCATTATTATTATATTTTATGTTTCTATATAAAAAAAAATAGTTAGATAGCACGTAAATTAAGTATTAAAAAGGACAAAAAATATATTAGTGAAAGAAAATGTCGATATAATTTTATTCGCTTGTATATAGAGTTTGTTTAATTATCACCAGACTTATAAGACAAGTTTATGGTCTAAATTTAAGATGACGAGACTTGTTTTTATCCTCAGAGAGCCACGCGCGGGAGTAGTGATGGAAGATGAGAGAAGGGTCAAGAGACTTTAATTTTGGATTAAAAGAAATATCTGTAACATTTTTTTTTATACATACACTATATACATGATGAAAACTACCGTGGTAGTATTATAAGGATATCATGTAATCAAAATAGAATTGAATCATGTTCCTATTGCTAATAGAACAACTTAATTATTTTTTATTTTACTAGCTGATTAAAAATTTATAAGTCGTAAAAAAAAAATAGATCAATGACCGGTTATTCGTCTTTAAAATTGTTACCTAATTTTTTTTTAATATAAAAAATAATAAGTACTAAGTTAAAATATATGAAATAATAATAAAAATAGTTACACATAGTATTAAAATAAAATAATCGTTATTTTATTGCATCGTCTGTACGTACAAATAACGATATTTGATTATTTTTTTATATCATTTTTTTTAAGGGTTACAATTGACCTGGGACGTGTTATCTTTATATGGGACCAAATACCGGTTTGTTATGATGGGACAGAAATGATGCGTGCGAGTTTTTTTTTTCTTTCGCTCTCTAGTTGGTGATGAGAGAACAACTGTGCGTTCTTCATTTACATTTTGAGATAGATGAGATACACTGATGTCTATGTTTTAGAACGTCTGTTTGGGACACTTTAAACTTATTGTCACTTCAGGTAGCCGTAACAATTTATTATAAACCATTACATGTTTCAGTACATTGTCTCTGTTAATATTAAGATATACGTCGATACAATATTATGTAAATATAATGAGAAATGTTCAAATGTCAATAAGTAATTGATATAAATATGTATGACTGATTAATATAGTTAATTAATTCTTATATATTGTCAGTACTTTGTTAAAAAAGAAAAATCTGTGTTTGAAAATTTTAAATTTTTTTTTTCATATATTATAATGATTTTTTTTAAAGAAAGTATTTTCAGTTTTATTAATTAATATAAAACACTGAAGTATAATGCATCCCTTAAACACTAAAATATATATTTTTAAATATTTTTGTGTCGTACTTTTTTATTAATAATATTTGACATAAATTTCAGCAATTTTTTTCAAGAAAATAAATAAGCATATAATCAAAACTACATTTATTTCAATGTATAATTCTCTAGATACATCTGAAGTCTATACATAAAATGTAATGTTAACATTGTTAAAATTTTCTTTCCCTTCTCTTACATGTAAATGTAAAAAAAAAAGTACAGCACATATGGCCAGTTATATATGAGAAAACTTGTTTAAAAGACACAACCAATTTTTTTTCTTCTTATACATAATGTACAAGGATATCTTTTATTTATTTTTTTTTTCTTCACTGTATAACATGGTGTATTATATCATTTTTTTTTAATATTTTTTTATCGTCTATTCTTCTTTTAACACTGGTCAAAGGGTTGTGAAAAGATTTTTTTATAATAATATTTCTAGTTGTATAAAACCTTTTTTAGATTAGCATACAGTCTAACATATGAAAAATAAAAATATATAAAAAAAATTAGGGTGTATGTATATATAAGGGAGAAATTTTTATATATTATAATATAATCAAAGAAGGGAGGATTTTTTTTAAAGAGCTTAAAAACTGCCCCGTCCAGTATGATAGTTGCATGACCAGAAAGTAACCTTCATAATATATGAAAGAGGGGCAAATATACAACGACCGGTAGATGAGAAAGAGAGAGAGAGAGAGAGAGAGAGAGAGAGAGAAAAAAATGTACACACGTGAAAAAGAAAGAAAAGAAGTTGTAGTATAGTGAGTGGAGGGGTCCACTGTATAAGAGATGTAGATACAAAAATGGTATAAAAAATATTTTTAAATATTTCGAGAGAGAGAGACAGAGACAGAGGCAAGTTTTTGGGTGGACTAAATCAGTGTTGATGCTGTGCGTAATCCATGTGCATCGTTTTAAAAATTGTGTCTCATATATAGGTGTGGTGTTCATAATGATTTTTATATATGATTGTATTTTTAAAGAAATTATTAAATATATATTATATTATTATTGGATTGGTTAGATAATATTGTTGCAAAAATTTTACCCCGCCCTTTTCCTTATATATAAGTTTCTCTCCCACTGCTATTTTTTTTTTTTTTTTTTTTTTGCAAAAAAATTTCAACCCCCCTCTTTCAATATATTATGGAGTCATACGTGTATGAAGTAAATAGAGAAAAGAGAGAGTATATATGGCTAATTCTTATTATTTGTCGTCTTATTGTATATTTATTGATCAGTGTCTATATAGTGATGTGTTGAGTTTTATTTTGTGTTTGGTTTTTATTTTTATTTTATCGTTTTTGTTATACGTATGTCTAAATACAGTGCTATAATATATCACGTTGTTGTAGGTAATTTACATTTTTTTTTCTGTTTTATTTATTTGCTTTTTTTGCATGTTGCAAATTAAAATTTTTGTTTATATTTTACATTATACTAACAAAATAATGCTTTTGTATATATGATCAATATTCCATCACAATATTATTGTTTTGTTTTTTTTAATATTATTTTAAAATAATTAATTTTCATTTTATTTCAATTCTAATAACAAAATATTTATTTATTTATTTTGTTAATATCAACTCAATATACATTTTTCCCCCTAATAATATATAAAATTTGTCTAAAAGCAAGACTAATACACAGAAAAAATCTGTGATAGAAATCACCTCCCTAGAGGTAGTAAGAGCATGATGTACCACCTCTAGGGTGGTTAACGTTGGCTGCTATCTTAGAGGTGGTTATTTTACCACCTCTAGGTTGGTTACCGTTGGCTGCTATCTTAGAGGTGGTTCTTTTACCACCTTAGCGCTCTGCGTTCGAGTACTAGCGCGAGGGTGGTTTTTTAACCTCCTTCAGGACCTCGCAGGAGGGCGCTAGTGAGACCTACGTCATCAACAGGGCGGACAATGAAGATTCGAGTGAAAGAACACAACTAGTGATGCAGATATTCAAGAACTAATAACTTGCATTAAATCCTATTTCTGGTAAGTGTACTTATTATAATTATCATCCTGAATTATTAAGCTCCAATTCTGTGTATTTATTTTTATGTTTTCTATTTTAAAAGTTGTATATACGTCGCGATGCATCTTTTGCATTTGTCCTTTGATTTTTTTTTCTTCAACTCATGTAATGGCTGCTAAATAATTTTCATTATTTTTGAAACTTTTTTTTTTTTTTTTTCAAATAAAATAATATTTTAGGAAAGAGAGTTTGCGATATCTAAATTAATAAAATCAACTGGAAAAACACACAAAGTGCATTATATAACTATAGAAAAAAAATTTCCACAGATTCTTGCTTGCATGCTGTCGTTGAGGCCGGGCGTATACCATGACCCCGCGAGAGAGAGTAACTACCATCCACCGCACCACTAACCAAGTCCAGAGAAGCAAAATATTGTGAAATTCAATGTGTCGGATAAGTAAATTATTTAAAATTTGTAGTAATCTTAGAAAATAAATAGTGACAGTAATTTTTATTCTTCATGGTAAATAAATTTAAATAATTGAGTGTCGATTGATTTTCTATTAATGCATAATTCATATATTTATAACAAAATTAACAATAAAAATGGTTTAATTTTCTAAAATATTCTGTGTTATATGTGTTTATTTTACAAATTTACCTTCCATTATAATTATATATATACTTTTATATTATTTTTTATGCAATATTTATTTGCCAACAGTTTATATTATTATTTTTTAATTTTTATTTTAACCGATTTGGTTATTAAATAAAAATAATTGTATTTAATATGCATTTCTAACAAGATAAGTAATTATATATAATACTAAAATTGTAGAAAAATGTGGTGGTGTTAGAAAAGTAAGCTGTATTTATGAGGTAGGCAAAATAAAAGTAAATAGTAAATGGTAGGTAATACAATAAAAAAAGTGAAAGTAGGGAATAGAAGGAAGCAAAGAGAAGGAAAAAAACCACCCTAGACGTAGTTTTTATCAGCGCTATAGGCTAGCTAAACTACCACAGTAAAGGTGGTAAAAGAACCACCTCTGAGCAAGTCTGTCTACCAGCGCCGCGCTAGCTAAACTACCACCATCGGAAGGTGGTTAAAAAACCTTCCCTAGCGTGGGACGTTTTTTACACTACCCTTAAGGTGGTGATTTTACTCACAGATTTTTTCTGTGTAGTAGTTTTGTCTAAAAGAATATTTTATTAATGATTAAAATGGTACTAAAAATCCTTAATTAATGAAAATGTATAGTAACATTGTCAATTATTTAAGACAGTTATTGAACTTTATCTATTTAAATGACCAAAGAATAATTTTCTTAAGCATCGCTCTCATAAAATAACTTTTCATCTTTTATTTTAAATATATTTGTAAAAAATATATATCAAATCTAGTGATATGAGAATATTTTTTATGGTAGTCAATTTCTTATTATTTTTATAACAGTTGATATATATAGAAATCAATTCTATTGGATAGTTATTCAAACATTATATATACCAAAAAAAAAAAAATCTTTTGTACCATACGTAAAGAAATCAGACTGGTAATAAAAGTAAACAAAAGCATGCTCATAGTTTACAATATTAAATAAAAGCATTCGTTTTTCTCAGATAAAAAGAACTAAAAGAAATTAGTTAGAAAAGTTACTATAAATTACTGTTGTCCATATTAATTACATTCTAAAAAAGCTTTATTTTAAAATTAATGAAGACAACTAAAATAATCTTTGTTTACCATATAATAACAACAAAACAATGATATATAATTTAAAACAGTTAAAAAAGACTTAAAGTATATACTTACAGTTTGTTACTATATGACCATAGTTTTGGACATAACTTAATTACTTTTTCTTCTATATGCCTTTGATATTTTTTTTATTGTTACATGTATAAAAAAAAAATCTTAAAATTTAATATGTCAAGATGGACGAAGGCGCCAAGTCTTTCATTTTCTTGTCTCGGGTGGTTAAGGGGTAAGGGGTGTTTCATCGATCTAAGACTTTCATAGTGGCGCGTGCGCCTTACTCCAACCCCGAGTAAACGCGCGAGAACGGGAGATGCGGCCACGCTGTCCGCTAACGTGGTCACCCTAAACCCGCGCTTACGCTCATATAATATACTTATCATTTACGTAACGATTTTTTTAAAAAAAAATTTAATTAATACTTCGTTAAATGTTATTTATTTATAATAATTTGCAATTAATACTTTAAAATTATACTAATATACTGATTGCTTCTATATACATTTTTTTTTAACTGAACTTAAATAAATCTTGATATTATAGCTCAAGGCCATTTATATAGACTTGTAATACCATCAAATTATGGTTAATTATTTTTATGTTGTTTAAAAACATTTAAAAAAAAAATCCATATATAGTGTTTTAGAAAAACATGTAATCTTAGCCAGTAAAAATAAAAATACAACTATATTTATATATGGGAGTAAATCTCTATTGAAAACGTAATTTGAATGTTACGATTCCTTGCAAAAAGTATATATAATATTAAGTATAATTATTTTTTAACACGAATTTCATATATAACGTATATGAAATAAATATCTTTTAATATAATCTTTATATATATATATATATATATATTTATAAAAAAAAAATATTTATAATTTTTTAATATAATATATTGATGATTTCTGATATCATTTTTCATTCACATCAACCAACTGGTGTATTTTGATATACTTGCAATTTTATAGTATTTTTTTTTCTTCTTATTTTATTTTTATTTTAATCACACGCATGGGAATATTGTGTGCAAGTATAAGATTGGGGTTAGCGAACTTTTTTTTTCTTCTTATCTTACTCTAGTTATACTCACTTTACCTTACTGTATAATTATTCTCGAAACGTATTTTTTTTAAACACGCTTGAAAAGATTTTTTTTATAAGCATAAAAGTTTGCGGACTTAAAAATAAAAATAAAAAAATGTATATATAATACTATAATCTTTTTAAGTCATGTATATTAAAAAGCTTGCTTTTATCTTTAATTTTATTAGATAAAAAAAATTCACAATAATAGAAAATTATTAATTATATACAATAATTTATAAATGGAGCGAATATATATATATAAATATATATATATATATATATATATATATATATATATATATATATATTATAAGAGAAAAAAATTATATGGTGTTTATTTTTATATTATAGAAAATAAATTATACGTTCATTTCGGGATGGAAAAAAAACTGCTTATTATGTTATAATAAAATTGGCCTACAAAATAATATTTTAAAAACAGATAATTTTTTCCGAGTTTGAGCATTTAGTTTTTTTTAGGAGAAAAAGTCTTATTGTAAACTTGTCTGTTTAGACAAATAAATTATTAATTATATAATATAGTAAAGAAAGAGCAATCAAGCTGCTCTCTCTCTTTCTCTCTCTCTCGCTCGCTCTCTCTCTCTCTCTCTCTCTCTCTCTCTCAACATAAAGATTATAAAAAAATACCTAAATCAATCGTTGCAAATCACTTTGCATTTTCTTTCATTATATATGTGTATGTGTGTGTATGTGTATCATATATTGTATGTGTGTGTGTGTATTGAAATTCATAGAGGTATATTCTAATGTCACAGAATCTTCTAATTTCAGGCAGAATTGCAATAAATGTTAGCTGGCTAATTAATTTACAAATAAGATGTTTTACTCTCTCTCTCTCTCTCTCTCTCTCTCTCTCTCTCTCTCTCTCTCTCTCTCTCTCTCTCTCTCTCTCTCTCTCTCTCTCTCTCTCTCTCTCTGTATAACAGCAGTTAATTTTCCTTTTACTTCACAATTCTTACAGTAAATAAGTTACAATATAAAATCCAATACCGATAGTTATATGTATACAAAAATAAAATGATGCGAATACGAAATTTAAATTATAAAGTCTTAATAATTTTGTCTCTCGTTTCTTTCATAAAGATAATTTGTATAATGTTAGATGCAGTTTACGATGATAAATTTCAAGTATATAAACGTGAGTCCTATATACAATGGTTATTTAACACTTGGTATTTAGGTACCATTATGGAGTATACTAAGTTTGTTTGAGGTTGTTGGTTGTGGTCACGTGAATGATGCAAAACGTTTTGCCAACTTAACTTGGAGAGAGAGAGAGAGAGAGTAGCTACACTATATAGTAATGCAATCTATGTTATTAGTATATCATACATACGATAATTATGAATGACTTGAAATGAATATCATTCTAATATAATTTTTAAGTTTATTTTTTGTAAAGCCTAAGTTTAAAAAATTATATACGTAGATCACCTATTAAACACGTTAAAATATTAAATGATTAAAAAATTATATTGGGTACATCATTATATTATAAACTATATATTATTATTATATTGAATCATATTTTTCAGCTTAAAAAGAATTAAATAAAAGTTATAGCGTTTGATTTATGTTTATTTTATATATTTATATTTCATTATATAGTTTTTAAACCAATATTTATATAATTCTATCAAATGAATTTATAAAAGTAAAAAAAAAAAAAAAAAAAAAAAACAGTTTTTTTTTTCAAATTACGAATTTGCATTTGGGAAGCTCAAATGTGATATGGCTAATTATTTTCATATCTATATTTCTATCTATTTTATAATGTGTGTGACCCTTAATAAGGATTAAAAATTATTCGTGCATGCAGATGCACTTTCCTATATTTGCATTAAACTACCAGATTTACTTGCAATGATCATATATAATATAACGTAATAAAAAGTATCAATAAAAATACTTCATGAGTACTTAATAAGTAATACCATTAACTAGAGCACGCGCCCAACCATAATAAGCCCAAGTTTATATTATAAAGATTTACATTCTAATGCTAATATACATATATATATTTTTTTTTTTTCATATTCTTTATCATAGAATTTTTTATGAACTCATATATGATAAAAAAAATTATATGTTAGGGGTAGGATCATTTTTTTTTTATTCATAAAAAAGAAAAGAAAAAAACTACCTGGATTTTATTTAGTATACATTTTTTTTTATCTTTTATGTAGGGTGCCACACGTTATCTGTATCAATTTAATATGAATAAATAAACAGTAATAAGAATGTCATGTAACCACTTTATATACCTTTTTAGTCCAATCATAATATTTTTTTTATTTCAATTATAACCTCATAAAAAAGGTTCACCCCACATTTTTTTTTAGGAGGTATAAAAAAATGAATAGAAAAATTATACATTTTTTTTTCTGTGGTATAGATAACGTAAATATTATGACAGTAAAACTACACTTTGATAAATTGTAAAGAATGCGCTATTTTATTTCAATTACTGTATAAATGGTTGTATAATAGATTTTATAGTATTTACAAGAAAATCATGATGGGGTTTCTTTAAAAATAGATTAATATATTAAATTGTTATATAAAAACTTATATAATATTTTTAAGCAAACCTTATACAAATTTTATAAATTGATTAATTTTTAAAACTTAACAAAAAAATTCTAATTTAAATAAATTGTATCTTAATGCGTTTTTTATGTTCTTATATATTGACTATCGTTTTTACATCTTATAAAATTAGTAAGAATAAATTAACAAATTTTAATATAAGGTTAAAATAAATGTTTTTTATCTTATAGCTTTTTTTTTTCTATCACAAAATGGCTCTGAGGAAAAAAATATATTAGTTTTCTTTATTCGACGTTACATAAGATCGATACTAGGAGTGGACTATAGCACCCTCCCTCCCTCACCCTTTATTTCTTTCTTTATATCTAAGAAGTGATGCTTACTCATTCACCCACCCCTCACCCTTTTTTAATTGTATGATAGCAACCCTCTTTTTTTTTCTTATTACGCAACATTGCATTTGTTCATGGATGCCTTTAAGAAATAAGTAAAAAAAAAAAAAAAAAAAATCCCCATCCCTTCTTTTTCTAACCATTCATTTTATAGCATACCACATAAAAATCAAGATTATTTATAGGAGACATTTTTAATAACTTTTAAGTGATAAGAATGTAGTTATAATTTTGGTTGAAAAATGAGTCTGCAAAAAGATATTCCTACTTATATTATATTATGCTTGTTGTCAAGCAAAAATAGTTGAAATTTCTACTCTAATTTGCTGCATTAGTGAGTCAATTTATATATATATATATATATATATATATATATATATATATATATATATATATATATATAATATAAAATGACTTTTTAAATATCGTTTTTGCATTCTGTTTTCTTCTTCTTCTTCTTCTTATTTTTTATTTATTACATAAAATCTTCAAATACACAATACAATTCTATTATATAGATACTTTTTTTACATTGTGTCTTGTGTCAGTAAAAACTAAAAAGAGAAATTATGCTTTATATAAGTATTAATATTTTAATAAAAGTGGAAAAAAATTGTTCAGTGGAATTTTGTATTTTTAACTCCACTCTATTTCTAAATAGGAATAATCTTAACATTTTAAATATCTTCATTGATATATTTTATGTTTCATACAATTTTAAGCTAAGGACTTCTACAAATAAAATGATTGTTGTTTCATTTTTTTTTTTTCGCCATCAAGAAAAAAAATTATGTAGAAAGAAAATTCTGCGACATTATATTTTATTTGCTTCCTTTTATTTTTGCCAAATTTTTATGAATTTGGGTAGTTTTAATATACTATCTAGTCTGTAAAAAACATTTTCTTGAAATAATTTTTTATGGAATGGTTCCAGATTAATTCAGCTGCAGCAAAAAGAATAAAGTATAGTGGGCGACTCTCTCTCTCTTTCTCTCTAACATGTTTGAAAAACCTGCAAAGAAAATATTAAGAAAAAAGTGAAAAGTTTAACCGGATTAAAAAGCTTAGAAGAAGAATACTATAATATAATAAAGCCCAGCTAACATTTCTAGTCGACACATTTTAGTATAAGATTGCCAAGGCCATCTTTTAGTTTTATTTTCTTATAGGATAAAAAAAAACTTACATTTTGCTAGTTTTTTACTCTCATACAGTTTCTTTTTTCTTTTTTATAAATATATTTTTTTCTGTGATTTTAAATGGAAAAAGCTTTCAGAGAAAAAGAGAGTATAAAATCTAATTCATTTTAAAAGTTTTCCGTCACTTTGCACTCACCATCAAGCTTTTTCTCAAGCATTTTCTTCTTTTTTTTTAATAATTTAATTCCTTTAGAAATTTTATCCCTTCACATCTCTCCATTATTCTTATCTTGAAAGATAATAAATCCTGTCTTCTTAAACTTTTACGTGCAAAAAGCTTTTTAAAATACATTTTTTTCTTTCTCTTCATTTTAATATTTTTCTTTAAAAAAAATGTTATATTTATATGACCATTAAAAAATTATTTTTCATCGTATAAGTTATGATGTAATTTTCATTATATAAAAAGATGATAATAAAAAATCATTTTAAAACATGTAATAAATAATAATTTGTACTGCAATTAAAAAATAAAAAACTAATAAATAAAGGATAAGTGGTACTAAACTATAATTATAAGACCATAATTTAAGTCACTTTATACTGCTACTTAGTGTAACGTAAAGAATAAGTTATCTGAGGTATCTTATAAACAATTTTTATAATAAAATTATTCTATAAGCTTGAACAAAGAACTAAGGACCCCAAGGCAGTTTCATAGAGTTACTTATGATATCATCATACACGTCAATAATATTCAATTTTATGTTGTGTAAAAATATATTTTGAAATATTTGAAAAAATGTACTTGGAATTTCAGTTCTAAATATATTTCATAGATGGCATGATGGTTGAACTTCTAAACACTTGTGATGAAAGGGTGGTCTAACTTTCAGGCGCTTTTATAGGGGTAGAGTTTAAATTATATAAAAAAAATATATATATACGCTCGCACAATGATTGAATATTGAAAAAGTGCAATTTAAAATGATCGGCCATATTTGTTTTTACCCCCCTCTGCTTTACTATTGATATGAGACTTGGTTTTATTGACAATAATACTTTATAATCTAGTGGTGTAATTGTATTTTATATATATAAAAATATAAGTTTAAAATAAATGAAATAAAAGTTTTTTTCTGCGCAAGAAAGAAAAAAAAAGTTTCTTGACAGGTCTCTCCATCTGTTAACATTACTCTTAACTAATATTTTTAAATAAATTATACGTAGTTTCTTTGTAATAAGCCAAAAGGGGAAAAAAAAGTTATACCATGTCAACAAAGAAGTTTTTAATATTTTTTTTAACGTGAAAACTATTATTAAAGTTAACAACGTAAATAATAGGAAAAAAATATTCAATTTAAAATAAGTCAAATATTATACTTTGAAGTTAAATTTTTTTTTTTTTTTTTTTTGAAAAGATATCAAACCATATGTATAGTCACGCAATACTCACACACACACACACACACTAAAGTTGTTTCTACTTTTTTTTTCTTTTTTAATCATATAAATTAGATTTGTGTCATTTTTCAACGTGTTTACTTTTTTACTGAAATTTCATGGAATTTAAATAATAAATAAATATATATTTTTTATTTACAAATTGAAAATATATTAACTTCTATACCATACTAACTAACTTGTCAAGGTATACACACAGTTTGAAGGTTGAATTGGCAACAATTTCTTTGCTATATAGTATATAGGTTACGATAAAACATTTTAATTTATGACCAATTTGTTAAAATTGTTCTTGATAGCCATATTATATCATTATCAATACTATTTATCTTTGCATGTCATCGTGCTTCTTAATGACAGAGGTAAAAACAACTATTCTTTGTATTAATATTTCAGGAATGAACATTTAAGGGTGATCGTTAAAAGACTAATATCACTGAAATGCAATAAATGACTCCCTACTCCCTAGCATTGGAAAGTCAATGGTAACACATATGTATATGAAAAATCTTAAGATCCGTGAATATCAGATACATACGAGAGACAGAGAGAGAGATAGAGAGAGAGAGAGAGAGAGAGAGAGAGAGAGAGAGAGAGAGAGAGAGAAATGAAACTAATATAGGATCTTATGGAAGTATCATTTCAAAAATTCATAATTTAAAATTTAGCACTATCTATTTTTTTTTCTCTCATTTGTATTTGTATTACTTTTAAGTACCTCTATGCTAAACATCAAAATTTTCTTCCTTTGCAACTTTTTGTCTAACACAGTCTTAAAAGAGAGATATTATTTGTTTTAGCTCTTAATATTTCTATGAATAAAAAAAAAATAATAATAATCAACATAATTATTATAATATGTCCTAGAAAGCACATTTTCCATAGCAATTAAAGGAACCTTTTATTATTACGTATTCTTGGACTATTATATTTATTTTGTGTATGTTTTAATATGGAATTAATTATTTATAGAAATTGAAAAAGCACTATGAAAAATAAAAACAAAGCTATATAGTTAGTTCTATGTGGAGTGTTTATTTTATAATAATTTAAGGCACAAAATTGCATCTGAAAACAAATGAACCGTTGTTATATAATTAGTTATATCATTTTATTTCAATAGTTTGCTTTTGAAGAAAACGTTTCATAATAGCAGTTGTTTTATACTTGTTGTTCTATAAGAAAATCATTTGTAAATAAAGCAGATACTTTTTATCATTTATTTCTTTTCTTCTTTTCTCTCTCTCTCTCTCTCTCTCTCTCTCACTCACTAACTCTCTTTTAGAATTGTACTACAATAATTTTTATTCTTATACACTTCAAAAACACATTGTTATATTTAAATTATTTTACAAAGTTCGGATGCAAATATTTGAAGAGATTTATAAAAAGTACAAAAGAACATATCTATACTTCGTATACATTTCTTTTGGTGTACAATATAGTATACATATTAGATATTGTAGTAGATTTTAGCATTAGACGTAACAGGATAAGCAAAAGAGAAAAGAGAGTAAAGTAAGGGTTGGGGTATATATAGAAAAACGGAAGGAAAAAGGGTTGCACACGCCTAAGGCGAAAAGAATGAGAAAAGGGAGCGTAGAAAAAAAAGAGTCATGGAATGGCCAAGAATAAATCATAAGAGAGGCGAGAAGGTATTTTGTGTTGTATCAAAATTCTATTGTTGTTATAACGTAAGCAAAGTAGTGTGTATTATGCATTGTTGTTGTTTTAAGGCTTCTCCTTACTTTGATATTCTTAACAACAAAATATTACCTCACTTACTATTTTACATTATAAAACTATTATACAATATATTAATGTCTCTTCTCTTTCTTAATTACAATTGCAATTACAATTGCATAGAGCAAATGTTTATTAATTTATCTATATATTTCTGTGTTACATATTTACAGATTTTTGACAATGTAATAATAATAATGATAACCACTTACAAGTAGAGTATGTATCTAAAGTTTATATTATAAGCCTTGGTATGTACCAGTTTTTAATTTTTTATTTATTTAATATCACATTTTAGCGTCCTTGAAATTTTACATTATTATGGGAAAAAAACAACAACATTCAAATGACAGAAGATTTAGTATATAAAGCAAGAAGAAAGAAAGAAATAACTTAAAATTTAAGTTGTCTATATAAGGAGCTTATCCTTATTCAATTTTTATTATTGAATATAAAGATACTTTACAGTATCAGCATCTCCTTTACAATCATGGAACTCTAAAACTCTATATCAAGTTCAAAATTTTTTAACAATTAAATGATTTTATTCAAAATAAACATAATCTACATATTTGTAATTTTAAATAAAAATTTATTTCTTTTCAAATCCTTAAACATAATAATTAGATACCTCATCTGTGTATAATAAACTCTTCAAATTTTATATCTATAATAAATCTATTATATTGTACTGTATATTAAATATGATATATGAATTTAAATTTATAATGGTCATTTATTAGGGTATATAATTTGGAGGTTTATAAATACATTATATACAGTAAAAATGTAAATTATAAAGCAATGCATCAAAAAAATATTATTTGTAGACAAATATAATAAAAGATATTTATATATATACAAGTAAATCAAGTAGAGTGCGTATAAGTGTTTATAATTTGTTGATTGTATAGAGATGCGATCGCGTGGCATGGACCAGGGATGCTGTATTTAAGATGACCGGTTCGGACACGCACGTGCGTATAGAGTAAACCCGTGCTTAATGCGTGCTGAGTGCGTGCGAGAAAGATAGATAGAGAAAAGAGAGAGAGAGAGAGAGAGAGAGAGAGAGAGAGAGAGAGAGAGAGAGAGAGAGAGAGAGAGAGAGAGAGAGACAGAAAAAAATAAGGTTGGGTATTGTTGTTGAATAAAAAAAAGCAGGAATAACCAGTAATTTTTCTACTTAAAGCCACAATATGTATACACTGTGTGTGTCCATGTCTTTCTACTTGAATTATTGGGTTGTAATCTTTTTGTACAAGGAAAAAAAATCATGCTGTATTATGCATGTAGCATGTAACGTCTTCTTGTTAAGAAAATTTTGTAAATTTATGTGGGTAGGTGTCATGGAAATTTAAAAGAAACATGGTTTTGAATTTCATAGTAATTTTTATATTTATTTTTATAGTAAAATGTTTATGTTTGTTACATTTTTAATAATTATTTTACAAATTTTTAATGAATATAGAGTACTTCTAAAGTTAATCATTTTTTAGGGAGAAAAAAAAAGCGTTAATGAAAGTAAGGTTTCAAAGAGTAAATGTAGAAATTTAAGGAGTATAAATATTAATAAATAGTTTTTTAGTTTCAAACCTCAACCCTTTTTCGCAAGTTGTGTTGTTTCTTTTGCTGATACGTGATCCTAACAACAATAAGATAATTATTGTTGATGTGCTGGAGATGACCAACACCACGCCTCAGGTATCACAAGGGGTGTCCACAAACACATCTTATATAGCATTGAAGTACGTACGTGGTGTTTGTTTGTCGTCAGAGTAAGTGACCAGTTGCTCAGTTCAATCCTTTGCTTACTTGGGGGGCTGGCCAGCAAAGCTTGGGGATTACTGCGAGGGGAAGCAGCGGCCAGCTTGCTTGAACTGTGTAACCGGTTCCCTAGGCACGCCCAGCTGCTAGCTGACCTTTGTCCCTCCTAAACAGCTCCCCCTTCAAGACAATACACATATACGTATATTTAGACCAGTATTGTAGTGTAGTTCCGCCACGTACGAGATGCAAAAAAAAAATAATATTAATAAAAAAAAATAAAAACTTACATGTTGCTGAAAAACTATAACAGTAAAAATTTTCACTTCAATTTGTTTCTGAAACAAAATTAATTATTTTAGCTGATATATATATATATATATATATATATATATATATATATATATATATATATATATATATATATATATATATATATATATATATATATATATATACATGTGGTTGATTCAAATTATGTAGTATATATATATTCTTCGACAAAAAAAAAACATAATTAAAGTTATATAAATCATATTAAAAATTTAATTGAATGTAAATAAAAACTTTTTTTTACACAATATAAATGTATAATTGATTGTTAAGCCTCAGTACATTTTAAATATGAAAAAAACAATAAAAAAAAACGAGTAATTAAATTAACTTTTCCTGGTGGTTTTGGCGGTGGTAAATAATGATAAAAAAATATTGTGTATTTTAATATTGTGGTTAATAACAAACTTAAAATGAAAATACACAATTGATTATGTAATTAATTTAACTAATTATTGTTTTATATAATCAAATTTATCATACATTTAATATTTTGTGATAAAATAAAATAAGTAATTTATATTTTTATTTTTAAAAAATGTTGCTAATATCGTAATTGTTTTGATATGAGATATGAGAAAATTAAGGTGTTCACACATGAAATTAGTCCATTTTTTCCTCCTTCTGTTTAATATATTGTCGTCTCCGTGGTGCGAAGTGTGGTATATCCCGGACCCCCTCCCAACCCCCGAAACTTCCCCTCTCCGCTTTTACAGACACAACACAACCCCTTCCCCTCTTTCCATGCATTCGCAGTATATGACGTCATAACAATTACTGCAGCACGCACCGATGGAAAAAAAATATTTTGATGTAATGACACAATTACATCAATAATATTTACTACAAATTAAAATCGGATGTTTATAATTGAACAATTTTGTAATTTACGTGAAATCAATTTTGATATTGTATATTATTATTTTTTTTACTATATATAGAGGGAAAAAAATATCATTTATGTTGACTTTTATTTTTTATTACGTTCATTATTTTTTATGAGAGTAATTCTAATGATAAAAAAAAATGTTACATATTACATGACCAAAATCATTAAATATATTTATAACGTAAGAGAAAAAAATAGTTACCATATCACATCGATATAATGTATACGTACTGTACATATATAATAAAATTTATTATTCATCATTTATAATAACCCCCTTATTACTTAAAAAAAAAAAAAAAAAAATTAGCATCTTTAGTTACAACAAAAAATATATGGTTTATTCTGTAATATGATACCATTTTTATAATTATAGCTTCATAAAATTTAACATTTTTTTTTTGTCAATTTATATGTTATCAAATCCATTATTAATTTTTTCAAAAAAATTTTTAAATGAACATGATAATAAATACGGTAAAATTATACTTTTTATAGTTGGCATATAATTTTGGTTTTAGGCCGGAAATCAGCTACTGCGGTATTCAACTATAAACAGTTGAAAAGAAAGAAAAATCTGAAATTTTGCACAGTGATAATATTAACATAAAAAAAATTGGTATCACCATGCTAGATTTTGAATAATGCTTTTTTTTTTATTATTATTTTTTTTTAATTTTTTTTTTTTTTTTTTTTTTTTAAGTTTTAGTTTCAAAACAGCTCATGAATAATTTTGTTCTCTCTTATCTGATGGTCACGGGTTCTGAAAATTTTATGATATAAGCATAGTTGTTACTATAATCTTTCAAATGGCATCATAAAGTTTGGAATTATTCTTTTTATATTTTGAGATACAAGTCATCTAAATACAGCCCTTAAATTGAATTCAAGTTATTACTACTATTTTCTAATTTAGTTTTTTTTTTATTTTGCTTTAGTATCAATAATCATGGACTATGGTACCAAATCTTTGTATAAGAACATATTCCAAGTATAAGTATGGAATAAAATAAGTCATAATATTTTTTATTATTTAGCTTGTTTATACAATCATATTGAATTATTTAAAAGAGTATAGTCTATTCAGTTCGCAATATATATATATATATATATATATATATATATATATATATATATATATATATATATATATATATATATATATATATATATATATATGCAATGGTCTTCCACGGCTGTCATGGAAAGATTTGAATTAACCGCCTTTTGTTTCATATCATTACTTCTTATATATTTCAGTGTGCAATATTTCAGTGTTGTAGTCGATCACCCTTTTTTCGATCCGATCACGATCCGATCATTTATGATGTAGCTCGATCCGATCTCGATCACGATCATCAAAACTCGAGACTATCCGATCACGATCCGATCTGATCGACTATCATTTGATCGACAATTTTCGATCGTTTTCAATAATAAATTTAGGTAATAGGTATGTAAGAACTTGTAAATTATAATGGAAAAAAAAAAAAAAAAAGGAAATTATACTGTAATAAATTAATAATACATTATACTTAAAAATATTTTTATATTCATATTTCCGTGTTAATTTTTTTTAATACAAAAATGTGTTACATAATTGTTAGTTCTTACCTTTAGATGCTTTATTAGATTAGCTGCAACAGATTTTAAGGCTATACGCCTTTATTCAGTTTATTTTTGCACGATAAATACAAACACTGAATATAATACCAAACTCTTTCCCACTTTTATCTTTTTTAGGACCTCCAGTTACGTGATAAAATTCTTTTAAGCTATTATTTCACGGCAGAAAATTGTCACCCAAATTATCCTTTAATGTATATTATAAATTATAATATATCAACGTTTATTAATGTAAAAAAAAAATATATACACTCTTGCCTGCTTATTCTTATCGTATCGTGACACCTGCGAGAACGTACAGATCACCAAATGACTATGGTGGCTAGATGGAGGTCCAAAATATTATCCTATGTACAGTACTGTGTGTCTTCATCCCCACTAATCAAAGCAACCCCCTCGTATTTATTTCAGAAAAAATTTCCCCTCACCGCGGTTTTTTATTATTTGAAAATTTCGTGGAAAAAATCATTAGTGTAAAAAGCACTTAACATTTTTCGATTGGTAATAAAGTCACCTCTAAAATTCATACAAAAAATGTATTGTGTTAAAATAAAATTGACAATCTTTCAATGCAGAAAAAAATTCTGTTACTTGAATATATGAACAAAGAATTCAGTTTAAACAAAACTTATTTACCGCCTTTTATGTCCTGTCCAAAAAAAAAAAAAAAAAAAAAAAAAAAATCTTTAGTGACAGACACACTATTGATATAATAATTTCTTTCCTAGAAATCCTAGAAGCTTATAGCTCAGAGTCAGGTATTTTTTTTTTTTTTTTTTTTTTTTTTTTCTTTCATTTTTGCTTTCTTTGTTTTGTTTTGCGATACCTTTTAGCTAAAGTAGATAACATCTCAATATCTACCTAGCAGCTGCTAGCAGAGTACTGCCTGTACTGTACTTTTAAATTCTTGTCTATTTTTGACTTTGACTTTTTGCTTTATTATAATAAATGAAAAAAAAGGAGGGAAAAAAGAAGAAAAAAAAAAAAAAAAAAAAAGAGAAAAAGAAAGAAAGAAAAAATACCTATATGGTTGTAAAAACTAAAGTATGAAACATGATGATCGGATCGAAAAAACGTTCGATCACAGCCCTAAATGTGATCGAAATCCGATCACGATCATCTTTTTATAAAATGGGTCGATCCGATCACAATCCGATCAAATGATCGTGATCGGATCATGATCGGATCGAAATATGATCGATCGACTACAACACTGCAATATTTAAATTATTAAAGAAAAAAGTTTAAATATGATGATCAACTTTAATTTCAGGTTCAAATAGGGCTAAATTATTAGATCACAATTTGATCGTATTCCATACTTCGTCGATTGAGAAGTTTTCTTAAATAGACTATTTAGAAATACGAAAGCTGACTATATATGAGCAGTGAATGATGTTGAATTGGAAGGAGTCTCGGTAGCGTAATGGTTAACGCAGTGGTCTGGGAAACCGAAGATCCGGGTTCGAGTCCCGGTCGAGCCGAATTCCTTTTCAATGTCAGTTTACTGCTTATATAACACGGTGTAACACGAAAGCTAAACCCTTTCATTAGAATCTGTAACCTTTGTATTTTGAAATTGTCTCGTTTTCCAGCATTTTCAGATATTTCTTAGAATTGTAAAATTACATTAGAATTGTAGAAATTAAAAAAAAAAAAAAAAAAAAAAAAAAAAAAAAAAAAAAAAAAAGGTAAATAGCAATATCGAGTATTTTAAATATTTTAAAATATTATTCCAATTGAAGAAACTTTTAAATGTGTTTTCATTTGTGACAATTATTTTGAAACAGTTCATCACCGAGAAGTCATATTTATAATACAAGAATTGCTGAAACCAATCTTTTGTTTGTTTCTAAAATTGTGAATACATTCACTGAAAGATCAAAAAAATATTTATTGCCTATAAACTATGGAATCAAATTCCATCTTAGTTAAAAAATTTCACAAATAAAAATAATATCAAAAAGAATACAAAAAAAAAAAAAAATGTTTTGTTAATAATCTTTAAATTAAAAAATAACATTTTTTTTCTTTCTTTTTGTTCGATTATTTTTATTGTTTGTTATCAATATGGTTAACAATTGTATTTCCTTTTTGTTTTACTTGTTTTTTTATTTCATCTAAGTAAAAAAAAAATGTATAAATTGACATATGGTATTTAAAAAATGTGAACCGACCGATAAGGTTTTGCCTTGATTGGATTTTTTAATATATTGTGTTAAAATAATGATAATAATAATAATAATAAAAAAAAAAAGATAAAAATGAAGCACCACTTTATTCTAGGCAATTTGGACTTAAAATTCTGTCTCTGCTATTTTATCATCGTATTTCAGTTTTGGAAAATTTTGTCTGGCTTGTAAAATTGCTGCTGTAACTTAACTAATTAATTTATATAATTTGTCGTTGCTAAAATGTTACATGATTCCAAAGTTGGAACCAAAATCGTTAAAAAATATTTAAAATTTAATATAAAATCTTAATTGCTATCTTCAACATCTAGAACTACGTGTTAGATACTATTGTGGTTCGTAAACCCTGTTTCCTTGCAGCAAAAAAAAAAAGTGCACTCCATTTGAATAACCAAAGATGGTCATCATTTTAGGAGCAGAGGACAGGGTTTACGAACAGCATCACTGTACTTGTGTAAATAATATCAGCAGCATATAAACATAAATGTTAACTTGAAAATTATTATTATTATTTTTTAGAGAACTTAAAATCCAAATCCAATATTTATTTACCTGACAATAAAGTAACAAAAAATAATAATAAAAAAGGTAAATATATTATGTATATAAATGATAACTTAATCTACCTAAATGATTTATTTAACATTAATCGATTATATTATTTTAATACCATTAAAATATTATTTTATAATAATAACAATTTATAATATGATTCAATTACTATGTTATTTACTATATGGTTTAAAAAATATACATATTTATATAAACTATAATAACTATAACCTTAACCAAATAATATAATCATAATAGTTTTAAATTAAAAAAAAATTACATAATATTCATTCATAACTCACATGGTTATTGTTTATATTATTGCATATGATGCACATACATTTAAGCCACAAAATGAGTATTTGGTTCGAATCCTATATAGCAATCGAAAGGCTTAAACGGTGTAGAAATTTATCATTATAACTTTATATATATGTATATAAATATATATTTCTCTGGCTCCACACAATATTATTATATCTATTATATTATCTAATCTGCTCTGTAATCTATTTCTATAATTTTCTATGCAATTAATTACTCACGGGCCTATTTAATCTCTGCATGTTGTATAACCATTATATAAAAGCATAGTATATATATATATATATATATATATGTGTATGTATGTATATTATGTATATATGGTGAAGAAAAATAAGAAAAAGAATTAATTCGTACCATAATACAGAAAGTTTTTAAACACGAGAGAAATACAGTATAAACTTCTTCCTTTTTTTTTTTTTTCTTTTTTTTTCATGACAACTTTTAATTACAATTATGTAGGTTACTTTTTTGTGTTGCCGTTGTCATCAATATATCTTCTTTTTTTAAACTAATTATTTTTTTTTAAGAAAATTTAAGTTTTTATTTTAATTATAATGGCTGCATTTTTAATGAGCATGGCGTTTTGTGTTATTTCCTTATAAGATTTTTTTTTTTTTGCTGCTTGCAAATAGAAGAAAACAAATTTGTTTTCAGTGTTGAGGTTGGGCTAATATAATATGCTAATCATGCTATGTGCATTAGGCAGGAACAAAAAAAAAAAAAAAAAAAAAAAAAAGTTTTTATTCTATGATGAACTTAAAATGGCATGTTTGCTGAATGTTCATTTAAAACTATCATGTTGAAAATAAAACTAAAAAACTCATGTTTATCATCATCAGTGTCGGTGGTAAAGTACATGCAGAAAAAACAACAAAACAAAACTATAGTATACTTAATATGGCAGTAACACTACAATAGGTATAGAGGTAAACAAACATTAGCCTGGAACAATAATAATACTGCAATAATAGGTAATAATAGGTGCCTTATGTAGGTAAAACATAGTACAATGCAGATTGTGACTCAACTAAATTAGATGACATTTTACCATGCATTAGATGACATTGTAATACTATTTCAGGTTAATATTTACCTGTTGCAAGTTTCAGGATTCATGAATAATTCTCAATATAGGATTCATGTGTAATTCTCTGTACAAAATTTTCAAATCGGAGTGTTAAATGCAACGTGAGTTTTTCTCATAAGAAAAGAATTTTGTCGTTGCAGGTTGCCTATCTGTTCCAATCTGAAACTTTTGTCCCGAGTAGTAATTTTTCCGAGTATAAAAATATTAAGAATTAAAATGAAATGTTTCTATAGCTCGTTCTGTAAAGTAAAGTGAATCTCAATAACAGTGATTGGCTGACCAACAAAATAAGACACATTCATTGGTTGATGTTGTTTATTGAGCCGATAAAAGTGAGTCGCATATTGAGACTGGAACTTTTTTTGGGAAGTTTCTTTCGTTCTTATCAAGTTTAAAGTTCTAAAAGAAGAAATAACAATGATCGATCATAGGTATAAACGTAGTAAATAGGTAGCGATGTCATAACCAGCTGTTTTTAACAAAGGAACATTTTCGAAGCTGGCTCAATATTTGTGAGTAGTTTATAAAACGAGCTAATATAACTATTCTACTTGACATGTATAGGAACTTTTTTAACCCTTGAGTTAATGTTATTTGCTGCACCTTCATTTGGAAAATTGAAGCATACAATCCAATAAATATAGGAAGCAATTAATAATACAATTTCGCAGTGATGAGTTCTCAGATTGGTTTTCAATCAGAACATAGATTATAATATCAGAAAATAAAAATAAAATAATATGTAAATAATTTTCAAATTTCGCAAAATAATCCCAAATCTGCATTGTAAAATTACTATTACGAGATAATATATTGAAATTTTTCGTAAGAAAAAATCCTTACTTTGTAAACATGAAATATTAAAGAAATATTCATAAAAACCACATCGAACTTGCCTATATTATAACTAACCAGCATCAGTCTAGGAAATGTAATTATTTACTGCATCACAGTGTACTTTAACACATAATTGTCTCATATTACGACATAATATATAATATAACAACACAGCACATATTATATAATATATACAGAGTATCATAAATTTATTTGATCAAAAATTTAAATGTAATAACAAAAATTTCATAATTAACGTACAAGCAGGTAATAAATTGATATTGTATAAAATATTTTCTATTATAAAATATAAAGTATATCAAAAATATAATATTGTATTATTATTATTATATAATAATACAATTTTATAAAATAAAATTATTAGCATTAGAGTGTGAAAATTGGAATCTAATTAAAGAACGTTAATATAAACTGGGTATATGTAATTTAGCTTGTTAATGAACGGTATATATATATACGTATATATAAGAGAGAAAAGTGTATGGAGTAACGTGGTGAACACGTCAAATGGTTTGGTAAATTACAATAAACACGCTGGCAGTTCGCGGTATATTTGTGCATCTCTCTCTCTCTCTCTCTCTCTCTCTCTCTCTCTCTCTCACTCACTCTCACTCTCACTCTCGATATAAACCCCTACAGGCAAAATTCACAGGGCATAGGACATTTATATTTATAGGAGGGTGACATACATGGGTGTCAACGCACCACTGAATTTTTATTCACGTTTCACCTAGCTCTATTTATTTACAAAAAGGTTACAACTAATCATTGGAATCATTAAACTATACTATATATAGTAGCAGTATATAGCTTTGATTTAAATGTATTTATTGAGTTCAAAGTCTTTTCTATAGCATAATTTAAATTTAAAACACTATATTATGAGTTTGAATATAGTATAGAAAGTGTCTTTAAAAATTGTTTTATATCATGGTACAAGAGATTTTTGTAAATCTACCCCCCCCCCCTGAGAAAAAACAAACTACAACTAGAAAGAAATTATATAATTATATCATCTATTTTTTTATACATATTCACAAATATATAAATATGCCATACTCTATACCCTAAATGGACCTTACTTGCAAATACTTATTTCTTTACTAAACTTCCTGCGAGGTTTATATATATATATTACAAATAAGAACCTGATATAATTTACTGTTGTTGTGCTTACAATGTGTGACACAATGAATCGAATGTCAGTTTAGACATTTAAAAATATATATTCAGCATTTGAGACAGTTTTAACCACCAGAATTGAGAAAATAAACTTACAGTATAGAAGCTATACAAAAGAGAATATTTTTATATTCATTTCATACCATACCTTATTAACTGACATATTTTTTACGTTCTTGTTTAATATCCGAGGCCAATAAATATAGACTAAACATTTGGTTACTTCATTTAATTTTTTTTTTATTTATATATTTGCAGTTAAGTTATTAATGCCGACACCTTGCGAACGAACGTATTATTTTTTGCGTTCTTTTTGTTAAAAGATTTCCCATCTCTTCCATATGGTGCTCACCTTTTGCTCTATATTATATAATTCTGTATTGTGAAGATTGTTTTCTTGACGTGCGATGCCCCAAACATCCGTCATCCTTTTTTTTTTTTTTTTTTTTTTTTTTTTTTTTTTTTTTTTTCATGCCACTTATTGTATTTTACAGTTTTTTTGTTACTTCGTTTGAATATTGAAATTTAATTGCTTTCTTTTGTAATATTAAAATTGATTTTTTTATATGTAAATAACAGCTTGCTTATTTTAATATTTATAAAAACTTTTTCCACGCCTTAATTTTACAAATCATCACAAACTATAGCGTGTCTTTTATTCTTCAAACGCTTATTTTTTGTTGTTGTTATTATAAAGCTTTCATAATGGACGTAATATTCTATGTTAATCGACATATATACACTATTGCAACAATAAAAATCCTCATAAAGTCTATTTACTTAGAATCACTGTGATTATAATTAGTGTTAAAATAATGTATTTTTATACCAACACTTTTGATTTTTAGCATATAACTAACAATAAAATTATGATAAATAAATTTAAAATCCTATAATATTTTATATTAATTTTTGTTTCCCAATATTCTGTTTAAATATAACATTAATATATAAAGATATATTGATTTTGGAAGAACAAAATATATTTTATTGACGTGGTTAAAACTGCCAAATGCAGAGAAATATTTTAGAGTTATATGGTATATGTTTTGATTCATGTCTCATTTACTAATTGGACTCATTTATTGCCAATAAATTTAGTACTCAAACTCCATAGTTGATCTACGTACAAAATTGCATGCGAGAGAAATGAAATAATCACATCTCCTAGTTGAAATTTGACGAGCATTCAGCCAAAATGACCAAATGCAACGCTTCCTTGCACTAGATGATTACTTTACTGCATGAACACTAAATTTTGCTAACATATTACACAGATATAACATTTATTTACACCTTTTTTTTTTTTTTTTTTTTTTTTTGTTACAAATGAATTTTTTTGATTATTAACTTAATGCATCAGTTACTATTAATTACATTTACACGTAATAAAATAATTATTGGCACTAGAATTTAAAGAACTTTTATTTTAATGTTATATAGAATGATGGACAGATATTAATGCAATGCAGATAGATTATGATGCTTTTCTACTGCATTTGTGATCAAAAATACATAAAAATGAAATGAAATTGCAATCAAAATTGAAACTTTACTTATATAGTATATTTATTAATAAATAATAAATTTAAGAATGGATAAACATAAAATAACAATATTACTCTTTTTTTTTTTAGTGTTCATCATAGGTTTTCTATTATATAAAAAGTTTTATCAATGATCCCAATTTTCATTTTCAATATTAAATTATATTTTACTGAGATGTTATGACTTTATGAAAACTGGTACAACATTTTATATGGTTTCTCTGATAAGTTATTCAACCTTATGAATTTTTATGAATGACGTGATACAGTGTAAAGTATCAATAAATAAACATTTGTCCATGACGTCTCATGGAATTCATAACCTATCAAAAATTAAATGTAAATAAATAAACTAATAATGTACCAACTAGACAAATTAAATTACTTCTACGAGTAAATCATAAATAATAAAATTAACTAATATAAGTTAATCGTAGGCAATCTTTCCTGAAGCTGCCCAAGAGATATTAGCAAAAATTTCAAAATACTTTGAAGTATGTATCAGAAGCTTGTTATTCAGTTTTTAGGAAATTGACGACTTTTGGGTATTTGTCCCATAAAAATGACACATTTTGAATTAAATAAATCCCAACTAATATTTTATTTTAGCACTCTTCTTTATTTAATACACTAAAACTAAACTAAATAGAAAAAAAATCAACATTAGCTCATCCCTGATTTTTTGCAGTATATTTTATTGCCATTCTGTCGTCTCAAGAAAATTTGAATAATTTGTACCATTAGACTCCAAAATATATTTTTTAATTTCTTTGCACATTAAAAATATAATAAATAAATTATAATAATATAAAGGAATATATAATTTTATAATAATAAAAACAATTCAAAATTAATTACATGAAATGTATGAGTCAGACAAGCAAATTGTATTTGAATATCAATTTTGAGTTTAATTTTTTTTAAACGTATATTATATATGATTGAAAAATCACGTTAATGCAATATACTAATATGTAGTTTGAAACTACCCGTTTCATTGATCAAAATAATTACTACTTCAATGTTCAGAAAGTAGTATTTATAAATTTTAATAGGCATAATATAACCAAGTCAGCAATTCAATTCAAAATAGGCTTTATTGCAAAAAACACATTACATCAAATACACATGTTTGGGTTTAAGTCATACGACTCTATAACCAAGTCAGCCAAGGACAATTTTTTTCCTTATCATAAGCAATGATAAAGTGGGGAAAAAATATATAATGAAAAAAGATACAATCACATCACATTCCACAACACCATTCCTCATGAAGGTATTAAAAAAGTAAAAAATTTATTATGACACAAAATATTAATTAATACACTATTGCATTTAAATTGTAATAATATAAAAAGTAAAATTATAAACTACATGATATATGAGCGAGCAATTTTTATTTTATTTAGTAACTTGATCTCCCAGAGTAGGGGGAGTATATTTTTTTAAGAAGCAGAGACACATGTAGCCAATTGACCCCTGGATTTTTTTTTTTTTTTTTGAGTTTATGCAACCTGGATATCACATTGGACCAACAATTTGCCTAAGCCACAGGATGAAAAGTACCGCACGGAAAATAATAATAAATTATTATAATCCCATCGAAGAATTTCTTATAAACTATATTAATTTCTTGACTTTCTATATATACGCTTGCAGAGAAAATTTTAAATTCAATTCAAATACTCAGGGTATAGCGTATAAAGCAAATTAATAGAAGATAAAAATATAATTTAAAAAAAATTGTTGTTATATATAATATTGTAATTTTTTCATTTCAATTCAAATGTTGCAACAACAACAGCAGCTTCTTAATATTGTCCCTGCGATTGTTTGACTTTAGCAATGTGTGAAACGTATAATGAACCAACAATTTGTTTAACGTAAAGGATACAACAATTTCATTACATAAGAAATATAATATAATAAATACATAGCTATAAAATGCAAAGAATGATAATATTTACTGATTGTAGTACATATTCTTCTTTTAGGCCAACATCAATAAATATTTAGTTGAATTAATATTGCAAAAATTAAAAGAAAAATTAAGTAAATAAAAAATAAAAACATACATTCTTTTCAGGTTTGAATCGTAATTTTCTCCACGATCCACATAAACTAAAGATTATACAACTACACAACTAACTCGTGAAAAATATCTATAAGTGGTATAGTATATAAATACTATATCTATTTTTATATAGATAGATTATCATAACATTAACTTGGAAAGGGTATTATTGACATACACTAGCATGTCACCAATATAGGTGAAAGGTGACATGCACCTTTATTTTAGTATATAACTCGTATAAAGTATGTGATACTGTAGTATACAGTACACCAGTATCTAGTGCCTGTTCCAGGTTAATATTAAAAATTACAGTATGGTAGAGACTCAGTTGTTGGCAGGTCTCAATTGTTGGCAGATGGGTTAATGAAAACTTAAAAAACTTAATATCTTCTCAACCAATAAAGCTAGAGACTTGAGACTTGAAATTTTGGATACCCAGGGTATAGGATTGGACTCAATAGTGGCATCAAAAATACTCTCAAGTCAATATTTATCTAAGTGCCAACAACTGAAAATCGACCTTTTTCATTTAAATAACATGTAAAAAGCCGTTAGCATGCCAACAACTGAGTCTCTACCATATTTATGTAATACACCCATTACTGCCAATATATATATATATATATATATATATATATATATATATATATATATATATATATATATAATTGCTCATGTGACAAAAAAATCAATGTTTTATTGCCTATTAGAATTATTTCTTTTTTCAAGATTGAGTAAATATAACACTGAGTAACCATAAAAACTATTATTAAAAAAAACTAGCTGAATTTTATTTTAAACCCCAATCACAAGGAATAAAATACTGAAATTTGCGATTCTGAAAATTCAAATTTTAAAAGTTTTTGAAGTTTCTTCAGTTTTCTTCAGTAAAACTACAGTGATGAAATAAATGATCTACGTTTAGACGATTGCTTATTTAAAAAAAGAGATTTCTTACAAATAATATATTTAAAAAAAAATCCTTAAAAATTTAAAATATTTACGTTTTTCAATTGTAAATACATTAATGCGAACACTTTTTTTTTTCTAAAAATTATCCTATATTTAAAACTGAAAATTTTGGTATCAATAAACCACCAAACTCAAAACCATAAAAATTTATTTTCCCATTACATCATAAAAAATCTAAATAATAATAATTATAACTTTTTTGCTCAAATATCAGATTTACCCACAAGAAGAATGAAAATCACATAAATTTGTCTTTAATTTTTTTTTATATAAATGAAAAATGACTGTACATAAAATGTGTAACAAAAGAAACAAAATATGTTTATAATGAGTTAACATTAAATATTCGTGTATATATATATATATATATATATATATATATATATATATATATATATATATATATATATATATATATATATATATATAATATAGAACAATGTAATGATGTAACTTGAGTAGTTGTTGCAATCTCAGCCATTTTCTTCTTCTTTCATTTTCTTCTTGTATTACCATCAAAATGACACCATCATTAATAATAAAAGCAGAAAAGAGAGAGAAAGAAGAAAAGAGGAAGATATAATATAGGGATATATATATTATTATAAGAAAATAGCTTACTCTTACAAACACTTCTTTTCTCTCTCTCTCTCTCTCTCTCTCTCTCTCTCTCTCTCTCTCTCTCTCTCTCTCTCTTTCTCTTCTGTCTTTCTTGTTGTCATTTTGAGACAGATGTGAACAATGTTCTTTCTTTTTTATATATATAATACTTTATTATAAAAACAGAAGAAAAAGGGTGTATCTTAATAACATAGCTAAATTTGATGAGTATTACAGAAAATCTTTCTTTATATTTTCTCCCCTCTTTGTTGTATATATTTCGACCTGATGTTCTTGTTTTTAAGTATAAGCCCCAAAAAAAAATTTGTAAACTGCATCTAACAGAATAGAAGTTAGCTTTTTTTGATTATGTTCTCCTTTATCTGGTAGTGACATTTTCTTATGAAATATTATTATACATAAAAAATATGTTTATGTATAAAATAAGACAATTTTCTATTATGATGATTATGAACTCATGATATGCTATTAAAATTATAATTATATAATAATAATAATACGAAAAAAAGGTAACTTAAAATGTAAATAAGAATACTGTAGAAAATGTTTCTCGCTATCTTTTCTTCTCTACATAATATTATATATAATATATATTTTTTACATAAGATAGAAAATTTTAATGGCAAACAATAACATTATAAAAATAAGAAGTTATAAGAAAAGTAAAGCATTGTAACTTATGTTTCTGACACTTTGTATAAAATGATATTTCTGAAGGTTTTGTGGTTGGCTTTTATAGTTTGATAATTAAAATTAAAACAATCTTATGATATATCAAGTATAAGATTAAATAAAATAATAATGTTTCAGGTCATTATATATAATTATCTTTATATAAATGTAAAAGTAAATCAAAAGTTCATAATTTAAACTTCTTTTTTTTATCCATGTTAATATAAGTCAATATGAATGCAAATGACATGACGGGTACTGTATTTACATAATGTTTTAATATGTCATATTTATATTGGAGCTGTTGTGCAGGTGCAATATACGATTTGACGAAAATTGTGAATGCAAAAACAAGTCCAATTTTTTATACAGTATACTCGATATTTTATAGACCAAGTGAAACAACACGTGCTTTTTAATTATTAAACACAAAATGTGATCTTCAAAACTGATGATAATTTTTACCAGAATGTAAATGTAGCCCCACAAGAGAGCGTGTGAAAACAGTGTAAAGTGCGTGGTATTTGAGTGGTTATTCCTATTTTTGGTGTCAGAAATAGACAAAAATTAGAATGAAAAAGGAATAGACCAGAGAAAAACATAAGCATTTATATAAAAAAAAAACTTGTTGAGATTTACATAAATAACATTAGTTTGTCTCCAAACCCAACAGTAGCTCCGTAACAGTGATCAGAAAATTTGATTTATGCAACCCGCACAACATTTTCATACTAATTTTTGCATGTTTCTGACGTCATAAACATGAAATTTCACGCAAATTGCATACTTTACAGTTTTTTCACTCTCTCTCGTGGGGCTACATTAAAATTCTGGTAAAAATTGTCATCAGTTTTGAAGATCTCATTTCGTATTTATTCATTAAAAAGGACTTGTTATTTTATGTGATCTATGGCTAAAATATTGTGCGGGTTGCATAAGACGAAATTTTCTGATCACTGCTACGGCATTACAGTTCGGTTTTGAGACAAACTAATATTATTTATTTTATTTATTTGTTATTTATATTTATTAGACATTGGTCGTTCACAGAGACATCACATCATTATAAATAATATGTTACAATATATTCGTCTCATCATATTTTCTAACTACAATCTAAACATATACCTTAAAATATAGATATATGTATTTTCAGCTCAGTAACTCAAGAGTTCCTTTTCAGATCGTTATCTCATATTTAATAAATTCCAACACGTTAACAAGTGTAGTGATTGATAAGTTCAGTGATGTATTTATATAAGTCCCATTTTTGTGATATAAATAATGTTAATGTTGTATTCAGGACTATTCTTTTGTGAATATGATAACTACTATGTAAAACTTTGAAATCCAAAATTTAAAATTTTGGCTTTTATGAAATTTTATCCCCATAAAATACCACTTTTTTTCTGATGGTCATGGAGTTTGATTTTTTTTTTCAATATATATTTAAGATACCATTGACTTTCCAATGACTTCAAAAAGTGAAATATTTACTTTTGAGTTTTAGAGATATGCAAGTCTTATATAATTATAACTTAACTTCAGACTTTTTTTTTTTTTTTTTTTTTTTTTTTTTACGAAATATCATTAGTACTGCGGTCGTCAAAAAGATTGTAAAATCTATTTAATTACTCTGTTCAACTTATAAGCTGAAATATATACACATATTCCTCTATTCCTGTACCTATTATTTATTCCATATATAAGTAAAATATTAGTAAAGTATAGAACTAGCATTTTAAATTCAAAAATCACTTGAGAGTAAGCTATTTCCATAGATACTTCTTAAATTTTGTTGTTATAAATGGTACAAAATTTAGAACTTCTCATGCAATTTTATTGGAAGTATAAATATCTATACTATCAAATAATTTTAATTAATTGTGGTGCATACATGTGCATTAAAAACATGAATTTTATATAGAAAACACAGATTACAAGAGGGAAGCTAAGAAACAAATATGAAAATCATTACAAATTGAACTAGTTTTTAAAAGTATCAAATTTAAGAAATACATACATCATTATTTTTATTTTTTAGTTATATTATAAAACTTATATTGTGTAATTTTACTTTGCTACTAATTTTAGTTAATCATAATTACTATCATACTGTGCTAAACAGTATATACATGCAGTTGCGCGTAACTATTATGAAATACAATTCTAATTTAGATTTTGATAGAAAAATAACAATTTAGCACAAAAAAATGTCATAGTAATAAATAACAAAAAAAAAAACTATTATTATTTAATCACCCTATAAATTCTATCTTGATTAAATCTCGATTGGTCACTTGGTACAAAAAATTGTTAATAGTTTTGATTTTCCCACAATGCGGAAAACAAAGCACGAAATAAGAAAACTTAAGAAATGAACTATTGGAACCGAATGGAAATAAATTATTATTCTTAAACCAAATTATTTAGATGTAATATACAATGCGGTAATTTGAAATTCTAATTTAATCAATTTTTTTTTAAATATAATTTAACCTTTTTTTTAACGTGATATATTGTGAAAATTTTATTAAAAGTTTTATACTTTATTTTCTTTAAAACCATACATAAATAAAGTTTATAATTTAAAATGAGCAATATTTTATATTTTAAAGTCAAGATAAAGATATATATTTTTTTAGAACTTTTCAACTGAAAAAACAGTAAATATTTATTGGACGTGGTAGACTTTTCCGTTGTTTTCTCTATAAACTGGGAGGAGAATTTGTTTTATAAAATACGAATGAGAGAGAGAGAGAGAGAGAGAGAGAGAAGAAAGAAATTGTTTGTCTTCGTAAAGGTTTGCAGCAATCTGTTTTTATGAAAGAAAAGATAGAAATAAGAAAAACTTAACAAAACTTTATCTTCAACTAATTGGCAAAAATTTAATTCCAACTCATATATAATATGATTGGTAGAATTTATTATACAAAAAAAAAACATTTCATTTTATCCTAACAACAACAAGAAGAAAGTAGAGAGATATTAATATTTATTATTAATATAAAAGAAGATAAATAATATTCTCAGCCCCTCCGCTTATTCATATTGCAGTCTTTTTTCATATACTCTTTATATATATATAGCAAAGAAATTCTTTATACATAACAAAATATAAATATTATTTATGACTTTTTTATTTACCTAAACTTTTTATTGCAGATAAAAATTACATTAAGATTACATTTATTTTAATTTTTGGGAAACAACAAGTTGTAATTTTCATTTGGCACATAAATAATAGAATATTTGTTATTTTTATTTAATTTAGTTCTGATAAATGGTATTTGAAATAAGAAATAGAATTTTTGGGTTAAATTTATACAATAAATATTATTATATTAAACTTTAAAGTGATAATTATACTATCATTTATTACTAATAGAAAAGACCTATGTAAGTCTTCGTCTTCATTTTCTTTCTTTATTATTATTATATTTTTATAATAATCACTTAAAGGAATAGACCAGAGAAAAACATAAGCATTTATATCACAAAATACTTGATGGGATTTACATAAATAACATTAGTTTATCTCAAAACCAAACAGTAGCCCCGTATCAGTGATCAGAAAATTCGATTTATGCAACCCGCACAACATTTTCATACTAATTTGTGCATGTTTCTGACGTCATAAACATGAATTTTTACGCAATTTGCACACTTTACAATTTTTCACGCTTTCTCGTAGGGCTTCATTATCATTCTGTTAAAAATTGTCATCAGTTTTGAAGATCTCGTGTTTATTCATTAAAAAGCACATGTTGTTTTATGTGGTCTAAGGCTTTAAAAGTGTTTCTATACTATAATTCATTGTATAATAGTCCTGTATCTTCGATTTATTAATTAGTTTAGTTATAATATAATAATAAGCTAACCTTAACCTTAGATAATTAACCTTATTTTGTATTTTTCAATACACTCTGTAAATTCAATGAACTCAAAAATATTGCGAATACTATAACGCTGATATACAAATAAATATACCGAGAAAATAATACGTCTTTACTTTGTAATTTACTAAGATGAAGAAAAGTATTTTTCCACTGCTTTGTTTAGTTTTGCTTTCCTATTTAAAAAAATACTCATCAGAAACCAATGCTAAACTTTTAACAAATAAAAAAAACGTTAAGCTTGCTTGATTTTTAAGAGCAACATAGAAAAAAAAATATATACGTGGAATTATGAAACAAAATTTATAAAATTTAATTAATTTACATAAATAAACAGTAAAATGTAGAATTTAAAATGAAGAAAATTGTATATTTATAATTATTTGAAGAAAATGTAAGGTATTAATAAACTTTTTTTTTTTATAATTAGATTTATTATACTCCATCTGTTGATATTATCTAGGTTAATTGTTTTTATTTTAAAATAAATTGAAATTTTATACGAATATTCATTTCGTAATATTGACAACTGCATTGCACATTTGTGTATATAAATGTAAATGCACAACAATTAATCCTTTTGTTTACATACTATATAGTTAAACTTTATCTATATAGGTTCAAATATTACGTAACGACTAAATTATCAATATATATATATATATATATATATATATATATATATATATATATAAACATAAATATTAGGTGTATATTATTAATCATTGTATATTCCTGTCAAATTTTAATTAATTAAATTTTAATCAAAAAATATAAAGTTAAATATAATTAAGAAGTAGAGATGGATGCAAAAGTTTGATAAAAGTGTTGATTAATGTATTTTCTAGAGGTAAAGTATTAAATTATAAAGTTGCAAATGCAGTTTTTGTCTTATATAATATATATAAAGCAGCTCAGAGGAAGTACGCTTCTTTCTCTGATTAGAGAGAAGGATATTTGCGGTTCACAATGGCTAATTACGTAGACGTCATCTTATATAAAATGTGAGCTTCTATGATAAATCATCGCTTATCATAAGAACTGAGTGAGCTCATTCTCCTTCTTCTACTTTCTCACCTGGGCAAACATAACGTCTTAAATTTACTCTGCGTAACTCACGTATACAGAAGTCACTATATAGTAGCGCCTTTTCACTCGCCGAGAGAGAGAGAGAAGGAGAGAAGGAGGGAAAGAGAAAAAAGAATGAGTAGCATTTTACGTGATGAATAATGCAAAGAAAAGTTTCAACATTTTTTTTTCTTGTATTTTAACCCTTGTAGAAAATGAAAATTTTTATTCTTTCGTATAATTTAAAAGTTAATTTTAAAGTCAGATAACTTTTTCATCTTCTATATTATACACCTTATTTTTATGTCCAATTTATTAGCATACTTTTGTGTAAAAATTCAAAGCAAAGTTGATTCTATTTTTGCTTCATTTCTAACTTGTATAATGTAAAACAACAAGACAATTTTTGTTTATTAAAAAAATAGAAGAAAGAATATTTACTGATAAAAAATACAAATGTATCTGATACAATAAATCTTTAGCCATTGTCGATTGCAGTTTTACTTTTTTAAGTGAATGAATATATTTTTTATAACCCTCTCTTTTATCCATTATGTATTATTTAACTAAAAACAATTGTCTCATTTACAAGTCTTGAAAGTGTGCACTTCTTGTTTTATTTGGCAATTGAAATATCTATATATATAAGCATTAAAAATCTATATAATACTGTATAGGAGCAATACGTCCTGCTATATATAGATTGATGTATTACTATTACATTACATCTCTTAACATTTTATATTGAATAACATTAGAAAAGAAAAGAAAGTAGAGTTATACCAACTTTTTGTTACCATGTACTAATTTTTATTATTTGACATTGACCATTGCAAATAACTCTGAGAGAGAGAGAGAGAGAGAGAGAGAGAGAGAGAGAGAGAGAGAGAGAATATTTTTACTAAAAAGTGTATGATATTATGGGTATTATGGGTGTATTATATGGGTAGTTTCTATAATAGGGATTATATAAGCTATATATCCGGCAGAACCTCACCACATTTTCTTTTTACATTAACGTATAATTGTCTTAAACATAATTTAAGTTCAAAATTATTTTCAAATATTCCATCAGTTGATTTTTTTCCTCTTAAAGTTGAAAACAGAAAACATATCGTCATTACTCATTTACTTGCGCAAATATGAAACGTTATTGACACTAAAAATGCATAAAATTAGACTCTCTTTTTAATAAAAATGCAATCTTATATATTAAATTTACGTTAAACTATTTTAGACAAAAAAAAAAAAAAAAAAAAAAAAAAACTATAATTATTTCAACTATATAATATATAGTAATTTTTTAAAATGGGTATCATGGAAGCAAAATTTATTTAAAGCATAATTTGAACGAATTTAATTAATTTCTTTGCATTCATATATCATGTTGTTATAGCTTTTTCATAAAATATACTATTGTCGAAATCAGTTTAAAATCAAATCAGAAAAAAAATAAGTCAATTGAATTTCTATAAAAGAGAAATAATCCGTAAAACTAATTTTTATCATGTCGTAATTTTTCTATAAACAGAATTATATTGAACATTTAAAAGCATGAATGAAAATATACTCTAAATACTACGCATATAATATTATTGTACTTCTACTGTATAGTTGATTATAAATTGTAGAAAATCGTATACAGCATAGCATTACATCGTTGTGTGGTATTGTTTGGTATAGCAGAGTGGTAATATAGAAAGACCATAGTATAGCAAGTAGTCTTAAGAGCGCAGGCGAAGGATATGGTAAGCAAGCAAAAGCAAAGGCAAGGCAGAATGAAGGGGGTTAAGATATCGAGCGTCTCTCCCTCATTCTCTCTCTTATTTGATAGTGGCGCCATCTTGAAAATCTATGTTTTATATATATATATATATATATATATATATATATATATATATATATACACCCAAAGTAACACTTCACACACAAACAAAACTTTTCTTACTTGCCAAAATTCTTGACCAAAGTGATGGTCAAAATACTGACCTATACCTTTTCTCTCTATATATACTTTCTCTCTCACTCTGTCTCTCTTTCTCTAAAGTAAAACTTTGTTTACACTAGTTTTGGAGGTGTGAAGTAAAGGGAAGAAACTGTCTTGAATGAAATGACAGACTTTAACATAAGATATAGTTTATTTATATATATACACACAAAAACATAATATTTAACTATATATTATACAAGAAACTAAACATAACATTTTATAGTCATGATAATTTTAATTTCAGGATTAACAATTTAATTTTGTTGTTATTTTCAAACAATCTTTTTAACAATGTGGTATCGAGAGTAATATATAATTAAAAATATAAACATGACAGTATACTTAACATATAATTTTTTTTTAAAAGTTTAAAAACAAATCAATTTGATCATCAATTTGATAAATTGCAAGAAAGTATTATTATTTTGCCATTAATATTAACGTATTTACGAATCCATTTTTTTCGATCCTTAATTATACTGTATCTCATACAAAAAAACATAAATACATTTTGATAAAAAATTTTAACAATAATTATAACAATTATAAATAATTTCTATGAAACCTATTTTTAATGAATATGTGAGTATCCAATCAAAAAAATTATTTGAAATACATATGGAAAAATATCTATAAATTCAAAATAAATTTAACATTTTTATACATATACCTTTTTAAACCCACTTTAACTTTCCCTGAGGTTCTTATATAATAAATTACAAAGTAAAAATTGTGTATCATAGGTTGCGATATTCTTTGAGATATATTAAAATGAAGGTACTTATTTTTCTTGTTCCATTCGTGCGTGCAATTTAGATACGACTGAGTTGGTCTTGTTCGCACGTCTTAATGACAAAATCCAGCCAAGAAAATAATCTTCTCTTCACGTTCCGTGGTTCTCTGAAACAACAACTTTTATAATGAGGCAAATTTTATCCCATACAACGTATATAACATTTTATATTATAATTAAAAAATAATAATAATAAATATATATAAAGTCTCCCCGCACTAATTTAGCATATTGCAAAAAATGTATAAGAACTTTTGTAATATATCTTATATATATTATTATATTTTAATAATTATATAAGATTAAATTGTTATATGAAAATTGCTTATAGATTTATAATGAAATTGATCCAAATAAGCGCAGATTAAAACTTATGATATAAAATAATGAAAAGAATTTTTTTATTATTATTATAACTATACACAAACGAGTTAAACAAAATAGCTTAAAGAAAACAGGAAAAAATTACAAAAGGTTATACTGATACACACGTTTGATACAGAAATTTTGTCAGCATTGTCTTTTTATATATATGAATTTTTATGCAATAATAAAAATAATATTTTCTATTGTAAATTTTATCACTAAAATTTTAGCTTTATATTAACAATATAACAAATATAACAATAGCAAAATATATATTTATATAAACACGGTGGTTTTACTCTGATATCCATTAATCATAGACCATCATGGCTTTAAAATCAATGTTTCGTGACAAAATTCTAAAGAAAAGAATTGAGTGAGGGAAGGGAAAGAGATAATATATGGCTTAAAAGCATTTATAAATATATTGTTTCAAAATATTCACAAATATTAAATTTTGGTTTTGTTATAAAAAATATATTTCAAAATTGCACCTTTTTTTTTTGTCATAACGCATTTAATATGACCTATATGATAATAAAACATGAATGCATCAAAATACTATATACGTAATTCTATTGAAATTAGTTCAAAGTTAGATCATGTGATCCACATAGTGCTTTTGTATATGTACCGACCTGACTTTACACCCTTGCTAGTGTGTACTACATATATAGTAAAAGGAGGGAGTTTAAGAGAGTGGGGAGTGGGTGGGGGTGGTTTCTCGTCTCACCGCAAACATCTTACCCCCTTCTCTTCTATACCAATTCTTGGCTTATATACCCAGTGTGGAGTGTCTTACATATACTCATACACCAGTTAGCTATGCATATACGAGAGAGAAGCTAGAGTGTTTTCATTCTCTACAATATAATAATAATAATATGCGATGTGTGAACCAAATCACAATTTTCATTAACATAATCTTTACTTTATTGAGTGAAAATTTTACTTTCTAGTTTTCTCTCTTTTTTTATTTCATGTATATATATATTATATATATATATATATATATATATATATATATATATATATATATATATATATATATATATATATATATATATATATATATATATATATTTCTTTGATTATATTTCATAGAAGATATAGTTTATGGTTTTCTAAATTATTTTTTATTTATATATTTTTTTAGGGAAAGGATAATGTATCTTCAGTATAAGTTTTGAGTTGAGTTTTTTTTCTTTGATTTAAATACAAACGCAATGGAAATACGTACATTGCAAAATATAACAAAAATATACTTCCTTTATTCTTCTGTTATTTATATTTTTTTTACTTTTGCTGTTTATTTAAAGTTTTGCTGACGTGAGTCAAAAATTTGGAAACTGTAGTAATTTTTTTTAATAAAATGTATAGTTCTAATAAGAAGCAACTTTCATTAGAAAATTTTAATTTCATAAAATCTTGGTAATCAAGTTGTTTTTATAGTCAATAAGTTTTTTTTTAATAATGGGAAATAACGGTTAAACAACTGAAAACAAAATAATAAGATAACTGAAAAACAAAGAAAAAATTTCTAATGCAAGTTGTCAATTATAACATAGAATAAAAGACAGTCAAGCTATTTCTTTAACGTTTATCTGCATTTGATTTTCATTCTTTATAGGAAAAAAAACTGAAGTAAACCACCCTCAAAGACAAAAGGGAAGACAAAAAAAAAATAATAAAGAGAGAGAGAAAAATAAAATACTTGATGACGAGAAAAGAGTTTACTTTTCAGATGAATAATTTCGCAGTCAGTATAAAAAGACATTAAGCTGAGAAGGTCATTAAAATCATCGTGCTCGCGTGTTGACATAAAACTAGCGATGTTTTTTACTGATTCAATAACATCAAGTACGGACTTGAGCTGATAATCCTTTTTCTACACAGCGCGAGCGTTCTTTCCATGACTTGAGATTTAATTTATTTTATAGAGAAAAAGAGTTTTTTATGTGTGAAATTGTAATTTGTAAACAAAAGACTTTGTTAGCAGTTCCTATAAAAATAACTTTACTTTTAATTATAGAGTTCAGATTGGATTGGTTAAATTGATGCATAAATGCATTGTATAAAAGAATATAAGTTTTTTTTTATACAATTTTGAATAATTAAATTTAAAATTCAATACATTTAAGATACTGTAAAGAATTGTGTAACGGCATTTCAAAACAATAAAAATTTAATGTTTTCTCAATTTACAAAGTAAAACAATGAATGAATAAATTGAAATTATGTTAAGATTTATTTGTTATGATTGCATTGCAAGATTGGGTGATTCAAGGTTATATTTGTATTTAATTTAGGCGTTCTTTGAACACAAATTTAGGCACAAAAACTGCAGTTGATATATATAGTAATCTAGGCTATTCAAGACATTTAAATTGATCAGGAATTTAACTGATTAAAAATGTATATCAACATATACATTATTTATTTACAATAAACAATCAAATAAAAATCTATACATAAAAAATAATTTTGAAATTAAAGTTAATTATAGTACAATTAAATAATTAAGTTTTTTAAAAACATTTCAAAATATTACCGTATGTTGATTGCAGGCTATTGATGAAGTTAGTATGCAAGTTACGGGGCTGAGGGCAAGCAGCATGTCGGCCACTGCAGGACTGCTCGCCGGTGTCGTAGGCGTCGCGTCCTTCGTACTTCGCAATGGCGGCGTCGCAACATCAACTTTTTATCCTGTGAATAAAATTAAATCAGCAAATCTTATAATTTGGAACACTTGAGCTACTTCAAAACAATTTATTTTTCTACAGGTAAGAATGATTAGACTTCTTTTATACATAAATTATTAACATAAAAAATAAAAACATTCATTATAATTGCATAACTAATCGTCTTAAAAAAAATAAAAAAAATTTTTTTTTAATTTAAATCACTCATAAAAAGTATTTGATAAAAAAAGGTATGAATTTTTAACACCTGTGGTTAATGATGTAACTTATTTATGAAAATGATCATCATGTTTTTATGTTATATTATTGAAACATAATTATACAAGTTAAATTTTCCTTTAAGAAGGTATCACTTAAAGATGCTGGTTTACATACTTGGGTTCAACTTTAAGGTTATATTATGCCTGGCTGCTTGCCTGTATATATAAAGCACACAGAGTATATATATATGTATATATATATGTCAGACGTTGTATATAGATCCAACCCCTTACACTTCTCTCTCTCTCTCTCTTTCTCTCTCTCTCTCTCCTCTTTCTTACTCTCTTATACACGACAGAGTAATATGGGACCACAGATCTTCAAGCCACAAACCAATACCTCCTTAAGAAACCACTCAAATGACCACCACTTCCTTATACTATATAAGATATTGATTTTATCATGTACTTTTACGTAATGTAACAGAATTATTTTATAAATAATCAACTTAACTACGGTAAAATATATTTTTTAAATGTCTGCAAATTATAGTTTTTTTCTTTTGTAGTCTCATAAAAATTAAATTAATATTAGAATATATTTTTATAAATCAAATTCTGATGGGGAAATCATATAAGTATACATTATAAGCTTATATATGAAAACAAGGTAAGTGTATATTCCGTACACCGTGTGAATTATATTGCATTAGTACTTTATTATACAATACACATATATAAGTTTGGTACTCGCTTATAATATTTTTATTATTATTTGGTAAAAAAAAAAAAAAAAAAAAAAAAAAAAAGGGAAAAATAAAGTCAAAATATTTTATGACGTTTTCTCATATACCAGTTGAGAGAATATGAAACTTAATATACAAATATTTAATTCTTTATATTATATAAAACTTTATTCAGATATATCGATGAAATGTCGTCATATATATAGTAAAAATTTCAGTATGTAAGAAAAGGGTAGTGTTTTTATTTTTCCGTGATGTGACCAACGTTTTTTCCTGTTATTTTTACTATAATATTCAAAATAAAAAATGTATATGGTTATAAATTTTATATTTACATCAATTATTTAAAATATTACAAAATTAAATAGCGCAAGAAAAAGCTAAAAAAATTATTAACGATACATCGATTTCAAGTTTTCTTCAATATGTAATTTATTTAACGTCAAAGGTCTTTATGAAATTATAATCGAATATCGATCTTTTTAACTTTTCCAAGAAAAACTTCTTTTTATATAATAATTTTAACGTATAACATTAAGAAAACTAATTCATATTTTTATATAACTTTATATGATGTATATAAGAAAATATTAATTAAAAATATGCAGAAGAAAATTTTCTCATTTCTTATTGGTATCTTTTCTATATTGTTATTGTTAAAATATTTATGTAAAATTTTACATTAAAATACAAATGAGAAATGGGATTTAAAAATTTTTAATTAAATTTTATTTATATACACATAGTATAAAGATATTTAATTAATTATTATTTAACGTAATAAGAAAATGAAGAAAATTTATATTTATTTAAAAAAAAAAGTATAAACTTTTATAAGAGTTACTTATTTTAAACGAAAAACTTGTAAGTACGTTTATTTATATATATAAAAGTGAAAGTTAGGGTAAAAAGAAAAGAAAATTGATGAAGATAAAAAATTAGAGTTTCAGATTAAGAAGATTGGAAAAGGGTAAGAAAAAGAAGAAGGGTGTGAGTGACACAAGGAAGGAGACTTAATACTCCCGTACCCTCTCCAGGGGGGATTCCAAGCTAAATTACACTGCATACCTTGAAAATAAGAAGCATCATTGCACCCTATCTCTCTCATATATAGCCACACTAATACCCCATACTTTCACTTGTTTCTTTTTCGTTTTCTACATAGTATCATCTTATCCAACCGAGTGAAAATGTTTATAAGAAACTTAAATGAAGCCCAAAAACTTTTTACATTATACAGTTTATACATATTATATATATTTTTTTATATTATATATAAAAAATTTAATATTTTTAAATACTGTGTAACATAAACAAAAGATATAATAATAATATAGAAACTTTATAATAATGTTTTTATTAAAAAATATTATATATATATTACATGAACTTTTTGTAAATTTTTTATCATGCTTTTACGTTTATAGTTTAGACTTAAAAAGTTTTAAGTCTGGAAGAAAAAATATTTTATGTAAATATATATAAACAAAATAAAAAAATGTTTTCATGGAAAATTTCACGTTATATTTTATGAAAATTAAAATAAATTATTTTTTTAATACAAGATTGAGTTTTTGTTTTGTTTTGTTTTTTCCGTGATGTTTTTCCAGTTCATTTACTTGGAATGTGGGCGAGATATCAAAGAGGAATTTTCTTGTCGCGCGTCATTTGTCTTCATGTGACAATTTCTCACTCGCATCCCCTTCCTGTCTCTCTTTCTTTCTCTCTCTAAGTACAATCTCTCCAGATACTTAGACAACAAGATACAAGTGTAGTCGTGTATGAAATTCAAACAAGTGCATCTTAAAAATCAATTAAATTAAAGATCAATATTATCAGAGATGTCGTATAAGAAAACAAATTTGTTTCATTTAATTATTCATACTTATTATTTTCTTCGTATCCTGAATAATCTATTATGATAAAGTTGTTTCATTTTTTTTTCTATATAGATTCTTAAAAAAACAATTCTAATTTTGTAAAAATGTGCTTTCATGTTCTCTTGTAAAATCTCTCGAAAAAAAAAATCTGAAAATAATTTTAAAGAAGTAGAACACCTTAAGGTATGTAATATCCTTACATACCTAAATATCAATGGCCTGAGTCATTGATTATAATTTATTTTACATTCACAAAATCACAGCTGCGGGTTTGTGACGTCACATCTCACTAGTCCACGCGCGCGGAAACAGGTGAGCTATGACGTCACAAACCCACAGTTGCAATTTTTTTGGGAATGGAAAATAAATAATAAATCAATGACTCAAGGCCAAATAAAGGTTGATTTTTAGGTATATGTTAGGATATTATACATGTTTTCTGTTCAAAGTGTTCTACGCCTTTAATTGAATAATAAAAGTTACGAAACCTTTGCTACATAAAATATGTTCTTTTCCTAAATTATTTATTTTTAGGATCCATGTGATAAAATTTTAGTCACTTGAAATCTTGATGACGAAACTGACGGTTATTGAGATATTGAGTATTTATTGGATACCAGACAGACAGGTTGATAAGGTATAATCAAAAGTAAAATAAATTCAGAAAAATATCAATCAGAATCGATAAGTTAAAAAAAAAAAATGTTAAGGGGTTAGTTATGCAACCCGCATGTCCTACATGTAAAACAAGTTGTCGCGTAGTGCGTGCGCCGCACACTCACTTGAGGCAAAACAAACTGGTTTAAGATCACCGCACACGCATCAATTGTATATCAATTTCATACATGAATGATAAATACTTTTTTTTTGTCCTATCTCAATACCTTTATATATACTGTATATATAAAAAATAGTAATAATAATAAAAAACAATTTTCCTTTTTTAATATTCTCATTATAAAAATACATCTAAGTTAATTTGAGTTTGAGTTTTAATATCTTTTTATAATACCCTCTCTTTCACATACATACTATAAAAAAATATTGTGCATATATATAAAAAAGGGGTTTTAAAAAATATAAGTCTCCAAAGTAGCAGTTTTCTACTTTATATGTAGATGGTATACTCTCTTGTATATATATATATATATATATATATATATATATATGGATGTATGTATATAGTATGTTTTGCTTAGGCTTTATATAAGAGTTGCTTGCGAGAGCCTTTTGCTCTTCATATAAAGTTTAATTCTTCGAGTAAAAGAGAGAGATGTTAATTTTTCACATCTCCTTCCCTTTTTCTCTCTATTTTGTATCCCTCAATTTTTTCCCTCTTCTTTCTCTTTAAGAGCAACTGACTTGCTTTCGTTCTCTCTCTCTCTCTCTCTCTCTCTCTCTCTCTCTCTCTCTCTCTCTCTCTCTCTCTCTCTCTCTCTCTCTCTCTCTCTCTCTCTCTCTCTCTCTCTCTCTCTCTCGCTCACGTTCAATGCTTATGTTTTGAAAACTCGTGGGTGAGGTGTATATGTATATAAATATATACAATTTTCTTTCTTTTCATAATAACGTCTCCATGCTAAATCTACTCAAAAAAGCTCTCTTTTTATAGCATATATACAAAATATTAAGAACTTTCAAAATGGCCGTGCTTTTTACTTGCTTTTTATAAGAGAAAGAAAAGAAGAAGTAGAAGAAGAAGAAGGAAAGTGAGTGAAAAAAAAATAAAAAAAATATGCGTGAGAGAGAGAATTGTAAAGTTGAAGGGAGTGAAAAGTGGGTGGGTGGGTGGGTGAAAGGAAAAGATGAAGGGAAAATTTTCTCTCGTCCAATCCGTAGCTCGATAATAAAATTCTGCATGAAACAGCCCTTCTTTTCTTTCTTTCTCTCTCACTCCACCCCACCCCACCTCCCTCGCCTACTCTTTAACTCACCCCCCCATGAAAAGCACTCTTTCCTCCTGTTGTACCCCCCGAACGCCCCATCCCACTTTTCTCTTTTCTCTCTCCTCTCTTTTATTTTCTCTTCATTTCTACAAGGCTGATTTTTCTTATATAAATTCAATCTGAAAGAGAAAATGACTAGCCTTACATTTCTGTCGATGACACGTAGTCGTCTGAGATGGATAAGCAGCTTCAGGAAATTTTGTTTTCAAATTTCTTTATGTATATGGTAATCAACTATTTTACTATATTATAATACTCATCGGCTTCTAGACTATAGAATCACAATGCAAATTAAGTAGACATCTTCAAATTTTAATAAATTTACAACTCTCAAGATTTCACAATAATAGTTATTCGTTTCTATTGCATGAAGTATTTTTTTATCATAAACGATCATTTTTACGAATATTTACGAAACATGTTAGATGTGTGGAATTTACCTAAAGATAGTTTGTTTTGCTTATTTTAATGCCATCACAGTTAAGTTTACATACACATACAGATTGAGAGATTTTTTATTAATAGGGGTCATCGATATAATGAATTGTCTTTTTTATAAATAAATTCTGTCAATAAATACGATAAAATCCGAAGGTATATGCAGTTCTTATATACTCCAATTTCAAACCTATATTTTTTTATTGTTGTTTTAAAGAAAACTGTTTAAATATCATGATTTAAGGGCTTCGGAGGATGTTTTTAAGTAATAAATACATAAAAAAATATGTATATTTATTCCATATACGATACTAAATCATAATATTTTATCGTTTTAATGCCACAATTTTCATCAAATTTATATATTTCATGTTGGATGATTTATGTAGTCATGGCCAAAAAGTCAAACCTTAATATTGTCAACTTTTTGTTGTATCATGTTTCCCTTCTTCTTTTTTAATTACGTATTTTTTTCTTTTAGTTTTTAATTTCATTTCTTTTTCATTATCTCAGGTTTTGCGTCATGATGGGGGAGAATAAGAGAAAGAAAGCAAGAGAAAAAGAGAGACGAGGGAAAAAAACGAGAGAGAGAAAGAGGGAGGGCCGTTTTGTGTTGCTTTCTAATTTCTCTTTCTTTCATTCTCTCTCACTCCACTCGACTTTAGGACGTGAAAACTCCACCATTTCTTCTGCTTTCTTGCAGACAAATAATTTAGCACGTGTACCCCTGCTGCCTGCCTGCCTGCCTGTTTCTAGCCCTTCTACTAACCCACCCAACCACCCACCCACTTCTTTTGCATCTCTCTGGTCTTTTCTCCATTTGCTCTCTTTTCTCTAACTTTGTTTCAGTCTTTCTAATTTGTTTCCAACTAAAAAGAGAAGAGAAAATTTTCTCAACCATGGTATTATACAAACATATATAAAATTTTAAAATGCACTACAAAGAGTTTTGCTAAACTTTTTTTTTTTCCTTTTCTTTACTTTTTTTTCTCTCTTCATAATTTATAAATTATACTTTCTTGCTTTATGGTATATACTTTGTTTATATAAAAAGTTAATGAGTAGTTTTCTATTTGCATATTAATAAATTTAATTACTTTTTATAACGATGACGACGATGAAAAATAACCTACTACTATATATATTATATGTGTTTTTATATAAAAGATAATATTGTAAAATGTTGAAAAACAAATACGAAGTTGTTTATTTACGTTGAAAAGAAAATATTATATTTATTAAATATAATGTCCACAAAAGTCGATTCGAAGAATTTTTTTACTTCTTGTGCTTCCATGTTATCCTTATTGACTCAATAATCAACAAATATATATACAAAAAATTGTCATATATTTTGTTATAACGTTTCTTTATATACGTATGTACGGTAAATATTTTATATCATTTCTTTTCTTTACTAAAATCTATAATAAAAAGCTAAGTTCATATAATAGTTAACATTTTATTGAATATGTGTATATAAATATTAAGTTAATCAAAATGTACAACGAAGAAAAATTGTTTTCAATGTCTAATCAGTTGGCTATTTTTTTTTTTTTTGCATCAAACTTGCCTACTTATGTGGTGATGATATTAATGATGTACTAACGTTACTTGTAACGCTTTTTTTTAATTAAAAAATATGAGTAAAATAAATATTCAAAAAAATATTCCAAAAATGAATCACTTTCTCAAAAAATTTTGTTATTGTAATATTTAAGCAATTTATCGGCATAATGATTTAAAACACAATAAAATAATGACTTTGGAAGCAATAAAAATCATTCAAGACTAAGTAAACGACGAAAAGTTGGGAAGTTTAAGGTACAAACAAATAACAGAATATACTTCAAATTTTTAATAATAATTGTAAAGCGTGAGCCAATATTGACTGAAAATATCTCCTGTTGAAAATTGTATTTTAAAATTTATATCTCTATACGTCATGTAGACATTTGAAACCACCTTTTTTGTTTTGGGAAATTTTACTAAAAATTGTTCAAAGACTTCTTTTACTTATAAAAATAAATCCATACAACGAAATTTGTTTCCAAACCATAACATTAAAAAAACAGGGTGAATTACTTTTTTAAATATTTTTTTATATGTATACAGTATATATCCTTATATAAGATTCAAAATTATTAAAGCTTTGAGATTTAAAACCTAATATTCTCTACTTGATCTCTTTTATAGTGGTTTTTTCTCCAACTTTTTATTTTTCTTTTCATCTTTTTTATTATTATTTTTTTGGGTCTAGCTTTATAATAATACTTTATAAAATATTATAATATGCTATTTTTTATGTTTTTTAATCTTTTTTGCGGCTTTTTTAAAATATAACGGATGAAGTGTATGGTACCTTTTTTTTCTTTTTTTTTTTTTTTACATAAGCGAGTTAAGAGTTTGTAAATAGTTTTAAACTATATTTTTTATATTATATATAATATATAAAATACTAAATGTAAAGCTTTTAGAAAAGCTCTTACAGAAGTTCTTAAAATCAAGAGAAATTTTCCCAACGTAAAATTGAAGTCTTGACAGTTTAAAATTGTTCATCTAAAAATCTCCATTTATAATTGTCAGTAGGAGAAAATGTGCTCTGCTGAGAAACACCATTACGTAGAAAGTGCTTCGATTTTTTTTTCCACTCTTCTTCTTTTTCTTCTTTTTTCCCCCTTAGTTACATCTCTGCTTTTCCAACCCCTGTTAGCTAGGCAACACTCTTACAAGAGGGTAAAAAAAAAAAAAAAAAAAAACTTTCAGTGTGTGGCCATTTTAAATGAAAATAAGAATACTATATTTCTTATATTACCCCTCATATAGATCTATATAACCCCTACAATGTAATAAATTTTAAACGAAATAAATTTTTTAAATTAAAGAAATAAAATTTATTATATTGGTTTTTTGTATTATACGCCTGCTTAAAGAATTTTCACGTCAAAAGCGTACGTATATAAATCAGATTGAAATAACAATTATTTTACCAATACTTCCTTTCTAATGTTTACAAACTTAATTTTTGCACGTTACTCAATATTGATTTTATAGTGGTATAATTTTCATAAAATTGAGCGGAAATTATCTCCTTCATTAGATGTTCTGTTGTAATAAATGATTACATAAATCACGTCATTAATGTGCTTAAAAATAAGAAGATCACAAAAATATTTACAATTATTAAAAATATAGATAATGATGAATATAACATGCAGGAGAAACGAGACGTATATAAGATTTGTTGACTCAGCTATACTGAAGTTAAAGGCGTAGAACACCTTGAACAAAAAGCATGTCTAATATCCTAACATATAACTAAATATCAACGTTAATTTGGCCGGAGTCATTGATTCTAATTTATTTTCCATTTACAAAATGACAGCTGCGCGGACATCCACGTCATCGGACAGTCCACGCGCGCAGAAACAGGTGAGCTGTGACGTCACAAACCCGCAGCTGTTATTTTGTAAATGGAAAATAAATTAGAAATCAATGACTCCGTCCAAATTAACGTTGATATTTAGGTATGTTAGGATATTAGGCAAGTTTTTTGTTGAAGGTGTTCTACGCCTTTAAGATTCACCACTACAGCATATAATATAACAAGGCTGTGCTGCAAGATCTCCTTATGGTATACAAATCATTACAGTAAAACAGTGGACACCTGAACAACAAAATATTAGGTTATATAGAAGCGCATTACTACATCATAATGTGTCAAAGTTATTTATTCCGCGTGTTCTCCTAATGGAATTAGAAAATTTTCGAAGATAATGTATTTTAAAATTATTAAAAAAATTAAAGGCAAAACTTGATGTGTAGAAATTGTAAAGCAAAGGGTTATAAATATATGAAAAAAAAATTACATTAAAAAAATTATAAACATCTTATATATACGTACGTATATCATAAAAAGTTATTGATGCGAAAAATAATAATGTGATGTTATAATAAATGTTGTTTTGAAACTCTTATGTAGTAGGTAAGCATTAAATCAATATACTTAGGTTAATTATCTTTCGCCTTGGCAAGTGTGAGGCTCGTTACTTTGTTTCTTGTGTGAAACATGTAAGGAAAGGGGAGGGGGAACTTTAGATTATAAACCCTGATGACAATCAACAAGAGAAAATAAGCTTTTTTTTTTTTCTTTTCGTATAAAAAAAATGTATTTTTAATTAATTTTTTAACTCATTAAAATATATATGTATATAAAAATAAGTAAATAAAAAATTCTGTGTTAAAAATTCTTTTTATTATTTAATTAATTATTATGCTTTTAGTAAAATTAATATAGGGTTCTTTTTTTTACCTCCCTTAAGTATTTATTTTTTCTTGTGTTTATTTTTTATGTATGATCTTTTTTTTAACTTTATTTTTTTAAAAGGGCTGAAGCGGTTGCAGGTATAAAATTAATAAAAAAAAATTATATATCATACAACAAGGCTATTAAATATTATTGAAAAAATATAAGCTAAAAAATTATAAGAGGCGAGAAAGGGAAGTTAATTAAAAAAATCAATCATGAATGAATTTTTATTTTTTTAAATGCTTTATCAATGGAAAAAAAGTTAGTTAATTAATTGTGATTTGTTTTAGACGCAGAATGTTTTTTGATTTAATATTTTTATTTAGAATGCATATTTTAAATATTTTATACGTGTTTGTAATAATTTTATTGCGAGGGTATTTTTTTCATTGCGTAAATATAATGTCGAACATCAAAGTATTATTTTTAATAAATCCATTTCTGCACAATGGAATTTTTGTAATTTGCTAGTTATTATTTTTCATATATATATTTATGATTAATTTGCTCATAATATATGTTTGCCTCTGAGAATTGTATTAATGGATGGTGTTTTTATATACAGCGTGAAGTACATGCATGCAAATTATTTCTATATGAAAATAAGAAAGAGATTTAGTTTCTTTAAAATTTCAGAAATTAATTTATTTTAAAAAATTTAAAAGGGTAAATGTATTTATTCTTTACATGTTATTTATATGTTCCAAATTGTCATAAAATTATTATTTTGTAATAAGATGCGATTCATCAAAATATGTACAGCTATAGAATGTAAAACTATAATGCTTAGAAAATAAAGAGTCACCTATAAGTGCTTTGTGCTTAGGTGCTATACGTTGACACAAATATAGCCTGCTATATATTATTTTCAATTACCTTCTATCAAATGTTTAAATTAGGTATACTCATTTGATAATGTCAAGTCAAAACTAAATTACTAAATTAGCTTCGCAAAGGACATATAGCTTGAAAATAGATGCAGTATACTACAATAGCATTTAACTTTAATATAATATATAATATATAATATATATATATATATATATATATATATATATATATATATATATATATATATATATATATATATATATATATATATTATATACAATGAAGTCAAGAAAGCAAGATTGCTAATTCATTTCCTTAAATAGTTTTGAAGGAAATTGCATGAGACATAAGATGTTTATTATTGAGTTGCATCGTGACGAGTGCCGCCCCCGATATGAGTAGCCACGCCCGCCATTGCTGTGTTTGTTCTCCGCTACACACCGGCCACCTGTTGTCCCTCACCCTCTCTCCCTCTCAATGCCAGCCAGCCTGCCTGCCTGCATGGCTAGCCGGTCACTACTGACCTCACGCTTTGTTGGAGAACACCACACGTGAAATATATGAATGACTATTATCCTATTATAATATATATAGCGAGCGGAGATGATATGCCAGCGTAAAATTAAAAAGTTATACCTTTCTTTGCTGTAGCTCCTATACAGAACTTTTCATAATTATAAAAAGTAATTATCCCAAATATATAATGTATACTAAAATTGTCGTTACATATATTTTATAGCAAAAAAAAAAATATATAAATAAAGTAATGAATAGACAAAGAAAAATTTGAAATCTTGTAAGTCTAAGACCCATTATATACAAAGTTGCGAGTATTCTGTTAGCTTATACAATACAATACAGTTTTATTACATTACAAAGTTGCACAAAATCTTGATCTTCAAAAATATTAAAAAGTATTTTTTATGCTGCCTAAGACTAAAACGTGTGCGTTTTAAAGATTTACGAATTAGAAAAACTTACAGCTGCATATTAATTTTTTTTTTTTATGTTTTATAATAATATTGCAACTTATGGTATATATTAAGTTGTCAATTTTAATATAAATAACGCATTGTTTTAACTTAAAATTAAACGAAGTAAAATTTGGACGTTTTAAAAAAAATACTGTGCCCAAATATATTTTATATAAAATGAAATAAAATACTTATAAAATTAAAAGGCTAACTTTATAAATATGCACAGCAGATTTATATTTATCTACACTCCAACAGTGATATACATCAGAGTGAATAAAATGCATTATATGTTTGCATTTAATATTCTTTTTATTAAAAAGAAAATAAAGTGCATCAAAGGCAAAAGTCGCAGTGTTTTTTCATTAAAAAGCTTTGAAGATAGAAGAAGAAAAAAAATCTAAGAATCTCTATATACGTTTTCATGACCTATTTTACAACTCTGCATAAAGTATTAAAAAAAATCATTATGTACACATAATTAATTAAGCAAAGTCAGCAGTTTAATTAGTGCAAGATGAAAAATCAAAACAACAGAGCGAGAGAGAGAGAGAGAAAGAGAGAGAGAGAGAGAGAGAGAGAGAGAGAGAGAGAGAGAGAGAGAGAGAGAGAGAGAGAAATATCTTGAGTGCATAGTGCATATATGAAAATTCTTTATTAATAATCTTAACATTCAGTATTGTATATTTACTCAAAAAATATATATTATTTTATATTATAAATTATATAAAAATATAAACATATATAAAATATAATATCTTGTATTTTTTATTCTAAAATTACATTTAAAAAAGAGTTGTATGAAGAATAATTTATAATTTACATTTTGGTACGAGAGAAGTTTACTTGTGATGTATATAGAAATAGAGAAAGAGAGAGAGAGAGAGAGAGAGAGAGAGAGAGAGAGAGAGAGAGAGAGAGAGAGAGAGAGAAAGGAGAAAGATTTGTGGTTGCAACGTGAACAGCAAGACACCGGACCCAACGTGGTTCCTATAACATTTTATATACATGAGAGAGAGAGAGAGAGAGAGAGAGAGAGAGAGAGAGAGAGAGAGAGAGAGAGAGAGAGAGAGAGAGAGAGAGAGAGAGAGAGAGAGAGAGAGAAATAAAGCACATAATAAACTTACAGTATCTGGAAACAGCATTTTATATTATATAGCAAAGCAACCTCAAGATGAAACATCGCGCGAGTCCTAAATCAAATACGCTTGGATATTTATAATAAGATTCACCGGGGAAAACATCTTGTGTTCTCCATGCTTTACTAGTCGGGGACAGCAGCGATACTTTATCTCTAGCTCTTTCTCTCTTTTATATATAAACATATATTGTATTATATGTGTACAAGGAGGGAGGGAGAGGGAGAGAAACACCTCTTAGAACAATGAGGCATAGCCTGAGAGTTGAACGCCTACATAAAACTTCTTATACATTATCTTCTCTCTCTCTCTCTCTCTCTCTTTCTCTCTCTCTCTTTCTTATTCTTCTTTCTCCTACAACTTAAAGTGCACACCAACATAAGGACACAAATAGGTTAATTTAATTTAAAGAATTTTACCTATACCCTCTGTATACCTTTTTTTTAATGATTCTACATGGAGATAAAAATAGGGCGTTTTTGCAATTAAAAATTATTTTCAAACTCCTTTTGCATTGAAATTTTAAAGAAGATAATTTTAATGAATGATAATATAACACAAGAGGTTTGATTTTTGCATCAATTAGATTTATAATATAAAAAAACACAAATCATATCGTTATGAAACATCAAAAATTAATCATTGTAGTGATCATTAAAACTTTTATTCTGCAGATAACATTATTAAAAAATACATCGTATTATATACATTATTTTAAGTACAGTGTATATATAGATGGAATCAAAAATAATTATAAAACTTATAATCATTATTCTATAAAAAAAGGGGGATTTAAACTTTTCAACTTGATTATTATAACGTTTGGTCAATAAAAAGTAATTCATATAAAAGTTTAAGAGTTATGGAGAAAAAAATATACCCTCGTTTTATTGAACGTGTGAAGAGAAGTGATTATTTGATTAGATATACTTGGAAGTGTGAAAACTGGAGACTAACTTATATGGGTGGCTGTGT
>OX439131.1:17725717-17799790 GCA_949318235.1 Ecdyonurus torrentis
AACAATTTTTACTAGTATTATTTTATTTATTTTATTAACACATGCCATCGTTTGTAAAACATATGTATAAAAAACTTCGGAATTCTTATCTAACAATATTGTGTACTTTTTATTGTATTAAACTCGCGTATTAACTCTGATGATGGGAACAAAAAAATATTGAACATTGCTCATTATGTGAGTAACGAGTATAAAAGAAATAATCGTTTTGTTCAATCTTAACCTTAAAATAATGTACTTTATTATTTTTATCGAATATATAAATATAAAAAAAGAGGATTTTTAACACTAAAATTTATTATAATAAATATTTTTTTTCGTGTTTTAAGTGACCATTGAAGCGTAACACACGATGATTTTTTTTGTGACGTCATATTCGTGCAGTATTTTTTTTTTTTTGCAAGGTATGCAAGATTTTTATTGCATTTTTTTTTTTTTTTTTTTTTACTGTACGCAGTTATTTTTTAATTAATGTTACTACCAAATATAGTGACATAAAGTTCCTTGTTATACACATTTTTCTTCATTAAAAAAAATAAACTTTTAAGCTCCTGAAAATATAAAAATTATAAATACGAAAAATTCTATGGAGGTCAGTGATGTTACGATAATTTGCGCGATTTAAGTTTAATCAATCAATCAACATTAAAATTAGAGCAAAATAGTTCAGAATGTCGTTTATCTCTTAACGATTCGAAGTGATTCTATGTATAACATGAAAGTGTATAAAAATTCCCTTTTTTTATTTATTTGTTTTTTTCTGCGGCATTTTTTTTTTTTTTTTTTTTATTACTTGTATAGACTGACTCCCAGTTGATTTGTGTGCGAGTGATGCGATGAGAATGACTAGATTTCATGAGTCTTGTAATGTGAGTAATATATATGATAGCAAGAGAATGAAATGGAACAACAAGTGAGTATTTTAATTGGCTTATAGAATTGAAAAGTATGTGTACATGAAATATCTTTGCACTTACTGATATCAATAAATGAGCCTATTATGTAATTGATTTTAAGCTTTCAGCGCAAGTAATGCACGATAAAAAAAATACAGCATTTATATGGTTTGTAACAACTCATGATTTTAATCTATGTTTAATAATTTTTTTTAGTAATTTATTGTTATTTATTTTATTTTACGTAATGTAATATACAATATATTGTTTTAAACAGGAAGAATATGTATACGTATATAATGAAGAAAAAGAAAAATATATATATATAAAAATACACATTAGTAACAAATTAAAATAGAAAATTCCTTAGAAGAAAACATAAGTATTTATATCACAAAACACTTGGTGGGACTAAATAACTTTACTTTGTCTCTTGTCTCAAAACCCAACTGTATAGCTCTGTAGTAGTGATAATTTTTTTTTTTCAATTTATGCAACCCGCACAACATTTTTTACTAATTTTTGCATGTTTCTGACGTCAGAAACATGAATAGTCACGCAAATTGCATACCTTACAGTATTTTCACGCTCTTTCGTGGAGCTATACATTAACATTCTGGTAAAAATTGTCATCGGTTTTGAAGATCCAATTTCATGTTTATTCATGAAAAAGCACATGTTGTTTTATGTTGTCTATGGCTTTAAAGGCGTAGGACACCTTGAACAATAAAAAAAAATTGTGATTTCCTAAAAAAACTGAAAATAAACGTTGATTTGGCAGGAATCATTGATTTCTATTGATATTACTATATTGATATAGTCTATTGATATAACTCGGGTTCTGCGTGTATTTACTTTGTCACCGTATTATCTATTTATTCGTATACATATTATATACATATACTTAAAACAAATATAAAAGAAATTACTTACAAGCTATACTACGTTGATTTTGATACCATGGAGATTATTTCAAATATACTGATTTCAGGTATAACAGTATAATCTTATTAATTGTGATTCCATGTATAATTATATGTTCTCGTATATAATATAATTATACCTATCTATTTGTATATTCAAAGCTAGGGCTTGTGCCCCTGACTGCAACTACTACTAGTTATGGAATTAAGTGTTCATTTATTATAAATATTTAAAACTTTTTTTTTTTTTTTTTTTTAGAATACTCATAGAATGATATACAGTATTAATCTACGTTATGATGGATATTTATGCCACATATTTATCTGACATTCTAAAAATTATTATTACGAGACAATTTTTTTTATTAAGTTTATAATACAGATATTCTGAAGCGTATTAAATATTTTACTAATATACATTCTCACTCGCATTTAAATACCAAGAGTTATACACGATATTAAATATAAAGAGGTGAACCATGTTTATATAGAAATACATTTCTCACAACAAAATATTTTTCACCTTACTCGAGAATTGGTTTTACCTTGCTTTAATTATAGCTTATATACTATTGTGTGTACTATATATAAATAAATATATATATATATATATATATATATATATATATATATATATATATATATATATAGCATTATTATACATATAGTTATAGTAACGATAGTGCTCGGCTACATACATCGTGACAAGTACGTGTGCTTATGTAGAGTGAAATATGTGAGTCTACAACGTGGCATTTCAACACCAAGGCATATAATATATAAAATAGAATAAACATCGATACTTAATTACTTTTATATAACCAGAGAATTACGTGTCAAACAGAAACAACATTCAGAGAGTATTGCATTATTTACCAGCAATAATAAATTACCTCTCTCTCTCTCTCTCTCTCTCTCTCTCTCTCTCTCTCTCTCTCTCTCTCTCTCTCTCTCTCTCTCTCTCTCTCTCTCTCTCTCTCTCTACATATATACTATTAAGAGGATATTAACACTTTTTTTCTACAAAAAGTTAATGAATATTCGAAAGAAATTCATTATTTAATATTTTATTACTTATTTTATGATGTGTATACGCTGTATGCTATTTATACTCTTAACCTTTTTTTAATATTAAAAAATAAATAATAATAAAAATGTATCGGCTATCGGTGATGTATGTATAATAATATTATACATTAGCTTAAAATAAGTGAAAGTGTATCTATAGTATGCGTATTTTAAATTTTTACTATATAGTTTAGCATTTTGTATGAATTTATACTTCAGATAGCTAATTATTAAAATAAATTAATAATAAAATACCTAAATAACACTTGAAATGCTTTTTTTTTTAATACTAATAAATGTTAAAAAAAATAGTAAACTGAATTGCCTCAATTCAAGGGCACACTAGATTATAATAATTACATACCCTTTTGTGTTTCTAAGTTTTAGTAAACAGCAAAACTGTAATTTTTTTTTTTTTACAGTGTGTACATAGTATAATTATATAAATTCAAAAACATTACAGAAAAAGTAGAGAATAGAAATATATGCATTATACATTTCACACACACAATATCCACTTTAATACTGAAAACGTTTGGAAGCAAAATAAGGTTTTATTTTTAAAGCACAGTAATTACTTAAAATTGTAACTCTAAAAAAACAGGAAAAAAATAATAATAATAATAATAAAAATTATTTATATATAAAAAAAAAAATCCACAACTTTTTAAAATAAAATCATTGCAATAAAATGTAAATTTAATGACCAAATGTAATCACTGAAACAGTCATGTGATGTGAATAACTAAATAACACTTTGAAAAAATACATAAAATAATAATAGTAATTAGGCAAACAATTTAATTACATTTTTTTATTTATGCAATATTATATTGGATGATATTTATTGTTTATTCTGATTTAATTTTAATTTTAAATTAAGTAAATATATTAACTCCAATTACTGTATAGGGAAAAAAAGTTGTTTTTATTTATCTTCATCATAAATTAAACTATCTTAAAGCACGTAAACATGAATAACGTAAGAAACACATGACATGACACAATATTTTATAATTTTTAATGTTTTATTAAAGTTAAAAAAAAAAATTATTTGTAAATAAAACATTGCTGTATTTTTTATATGACAGTCCATTAAAAAACAGTGGATGTAATATTGCTTTATCATTCATAAAGTTATAATTCTATATTATGTATTCAAAAGCTATAGATTATTATATTTTTTTTCAGTTTTATCATAACGACAAATATATATCTTGCATTTTTACGTGCAGTTTCATATTCCATAATCATACTTTTTCTTGTTTTAGAAAAACAACAACAAAGTTTAAATATCTTTAATATGTAACAAGGACACCATAATAGTAATGCACTTATGAATATATGGAATAATTTTTTATAACGATCTGTATGCTATTATTTTCTTTTTGTATTTATATTTAAGTATGTTTTTATAATATATTCATTTTCTTTTTTATTTGAAATGTATATTATATAGTTGGCTCACTTCACAATAAAACATACGCCAAGTGTATTAAATGCATTTTTATAACCGGTGCAATGGATTATTGAGGTCAAAATGAGAATGACTTTATATTTTTCCAACATCGTCGCAATGCAGCCCTAGTCCATGACCTGTCCCATCATAAACAAAAGTATAAAATATATACTGTATATATATATATATATATATATATATATATATATATATATATATATATATATATATATATATATATATATATAAATCAAGAAATCCAATACACTTTGTATGTGCTATTGACAATCTCAAATAATAGTACATATCTATCTTTCATCTTTTACTGTGAATCAAGATAAATATTATATAACTTTAAAATATAGGTTATGTTAAATATACTATATAATATTTATAATGCGCAATATTTTATTTTTATATTAAAATTTATTACATATCTTATTATGTTAAAATGATTTGCTATACTCATATATTTAATTAAATATAATACTCTGTGAAAGAAAGATAAAGTTATTTACTGTTGTGTGTTTTTGTGTTAAAATGTATAAAAAATATATATAATAATATAAAAAGTAAATAAAATATAAACAATAATTCACTAAATGAAAAACGGTTGTAAAATTTTATTTAATATACACACATTGAACAGAGACAAGACAGAACGAGAGAGAGAGAGAGAGAGAGAGAGAATGGTATTTTATGTAAGTATAGAGAAAAAAAAATAAAGAGAAAATTTTGTAATACTGTGCAAAAAAGCAATAGTCTATAGCATACAGGCAATAAAGGTAGAAAGGTGGAGAACATTTGGTGCTCACGAATCAATGGAGGAGCCACTATATCACGTTTAACGTCTAAAACGAAGACATACATAGAGGGAGAGTCAGAGACCAAAGCAGACCTTCCCATACCATCTCTCTGTAAGACTGCATGTTCGCTCTTTTGCCTTGCAAACTTACAAAAAAAAAGAAGGAAAAAAAAAAAAAAAAAAAAAAAAAAAAAAAAAAAAAAAAACTAACGTTCGTATATAACGCCCTCCATCCCTGTATAAAGTACTACTATAAGTAAAAGGTATTATGGTGAAGATATATATTTATATGTTCAATTCCAACACCCATTTCAACATGGAAATCTAACTGCTATGCTATATGTATAACCTTTTAATGCATTTTCTTCACTTTTTTGTGTTACATTCCCATGATATAACCATGTAAAATGGTATATATAAAAAAGAATAGTAAAAAAGAAAAGAAAAAAACTTATTACATGCAAATAAAATGAGTTTTTATTACCTATTGAAATATTACTTTTTTATTCAGAATAAATTTTATATAGAATTAATAATACGTGAATGGTTACATGATCACATTTATATATATTACTCATTTTATTGGTTTTAAACCATAAGTTATAGTTTTAATTTATATTATTGTAATTATTAGTATATATTGTTTGAGACGTTGCATAAGAACTTATAAACTTATAATTGCATAGTAATTTGTTCTTAATCACGAAGTACTTATATAGTTTAAAAATAAATCATATTATATAACAGAATTTTAATAAAGAGAGATAACTTAATGGACATGTATTAGGTCATGCAAGATAAAAATAATTTAATTTCCTGAGAATGGATGTTACCGGGGACAATTTTTTTTTATATGTCGATGTTGGGATGCAGAAATGCGACCGATGAGAAAAATCATGAGTAAAAACCTCATGATTTTTCTCATCGGTCGCATTTCTGCATCCCAACATCGATATTATATTAGTTTAAAACACGTAAACATGTGTTTAATATTCCTCATTGAAAAGCAGCAGCAATTTTCTAAGAAAAGAAGAAGTAAAGTTTCCTTTTAAGAAATTAGAGTACTTTATAAATTATACGCTTCTCCCGCACTCTCTGTGATTGACTAGCGAGTTCTACTATATAGTAAGATCTATTTATTAATTAATTTTTATTGATTGAATAATTTATATAAATATAATCTAATAAGCATTGGAATCAGGGTCGTATTGGCTAATTGGAGGCCAGTTTGCAATTTAGGCCTACAACTTTTGGGTCACCTACGTCCATTTAAGGGGGCGTAACCAACTCAAATAGAGGTCAAAAATCTAAGGGGCTAGTCTCCATTTGCCAATGTAATCTTATTTGAGTAAATCTGACCCTGATCGGAATCATTTTTACAATAATTTTGAGTTAAATAAGTACGTTATCCCAACGCTATATATATACTTTAGTTTCTATAATTTTATTTTTAAATAACACCAATGATAAAGATCATTATATAAGAGTAAAATGATTTCTTAGAATATTGAAAGATAAAGAGAGAGAGAGAGAGAGAGAGAGAGAGAGAGAGAGAGAGAGAGAGAGAGAGAGAGAGAGAGAGAAGAGAGAGAGAAATTTTATAATTTAAAAATTAAGATATTAATGTTCAAATATATTGTTTATTGCAAATGCAAACATTGATTTTTCCCATCAAATTTTTATTCAAAATTTAAATAAAAAACTTCTTGAAAGTTTTTTTTTTTTTTTTTTTTTTTTTGTCTTGAGTAATAACTTATACAATGCGTCATGAATGTGTACTTTTGTATATACATTTTTTTTTCTCGAAAAAGTTTTTCCAACTTGATTTTTTTCCCTCTTTCTTCTAAAGTATTTTCCCTATAAGTATCAGAGTCTCATAAATTGTGGCTCTGTTCGTTTTTATTGACTTCTGTGCGCGTTACGTTCTCTACATTTACTTTCTTGCCTCTCTTTTATCTTTGCTATATACTTTTTGCTTCCAAGTCTAAACTTGGTTACTCTCTCTCTCTCTCTCTCTCTCTCTCTCTCTCTCTCTCTCTCTCTCTCTCTCTCTCTCTCTCTCTATGATACTCTCTTTAGTTTGCAACGGCTCTCTTGTCGACCACCAATCATAGGTTGAGAAAAACAAACTTTTACATAACTATCTCTATAGTATCCCAAAATAACTTTATATGTAAAGAAAAATAATAAGGTGGTATAATATCATCTTTCATAAAATAATTTCAAAGCAAACACAAACTTTTTTTCATTATAATAATATCTGGCTTTTTGAGTTGCATCTCAATTCTACGCAGAATTTTTCTATAATACCAAGAGTTGCGTAAGAAATGATTTGATTGAAAATTGAAATATTATTTTGAGTTATAGGATTCTCAAATACGATGTCCTATAGTTTAACATGTAGGCTTAAATTTATGTTCTTTTTATTTATTTACTTACTATTATTATTATACATTTGCATAATATAACCTTCGTTTTCTATTTCTAAATTGGATCGGTTTTGTCGCATATTTATTAGAGCAATACTTAAAAATGAGCCAATCACGATATTGTTGCACTTCCTATAACGTACCAATTAGATTAAAGATTATCGGCACTATCGGTAGTATCAGTATAAGGAAAGTAATATACTTAAATTTTTTAGATGAAACAATAATATATTACATTTAATATTATCTTTTAATTTAAAATACTTAAATCTTTTGTCATGTTAATATGTACAATTCTTAAAATTTTTGTCTTATTTTTGCCATTTACACCATTGAATGCACTATAACCACACCTTATAAATAAAATTTAAAATTCTTTTTCTTCTATAATTTATATAAGAAGAAATACATACCATCATATTCATCACCCGAAAATAAAAAAAGAGTTAAAAATGCATATAGATATATGCAAATTAACTCAAGATTTCATGATGATCATTTATCAAAAAGAAAAAAATACAATGCAAGAATATAGGTACAGTACTCAAGAAGACTACCCACGTTGTTTATATGACCTTTAAAGTCAGCGATGTTATCAGAATATTACATCTTCTCAACATGCAAACACATTACTTTTTTTTTTTTTTTTTTTTTTTATTCCGTGGTGGTTATGTCCATCTTTTTCTTTCTATCTCTTCTCAACATTTTCCTTGACACAACTCATTACATTACAACAGCACTTGTCATAAATTTGTCTTAAACTCAAATATTTATTATTGACAGCTTTATTTCTTAATTATTAAATTTTTTTTTTCAAACTGGTTGCACTCACAGTCAATTTCTCAAGAGTAGATAATTTATCAAAATGCTTGCATTTTTATTACAAAAAGATTCATATCTAAATTTTACAGATTATAAAACACAAACAACAAGATCCTTAAGCTATTTTCTTGCAACACCCACCTTATAGTTAATAAATGAAAGATATTTATTTTTGATTAGCATTTCAAGGCAAAAGCATCAATTATATTATACTTTATAAACTTTACTTTCTTAATTTATTTTATTTTTTTCTGTTACAAATTATAATATTAAATTAATTTTAATATTGATTTTTATTCTGATTTTTTTCTTCTTCTGAATATTTTCATGGTATATAAAAATGAAGATATAAATTTTTGTCTTACAAAAAAAAAAAAAAAAAAAAAAAACTAATTTGTCTGTTATACAGAAGAATTTATTACTTGCTGATACTTTATCTGTTCGTGATCATAAATTTAAAGATGTTACATCTTAAAGAAAAGATTTTTTTCTTTCTCTTATTCCCTTTGAATTTTATTAAGTCAAGAAAAAAAAAAAAAAAAAAAAATTTCAGCAGAAAGTTATATTAGAAGTTTTGTCTCCAGTACACCTTTTAGTCAAGAAAGAAATTTTGCTGACTTTGCAGTAATTTTTTCTTCCTAATAATAATAAGAGCTCTACATCTATTTTCGTCCCTCTTTTCTTATTTATATAAGAAGTGGGTGCGATCTTTGTGACGTTATTAAAACGACATTCATAGATCCCCTTAGATAGACAAGAATTTCTAACCACCACAGCTTAGATTTACATGGGCAATCTTTCATGGGCAAAAAGCTTTAGTAAAAAGATAGTTCCCCTTATATATGCAAGCAGTTCTAACTATACGCATCAGAGCTACTTTAGAAGCTAAAATAAATCTTACTTTAGGGATAATAAAATCGAGTGTGTAGGATTTCAAGAGATTTTATATACTTTCTATATACATACGCAACATACCATTCCATTAAAAATAAAAGATTGGTTACGCAATTTATATAAAAATGATAAGACAAAAATTATAAAAATTTAAATAAAGTAATAATGTATTGTAGTATATTATAAATGAAAAATATATTATTCTAAAAACGTAATATTTGTGTTAGTAAAAAGTTTTCAAATTTACTCGTCTTAACAACTCTGAATTTTTTTTATACTGTATATTATATAAGGAATGCACAGTAATGTAATTTGGTTTTGTGTAATCAAATTGAGAAAACTTTCTTCTGTTTTACATAAAACTTTCTGCGGGATTAAATTAAAAGTTATTTAGATTAGTTTAAAATATTCGCTATCTTATTTGTCTTTTTACTAATAAACGGGGGTTGAATATTTTATTTTTCTTTAATCAATATAATTCTTTCCGTGTGTTTTTTTTCTTTTCTAATTAAAATAATATTGTAAATCCAATATTTCTTTATTCAATTTAACTCGTTTGTGCTATACAATTATTATTTGGTTTATAGTTTTATATTAGCTTGCCAATTTTATAGTTTAAAAGAAAAATGATTCATGAAATTTAAGAACATTTATTGCATCACAATATTTTATTGAATATTATTATTATTATTATAGTTGCTGCCAACTAACTGTAAGTATTAATAGATCATAATGTTTTACGTTTTTCTATTAATTTTTTTTATTGCATTGTACTAATTATCAGGCATGCCACTATTATTGACTGATTTTAGGATTTTAAAAGTTTGGAAAATAAAAAGTTATATTTTTTATCTATTTTGTACACTCTCTCATATAAAATTTTACTCTATTACCTAAGAGTAATAATACACAGAATAAAACTTTCTATGATTGAGTATGTATATCAAAATTTTAAATCCCAATAATATATACCAGTAATTAAAAGTGAAACTGCCCGATAATAGTGGTTTGGCCAATAAATTAATAACCGCCATAGAACTGCTAAAAAAATTGTTTAACTAAGGTGTTTACACGATTTCTCTGATGCAGATGTGACTTTAATTTTAAATCTGAATATCCATCAGGTTGCGGATTATCTCTTTTAAAATCAACACTTATCTACATAAATGTTAACCCTCTTACAGATTGAAAAGTATTAAATATTCAGTTTGATGGCAGTATGGTTATAGAGGATTTCAAAATGTACTTTTTTCTTGCTTTTATTTTCCCATAACTAATTATTTTAACCATTTAGAAATATGGTAAATTGACATATAATATAAAAAAATGAAAAAAAAATCCTTTCGAAATATTTTCAACATTCTATAACAACATGACATTAATCAACGAAATCCGTTAAAAGTAATCAATTTTAATTGAAAACTATCTTTCTTACTCAAACTATGAAATAACAAAATCAAGTTTATTACTTTACTAGTATGCTGAAATAGAATGTAAGAAGTTAAAAAATAAAAATCTTTAACTTTTTTAAAAAGTATTAAAGTTTTATCATGCACTTGCAGACTTTTGCTATTGTTTCAAAATGTTCAATTGTTTTTCAGTTTTCTTTTTGTATTATTTTTTATCTTATGTTTTTTTTCTTCACCCTCTTTAAGTTTTATTAACTATAATATATTGTTGATATTTATTCATATCATAAACAATTTTGTTTCTTAAACAAAATATGATAATATAATAAAACATTGTTCATAATATATATATTTTTTTATGAAATTTTAATTAAAATTAAAAGATCGTGCATAGAAATAAGAGTATTCCCCTTAGTAATTTCTTTTCTTTCTTTCTCTCTCTCTCTCTCTCTTCTCTTATATTTAATTACACCGCATTCAACGTGTTTTATTTTTCTTCTTTATAACTCTTTACTATGTAGAATAAACGTTTAAAGTAAATAATGAGAATATATTATTGTATTTTTAAAAAAATATTATATACATATAAGTATAAGTTTTAACAACACAAATATTCCTTTTACTTGTATTTAAAAGAAACCCCCTTTTTTCTACTTGTATAATTATAAATATTTTATATATATTAAAATAAACTCGTACGTTGTTTCCTTAATTAAAAAGTCAACACGTTTCATTGTTAAAAATATATTAATTATTTATAAAAATGCAATTTACAACTTAACTCTCTCTCTCTCTCTCTCTCTCTCTCTCACTTATATACGTCTACTTTATGATATATTCTTGTAAAATAAAATGAATAAATCATGTAATGTAAAATTCATAATATTCAAGCGAATATAAACAATACACGCTTTCATATAATAATATAATAAAAACTCTATAAGAAATTACATTATAATGTAATTATAATTGTACTCCTCAAAAATTATTTTTACTTGTATATATATACTCTAATTACATGTAAATTATTGTATGTGTACGTAGGTTTTTATGCAATTAAGTAATAAGTATCATTGTGTAAATATTATTATTTTAAATAAGGGCCTGGCTTCATTATTCTTTTCGAAAAAAAAAATAACAATGAAAAAAATATTAAATTTTATATAATAATTATACAATTTTTTTTTCAAGTGTTTGCATGTATTTTAATACAAGACAATAGGTTAATGTTTATAATTTTTTTATTAATAACTTTTATTATCTTGTTACTTTATATAATAATAGAAAATTGTTTTAATTATAGGGCGTTTAAATTCAAGAATTATTATGACTAAGATGAGCTTTGTGAACTATTATTTTTATTTATTATTTCTTTACATATAAGACGATCTAACGAGGAAACAAATTATCACTGCATGCTTCAATAATGGTTTAGGTGCAGTAACTGCGACAAATGAATATCTTGCAGGATTCTTACAGTTTTAAATATTAGATAAACCTTCAAATTTTTAGAAGTCTTGCTTAAAAAGAAATAAATTTTGCTTCAAATAATAGAAAAAACAACATGTGCACTTTATAAATCACAAAAATTTATATATAATATATTATACTGTATAGGAACACAATAAATTTGTATTAAAATCAAATCTTCATACGAGTCCTCATTAAAAAGGGGAATATTTTTATAGAGTGTCATTTTATTTTTGTGTACTTTTCCTCCTGCTCTAAAATTATCAGTGCAGGATTTTAAAATTCATTTCTATAAGACTGTTAATTTTTTTTTTAATATTAATATTTTTATAAAAATAGATGAAAAGAGTAATATATAATATACACAGTATTATACCGTATACACACACATACAACAATAGCAATAATTAAAATAAAAATGAAGCTATACCAATAGATTTTTTTAACGTCTAGCCATGCAATAATATATATAATATACACATATATGTATATATATTTTACAATACAATACATGATGGCTATGTGATTGGAAAATTATTGTTGGTTTACAACAATGAGTGCGATATATTTATTATTATTGTGCTGCAAGCAATCATGTGTGTATATTTTCATACAGAGTAATCAAACTTTTGCTTTTAAATTTTTTTTTTGTTCGTGGTTTTTATTTTAGTTTTTATTATAAAATAATGGGTTCCTATATATAACTTTCTAATGAATAACATTTTAGAATACAAAAAATGATAATAATAATGTAAATGAATAACACAGTTGTGATGATACATTCATGATAAATTTAACGTATTATAAATAAGAAGAAATAAAATTGTGATTAGATAATTTTTGGTATACATGATACACTTTTTGCTTTGTTATTAACCCCGCATTATCTAATATGTTTAATCATAAGAATGATACTTATACACATATAGACGGAAGGCACGATTCAAACAGACTGTTCACTCAAATATGCTATAGTTATGGCACTATATATATGAGACAAATCCTATAACGGATGAAAGGATGTTTAGAATAGAGATATGCTTTAACAATGCAAAGGAAGAAAGAAAATAAAACACGTAATATATATCCTGTATTTATATCATACCATAAATATTATTAAATTATAAAACTGCATAGATTATTATGCTGTATAACATATACAGTTAATTTTATGCTACAGTACAGTCGATATATTTTATCATAAATTATGTTGTAATTATGAATATTGTTGGAATAATGTACCGTAATGTACGTTTATATTTTTTATCCGTATATACAAAAGCGTCAGATGCAAAAGCAGACATTCGGCATTATGCTGCATGTTTCATTTCTCACCTGCCTATAATAGGAAGAGAAAAAAAATGACGCTATAGCAAATTACATGTCGAATGTCTGATTTTGCATCTGACGCCTTCATACATGAACATACATTGTTACTATTAAATATTAGTTTGTTCGTTTTTATTTAAACAAAATATTGATTTTATTTAAATTCTAAAATAAGCAATCATTGCTCCGTTTAATGCAGTTTGTATGGTATAGTGAACTACATTGTATTCCAATTTGAATAATTATAATAAATAAATGAATTTATCAATCTGGTACTGCGTGACTACAATGCTGTAACTTTTGTGATTAAACATGTTAATTCATAGTAAATATTTTCTTTATAAGAATTTAAAAATAATTTATGTTGCTTGCTCAACTCGCTTACATGAACTCATTTTTATAGAGCACATTATTTTGTTCGTGTCTTGCATACTACAATCATAATACATAATGTATCAGCTTACATATTGCTCTTGTTAACTATTTTCTTTTTTAGAAATAATTTTCAAAAACAAAATAATTACAAATATACACTAAAAAAATTATATTTTTTATGCTGCAATTATGTCATTATAGCATAAATGTTGCTAATTTGGAACAGAATAAATGATTATATTATTAAACATAACGTACGAGTATTATGCAATTTAGCATAGTACATCACCTTATGTTGTAATAAACAAATATTGCTGAAATGAGCCAGCATAAATATTGCTTATTTATTTTGTCCGTATAAATAAATAATTAAAAAAAAAAAGCTTTAATGATTCATTAATGATAACATAACTATCATAGTAAATAATAAAAACTATGAAAGATATAAAAAAATATATATATATAAAGACATTTAAGCGCCTGCAAAGATAGGCAACTTTTTGAACATTTCACTCAAACTGGTTGCATATCTGCTAGGAGATTTTTTTTCTCGAGTAATACCTTTACTTGGTTTGGTATAATTGGAAAAATACCAACGTACAGGTTAAATAGACAACAGCTTTATATGGCATGCATAAGAATACAGAAGTACACACAACAAGCACAATAGTTAAAGTTTATGTCTATGCAGTAATTACAAGACCATATGTCTCTAAAGTGAGTTAAACGTACCACAATGTTGCAAGTATAATATTATCATAATATATATTATAATACTGCATTTGACTTAAGCACTAAGTTTAACGCCACAAAATATGCACAAACTCTAACTCAATGTGAAATATATGTATTTTAGTTATATAAAGTATGCATACAATAGCAGACTTTAAATTTATACTTCTACTGTATATTATATATTATGAGAGTTTTGTTTTTAACTCAAGCAACTCAAAAAGCTAGGAAGAAGTTTGCTCTTGTTTTTCCAGAACAAAGACTAACAAAAACATTATTTTCTGCTTTCATACTGTTTTGTTTTCTACGTAAACGTTACGTTGATTTCAAGTAAATAATAAATAATATAAATAAACAACTTTGTGTGTGTATATATATATATATATATATATATATATATATATATATATATATATATATATATATATATATATATATATAAAATTATTTTATTATTTTTATTATTTTAGAATATATAAAAATTGTTTATCTTTTGAATCAAGTATTTTTATTTAAAATACAAATATAAAGTTTTTATTTCTGGAGTAATGATTAAATTGTGTCTCTTTTTTGTAGTAAGAGAGAGAGAGAGAGAGAGAGAGAGAGAGAGAGAGAGAGAGAGAGAGAGAGAGAGAGCTAGTTTGTATGCTTGGTTAGTTTACGACGACCCTATGCAAATGTTGTGGCGCATAGGCCGCCGGGAAATCATAGTTCCATCACCCCCTGCTCAAAAACCTTGCTATCTCCCTAGCCTGCCAGCCAGCCTGCCTGCCCGGTGAATAATTTGCCAGCAAAATGATGCTACAACTACTACCAGCAGTAGAATAGCAGCAGTGTACAGAGAGAGAGAGAGAGAGAGAGAGAGAGAGAGAGAGAGAGAGAGAGAGAGAGAGAGAGAGAGAGAGAGAGATGATCATTGTTCTCATGATTAAGAATTTGATTTACAAGCGAGGGTTGCAATATCACCATCATAATTTTCAATATTTGACTTTTTTATTTGCAATTAACATGAAAAATGTTCAACATTCAGATAATGAAGTTTTATTAACTTTTTAATTTTTAACAGATAATATAAATAATAATAATAACCAAAAAGAATATGAAATTTCATAATAATATACTATAAGGTAAAAATATTATTAATCAAGCGGTATTAAATTGTATTCACACTTTCATAATGTTTTAATACATTTAATACATTTTACAATATTAAATATTATATTACATATTGAAAATAAACAAAATATGTAATTTGAAAACCAAACATTGTAAATGAGGCAACAATATAATTTTCAAAGCTAAATTTCCTATTATAATGTATAATTCCCATGGTCATAAGTCATAAATAAATTTACTGAAATTACCAAAAGTAATAAATTTCTATTAAATAGATTTATTGTTAATTTAAGATTGCTTACTTCGTAAAATGGAATAATTAAATTGATTTAAGTTACTCTTATAAATTATTCAGGTTTATTGATAATTATTTTTTATGAGCACTCTTAAAAAGAAAAAGAAAATCGAATTACACTAAAACGTTGAACCAATAACCAGTGAAGCATGAGAGTAAGAATTTTATTACATTGTTTTTATCTGAAAATTTTCGATTCAATTCACTCCCTTCTTTCAATTTATTTTTTCTCTTTACTTTTATGTTATACTTTTTGCCAAATACAATTGCAGTATCGCATCAGTTTATGTAAGAATATGAATACAAACGATGCCGCCTTTATTTATATATATATATTACATGCTACAAATAAGAACAAATTGTTCAGATTTTTCTTTATGTTTTACAATATTAAGTGCAATATGTGTTGTATATTTATATAGCATAATTATACTTGTATGATCCGTGTTTATGTTAAAATTTTATCCTATACCGATCAACTATTTATCCTAAACTGCAATCAAAACATTAAAGTTCTAGCCATCTTTAAGTTTCCGCTTTGCGTCTTTCTTCATTTTAATTTTAATTTACATTATTATATTTGAGCAGAATAATAATAAAACATTAAAATAAGTTTTCGATAAGTTATTCTTATACTCAAATATATAAAATCAATAATAAATAAAGGAAAAAAACTTAGATACGTTGTCACATACAAAACTAGAGATAAGTAAGAAAGAATTTACTTAAATAATATAATATGTCTTAACTTTTTTATGCATCTTCAAAATAAGCTATGAATAAAATATACATTATACGAAAGAAAAGAAAGACAAAATAAGTTTGTCTTATATAAAATAGTATTGCTTTATATCATTTGTGGTACAGAAAAGAAAAAGAAAAAGTTTGATTTATTCAGAGGAGTAAAAATATATATGTAGAAAAAAAGTAAAGTTTATTGAATCTGATTGATAGCTTTGGCTGCTGTGTCTATGTTGCTTATACAAGCTGGAGTAATATTGACACAAAGTTGAGTCGCTTTGCTCCGTTTGAGCGATATGCATAGCAAGAGAGAGAGAGAGAGAGAGAGAGAGAGAGAGAGAGAGAGAGAGAGAGAATTTTGCACGGCGCGATCGTCAGATCGGAAAGCCATTACCTTCTCAAGTCCCCTTTCCTTTTGCTGCAGAGAGAGAGAGAGAGAGAGAGAGAGAGAGAGAGAGAGAGAGAGAGAGAGAGAGAGAGAGAGAGAGAGAGAATCCATTAACCAAGACGAGAACAACCCTCTCTCTTTCTCTCTCCATTATAACAAGTAACCCCTATACATACCCATACTCACAAAGTAAAATATGCTTTAACTTTTCAAAAAGAAGAAACAATAAAATCTGATTATTCATTATAAATAAATGAGCAAGAAAAATTATTTCCCTTATAGTATTAATTTTTATATTTTTCTCCTTTTTTTTTATTCTTTTTCTCTATACTTATTTGATATAATTAAATAGAATGAGATAAAAGTTAAATTGAGGGGAGAAAAAAATTATTAAATATTTTTTTAAGGAAAAGTAATAATAAAAAAAAGTTTTGTTGGTGTTATGATAAAAAAGGTTATAGTTTGAAAGGTTGTGTACTATCAAGGAGCCAAAGGCAGCAAAGATGTTGTACCAAAGTCTATAAAACAGCCCTTAGGGAATAAAACGAGAAGACGACGCGGAGAGTGGTAGCTTGGAATGATGTAAGTCAACGTGCTTTTGCTTTGGTGTATTATATAGGGAAAGTAGCAATGGAATGAGTGAGAGAAAGATGCTGTGGTACCTCGTACTTCTATATAGTTTGTATTTGGTGTAGAGAGAGAGAGAGTGAGAGAGAGGAAGGGGAGAAAATAGGAACAGGAAAAAAAACGCCAAGTTGGTGTATTGAAGAAGCAGTATATAGGGGAAGTTAAAAAAGTTGGGTATGATAGGAAATTGTGTGTTGAGTGGATATATAGGAAGTGAAAGCGATCGAAGAGTGGAGACTAGAGAGAAGATAGACTTCAATCTGTTGAACCTCTCAAACAAGATTTTCTCTCTCTCTCTCTCTCTCTCTCTCTCTCTCTCTCTCTTTCTTTCACTTCTATATATTGAAAGACGAAGAAGTCGAGAATGGTTCACATTCAGCAACTTTTTCAAAACCCGATTCAGAGTCTATCACGTTGTCGTGAATACTCTTTAAACCTCTTATACTGTATAATATATCCCCAAACCGTGAGTGAGCTTGTAAAAATACTCTAGGTCACAAGAGACTCTATGATATCCACATGGAAAAAAAAAAAAAGAAGAAGAAGAAGAAGACAAGCACTTGACTTTGAAGTGAAAAATATATCTCAGATTTTTTGACAAATATTTATTCCATTTAATTTAAAAATCTACACCTGCAATTGACTATATCCATCAAAATATTCAATAAAGTTTATGTGAAAATCTTGAGTTACTTATACAAAAGTTTGTGTATACACTTTTTGTGTTAATTATATTTTCTGACAATGTTAAAAATTTGCCTTAAGCTCTAAAAGTATATTATATATTTACGATAATCATTATGTTATAAATATACTCTATAAACTTTGCAGGGCTTGCTTTTAAGTTCTATATAAAATTGCATGTTAAGAGTTATCAAGCACGCTGGGCGTAATGACAGAAATATCATATATTATGTTCCGTGAAATCATGTGACATTTATACGTGATACTAGTTCTCTCAACGTCATTTTATCAGATAATTATACGAAAATTTTAATAACTCAACTTTATGATTTATTAGTACTTGTCATCAAGATATTTAAAATCTTAAAATTTAATTAATTGAGGTTAATTTCTATATAATGTGGTTATGAACATTGAAGTTGAATGACCATAATATAAAAATATAAAGAAATTTTTGTATATATATATATTTTTTTCAAAAACTATACTTAAAGTAATACCATAGTATAAGTATACTTATATACTTATACTATGGTAATACGTATAGTATTAGAGTAGAGTACTATGGTGAGCACTATAAAAATCTTACTATTGCTTTACATTATGAGACTGGAAAGAGTCACTCTCATTGCACGAGACTTGAAATCAGGAAACGTTTTCAAGTGAAGTTTATACTGAGGAGATTTGACTGTATAAAGGCAAAAAAAAAAAATGTGCACGTGAATACGTAATTGTAAGAAAGAAAAAAAGCGTAGCTGAAAAAAAAAGTAGAAATTTTTAGGGGTCACCAAGCAAAGTTTTAAATTACGATTTTTTAAAATTTTGCATCTGATGGTCTTGGATTCCGAAATTTCATCATAGATATTACCATTTACCGATCTACTTTCAAATGGCATAAAAAGTAAGAGGGCCAACTTGACTTGAATTTTACAACTAACTGCTCTATATTGTTAAAATCTGGTGGAGGTACCATTTTATAGTAAACGCAAGTTCAATATTGCAATTGATACATAAATAAAAATCGTATTTCAAAACATAACTTAAAAACCATATAAGTTGTTATCAGAGCTTTAAAGCTTCATACTATACAAGGATACACTAATGACAAATATATAAATAAAGCTTATATAACTCTAAAAAAAAAAAAAAAAAAAAACTAAGCGCTTTTAGGGGAATCCGATTGACTTTAAAGCTTATATTTTTTGTTAGAGTTATTCACTTTACTGTGTGACACCTAACGTGCAAATAATAGTCAAACAGTTCAATAGAAATCAATTTTATCCATCAGAAAAAGAGATGGACCAAACAAAACCATTAGATGCGTTTATCTTTTCACGCAGGGGATTGTATAGCTTCTTTTTTTTCCCATTACTCTCTCAAATTATTAATATTATTTATTTAGGAGTAAAGAACTGTCAATATAATAGAAAATAACACAATATAACTCACAAGTCAGATAAAAATGTATTAATTTTCCTTTTACTTTTATTCTTAAAAATATTAAAACAGAATACAACTTTGTATCTATAGCATTCCCAAAAAATAAACAAAAAATTGTACACGTTTCATAAAATATTTCTTGTTTTTTATTTCCTTTATCATACAAAAAAATAATAATAAAAAAAGAAACTTTCTTCTTCTTCAATTTCATCATTTTTTATGTATACATAAGAGCATTTTCTTTATATCCATAAAAATTCAATCTTCGAGTGATTTTTTTCTTTCGTTTTTTTTCTTCGTCTTTTTTTATAGATCAATGAAAATTCATATCTGATTTGAAGAGAGGCAATAGAGAGCAGAAAACGCGTGGCTTAACCAGGTTTCAATCGACGTATAACTTGACGTTGTTTTATGTTTAAGCTAACATTATTATACAGTATACTGCTGTATCTATCTATACTATAACTTCTTGTAAAGTATTCTCATGCAACTATCTCGTTTATGTTTGAAGTCACTAAAAACTTAACCCACTAAATGAACTACCAAAAACTTTTCTGCTTTACTTGATGTTTATTTATATATTAATAGTTTTAACTAATTCTATATATATACATTTATATATACGGGTTAAACTGTTACATAGATTAATGATAGTATATAGAATCTTCGCTGGGAACATTAAAATATAAAGAGAAAAAACCGCTTTACCGCTTAAACTTCAAAGTTATCAAATGAGAGACTAATCTTCTCTTCTTCTTCTTTTTTTTTTTTTTTTTACTCTCGCTTTGGCTACTGGTTTGGATAAGTACGTCATAATATATGTATTTAAAAACAAAATGTTGATCGTTTATGATTTTAAATACATGTTATTAAAAAATATATATATATATATGTTAAAGATATTTATCCATTTTTGTTTTATATAAATTCTATAATTTGGTTTTAAAATATTCACGGAGTACACCATGCTCATTTAAATTCTATATTGAATCTTCTTGTATATATTTATATTCTGAACTTTATGACGAATACGAACAGACAATAGAAATGCAATAAAAATATTATTGCAGAGCTATTGATTTTTTATATTAACTCTATTTCAATAAAAATGAATAATAAAAATAATATAATATTATTGGCATTTAACTATGACATTATTTTTTAAATAATCCATTCTAATGAAACTTAGAAGAAGAAAAATTTAAATAGGAGTTATAATGAAATAAATTGTCTTGCAATGTGCAGAAAATTGATAATAATGAAATTGTGAAAGCTATTTAAAATAGTGGTACAAGTTTAATAAAATATAAGTAAGTGGTCAATTTTTATATCTCAATGTAATTTCCTCTAATATTTTGATTACTGCACAACATTCTAAAGAATTTTACTACTTTGAAAAAAATAAAAATAAAAAGCATGCATGAATAATTACTATAATATACATTTTATACATTATAGTATGTTTGCTAAACAAATAGCACAGCCTCACAGTTGGTGATTTCACTGATGATGTCAAACATTATAAGAGTCGGTTTAATGCACTTGATACTAATTTACAAGTGTAATATCAACATTGCATGCAATACAGAATGATTAGTTTCTCATTTTCACAAATACTTGCTTCGGATATTACTATTTATACGATATTGCAATCATACAGTCATGTGGTCTTATTTGTATATATATATATATATATATATATATATATATATATATATATATATATATATATATATATATATATATATATATCTTACGCAATACCTAATGTCAATTGTCAATAATATACTATGCTCATTTGATTACACACTAGATTGTGTTGTGCAATGTTATAGCAAATGAAAAATTTATCTCGTATTCTATGAAAATCTAATTAACAAGAAGATAATATATATGTTTTAATTCTGATATTATGTATATATTTTTGATTAATTATTTGATGATTTTTACACAAGAATTAATTTTATAAATAAAATGATATCTAAAAAACCGTAACTGCACTATCATAATTTTAAAATGAGTTATTTTATTTATATTTATATACATTAAATTAATAAATATACTAACAGAAGTATTATTTTATATATCTTAGAAAATAAAATAATGTGCTAAAAAAAGGTTCTATAAAAATAAGTATATTAATAATATAAATATTTATATTATCTGATAAAACAAAAATGTACAAGTATCGTCGTATGACTATGTATTAACTGTGAAAAATGTTTTACAAATTATTGAAATATAATGTTTTGTTTTTTTAGCCATATCATGATTTAAATTTTATTAAATATTATAAGAATATATTCCTAATAACAATATGTTGATGACTGAAACTATTTAAAGCGACACACAACCCTAAAAATAAGTATTTTTTGTTCTTTCCTGAAACAATTCAATAGTAATCAGTCGTTTATTGGACTTTTCTAGTCCGCGGGATAAGCGAGCCCCGCGAGGGTAACGATATAGAGTACACGCCCCTCTACTATGAGTGTAAAAATTTTGTACCCCCTGCTGTACCTGGTACGCTTACCTGAGAAGGTGTACAGATTTTTTACTCACACAGTAAAGGAAATCTCTGACGTCAGAGATTTCTTCTTTACCCTCGCGGGGCTTGCTTATTCCGCGGGCTGGAAAAGTCAAATAAACGACTAATTTCTATTGAATTACTTTAGAATAGAACAAAAAATACTTATTTTTAGGGTTGTGTATCACTTTAAAGGAATAGACCAGAGAAAAACATAAGCGCATTGATATCACAAAACACTTGATGGGACTTACTACTTACATAAATAACTTTAGTTTGTCTAAAAACCCAACTGTAGCTCCGTAGCAGTGATCAGAAATTTCGATTTATGCAACCCGCACAACATTTTCATACTACACTTCTCCCAATACTAGTTCGAGCGGATACAGTGTAATTAACTACGTAAAGTCAACTGTCATTGGCTAGTAGGTTTATAACACGCTCTCTGATTGGTTTAGAACCGCGGATACAGCTTTTGGAGGGAACGACCTTGTTTTGGTCAGAGTGTAATTTTTGCAAGTTTCTGACGTCATAAACATGAATAGTCAAGGAAATTACATACTTTACAGTTTTTCACGGTTCTCTCGTGGGGCTTCATTAACATTCTGGTAAAAATTGTAAACAGTTTTGAAGTTTCTATTTCATATTTATTCATTAAAAAGCACATATTGTTTTATGTGGTCTATGGCTTTAATGAAATATATTGTATTCCTTTATATATATTTTTGTAATCAATATGTGCCTGCAGTTGGTATGATCAATAAAGAAACTGAAACTGAATTGAAATATAAATAACTGCCACTGTTTAAACATATTGAAAAATAAATTTGAAAAGATGAAATTTATACAAGTCTGGATTAAACCTATAACCAAAATTTAACCTCAAACATTTTTACAGCTGACAGATTTCCTTATTCTGTCACGTTCTGAAATAAATTATATATTATATAAAGACTGCTTTGAAGGTAATGATTGAAATTATATTTTATAGTATCTTATTTTGGGGGGGGGGGGGGGGGGGGAAAAACGTAATTTTTTATGTGATTCATATTTATAAAATAAATTTAAAATCGTATTAAAATTACATATAATTATAAAGATATATAAGTAACTTTTCAAACAATTTACGGTACAAGTTTTTTGATGATATAAAATGCGGTATAACTATTTAAATTACACCATCCATACTGTAATCTAAATTACAAATATTACACTATATTATACAAAGTGAAAATGTTCAACTCATTCAAAACTACACAGAATTAATATTATTAATGAAATATATAACTCTCTCTCTCTCTCTCTCTCTTTCTCTTTCTTTCTCTCAATCTTTTATTTTTCTTAAAAATAAAATGTCTTAATTTCATTATTTTTATAATATAACAAATATGATAATTTTATGCAAAATTGTGTTTATTTTAGTTGAATGATAATGTGATTAGGTAGTATGGTTTATGTTAGCATATGAAATTATTAGACAGTGTTATTATGCACACATACAAGCATAGCAAGCAAGCACACAAGCAAAGCTGTACGTAGCTTCTCTACTATATGTATATAATGTAATGTAACCTTATTATTGTCAATATATACGCAAATGTCGTGCAAATGTATGTACTATATGACATATGTCCAAAGGTGACATTTAATACTCATATATATTTAATCTATATTGCTAATAATTATATACTAATATTATTATAAGATAAAATTTATGGACATAAAATATAATATAGTATAATATTTGAATTGAATAATTATCGAACATTGTTATATATTTTATTGATTTATTGAGTTCAAATTATTATTAAATTTCAATTCTATGATATAATGTGTAATGTAATGTTCATATGGAGGAATTTTTGTGTTTAAAAAAATTTATTGCATTATTTATTTTTTTAAAGTATTTTATATAGAATCGAATTAATTGCATATTGAGAAATAATAAACTTTTCACAATATTTATGAGGTAAAGTTTTCGTTGCAGTTGAAAATGATTAAAGGCGTAGAACACCTTGAACATTTTGTGAATGGAAAATAAATTAGAAATCAATGACTCCGGCCAAATCAACGTTGATTTTCAGTTTTGTTAGGATATTGCACAACTTTTTTGTTCAAGGTGTTCTACGCCTTTAACATGATGATACTCAAGGTTTTGTAACTTTTTTCAAATAAATATAACAAAAGAAATTAAGACAAATTTATTAAATGTTTGGTTATTCATACAAAGTGTAACATAATATAAGATATAATGTAAAATAAAAATTGCAAGAAATATCTTTATATTCATATCTATTTATTACATTGTATACCATAGAATATTGTACAATAATCTATGAACTTGATTTGATGTACAATAATTTTTAAATAAAATCGGGTGTTGAGGCACTCATCATTTTGCACTTTAATAATTTTCAGATGTAAGTATAGGTTTTAATAAAAACGATCGATAAACGGTGTGGCTTCTATACAATAAAAACATTTATTGTTATTATTATTGCTTTTACCGTGGCAATGATGTTCATATAGTGCACCAAAATGCATAATGGAATTGTATTATGGAAATAACAAGTATTATTTATCATACCTCTATTACATTTTTATTAAAAAAAAAATGCATTGTATTGTGGAAGAACAAGAACAAGAAAAAAAATTTAGATGTTATTTTTATACAATCTGTTATGAATCTTTTATATGCAAAGGTGGTAGTAAAAAAAGAAAAAAAAAGATATTATATTTTATATAATACTTTTTGACTTGAACTGCATTCTATGTATTACATGCATAGAATATATTTACTACCATGAGTACTGACAAAAACATTTTTATGTTTGAGTGCAATGTCAGGGAGGAGAGTGAGAGGGAGTATAGTTTTTTCTTCGACATTGTGTAGGGAGGGTGCAGAATTATATAACATACCTCTACGGTACCAATATTTACCCTTCGTGTACATCTCTCTCTCTCTCTCTGAATAACCCGCATACGGCAAAGCCACATCAAAAAATACATATATGATATCACATCACCAAACATCATATCTATGTATATCTACAAGGGAAAAAAAAACGAGTCTAATATTTTCATATAAACCGACAAAGGATATATGTATGCAGAGATAATATACACATGTACTTTTTTTTTTTGTATATTATAATATATTATGAAAGCTATATATAGGTATAATAATACCACATATGTGTGATTAATATCTCTATCAAGAATGCTCATTGTATATTATGTATGAAATAAATATTTAAAACATTCACTGTAGAAGGATAAAAAAATATATAAAAAAAAAAAATAAAAACTAGACACCCTTGTAAGATATGTTTTTATTATAATTTGAAAAATGTGCTTGAGTTTGTATTATATTAATTCAAATTCAAACATATATTCAAATACATTTTTCAACATTTGTATATGTACAAATGTTCTCTCTGTTCATATTATTATAAAATATAATTGAAATTGACGTTTTCTAGCCTATTTGAATGTGCTGTTCAGCTTCTTTGCAAATCCATATAGATTAAAAAAAAATACTCATCAAAATTTGCTAAATTCAAAACTGCAAAAGGAAATTTATATATTTTGATATCGATTTCCGTTATGATTTTATCCTGCATTGATTTTATTTATTCAGAAAAGGGGGAAAAACATTATGGAAACTGATTGATTTTATCTCTTGACTTTAAAACAATCAATTTTTCAATTACATCTGTATGAAAGGAAAAAAAAATTATAAAAGTAAATCAATCGTAAACTTTGAAATTGGATGTCTGTGATTTTTTTTTATTGATACATTGTTTAATTTGAAAAGCAATGAAAGTTATTGGACTAGGTTTTGTTTGATCTAGTAAAGCAGGGGGAGAGAGATTTTGATTGTCGACATGTTTTATTAGACAGGCTGACGAGTTTGATAGGTAAAGTCTATATGGTTTAAACCATTTTCTTTATACTATATGTATGTATATGTGTATCTTTCTGACTCACACATATAACCCTCATCTATATAGTGACCACTGATATTATACTATAGCTTATTTAAGTAATCTGAGCACGTTTAAGTCTCGTTAGGTCTTCACCCCACCCCACAAAAAACCTTCTACTCTCTCATATCCTCTCTGTCACGGTGAAATATCCGATTCTTTCTACTCTGCAACCGAAAAAAAAAATAGTTAATGTCATTTTATAATGCTTCCTTTTAAGACGTGAGCTAAATAATATTTTAGTTTGATTTCATTTTTTTTGTATCTCGCTCCCTTATACATTTTTCTCTGATTTAGTTTGAAAAGAAAGAAAAAAGTGTATAATTTTTCAAGATTGTATAAGAAAAAAAAATTAAATTTAAGAGATGACGAATAACCATTAAGAAAGGTGTTAATGTTTTTGCAGAAGTAAAAGATATTTCTCTAGAGTGCTCTAGTAAAAAAAAAAAAAAAAAAAAAAAAAAAAAAGTTAGTGGATTTAAATCACTTGGGAATGTAGAAACAACTTGGTATTTTCTAATAAATACAGACATACACAAAAGTACATAGAATATAAAGAGAAGAAAAGAAAATATTTTATGTCTGAGCAAATGTTATAGAGGTTTGGGTAGGACTTCTTTGACTATATGGAATAATATTGGCTTGGAGAGAGACGAGAGAGAGAGAGAGAGAGAGAGAGAGAGAGAGAGAGAGAGAAATACGTGATAAAAATGAACAAATCATTCTTTCCCTCTTTTTCTTTATCTGTCTCAACAGCAGTCAAGCTACCAAAGCTTTACCTTCTTTTTTATTTTTTTTTTCTGCATATCTCTTTTTCTACAGGCATGACATACAGGGTCTTTACCGGAATTTTCTTTACGTCAAGAAATAAATTCATCTCATCTAAAAATAAGAGGGTAAAAAAAGAAACTGTCCCGTACCGTCGCGTATCAGACTTATAACCTCTCTCCCTTTAACTCAAATTTAAATAATAATACTTATTTTAAAAGGAAACTTATTATTTCAAGTAACAAATTTACATAAATGCAGGTGAATAAGTCTATATTTATGGCTATTTTATTATAACAAGACAGTTTGTAAATTGCTTGATTTATTTTTGTGTCCTCTTCGTTTCTACATATTGCTTTATTATCTTTTATCTAAGCAAATAATGTTTTTATGGGGGAACAAAAAACTCTGTTGTAATAATATATGTAATGATAACAAGGTTGCTAGGATTACTTTTTTATAGTTGCCTCTTATTTATGTTTAAGTTTAGTTTAAATTCGATATACATATGTGGAAAAGAAATTGCAATTTAATGATAAAATTTAATAATAAGTGTGTGTGTGTGTGTGTGTGGGTGTGTGGGTGTGGGTGTGTGTGTGAAAGAGAGAGAGAGAGAGAGAGAGAGAGAGAGAGGCCACCTTTTTTGTAATGTTGCAGTAGTAGAAAAGTATAGCTTGTTTTTTTTAGAAAATTATACACAAAATATCAAGCACGCTGTTAATTATTATTAATTATGCTTCATAAATAAATATTTTGAAGGAATTTCAATAGAAAAAAAAGACTAAAAATTAGGACAAATTATAGTGATATTACTGTTAGCGATATATATTTATTTACGCATATAAGGTTTAGGAAAATTATTAAAAACAACACTAATATAATTTTTTTTTCTTCTTCTAAATTTCCAACTTTATGATATACTGTACAGTATCATGTATATTATATTATTGTTGTTTAATGTATTGTTGATTTATGCATTTTATTACAATAATTTATACTATTTACTGTACAGTGAGTATACGATGGTGAAGTGTGAAAAATTGAAATGAGATTTTATTTAGGTTTGAGAGTGGTTAAACACAGTTTAGAGTAACATAAATGATCATTGTAATTTGTGATATGAAAGCTACGACGTGGTAAATGACAGATTAAGTTTTGCGTCGCTTCATTGCCAGTTTGCTTGTACTTCTTGCTCGTTAGCATTTCCATCGTATAAGCTTGCTTCCCTGCCTGCCTGCCCGCCTTACTTGTCAGTCCTCTTGAAAATGAGGTGAATGCTCCAGTCACAAAAGCTCTACCACCACCAGGCTCATTAAAACGTGAAAAATCATCAAAATAATGAGACTAATTTTATAAAGAAAACTTAAAATGCAGTACCTTTAATTTTTATTTTATTTTTATAATGTTCACTTGGGTTAACTGCATTACAAAAATTATAATGACAGAGAAATAAAAAAATATATAAAAGTGAACAATACAATTTTTTTATCATATAATTTAATTTGCAGGTGACAAATAAAAATAATATTAATTGATAATTATTATATAATAATAATAATTAGTGGTACAGAGTCTACAGAGTACATGCATTAACTTTTTTTTAATATTCTATTGAAAGCTTAGAATTATTTTAAAAAAAATTATACGATTTTTTCAGTATCCTCACAACGGTTAACTTGGCTTTATATAAAATCATTGACACACATTTTTTAAACTTAATTATTAAAATTAAATATTTGGGTTAATTTTGTTACAGCTTCAGAAATATTAAATTTATGAAAAGGTTTATGAAAAGTTAAGGATAGACTAAGTAAAACTGAAGATATCAGCCTGGCCTTCTATAATACCCCTGCATTTAATATTAATAATATTAATGGGTGGAAAGGCCCAAACTGTACAGACAGGCATGTTTTTACCCGTTATGCGGTGCATGGTTTCCACCATGTAATCTGTCAAATTAAAGAATATCACGAGTGTAATGATAAATGTGTATGTGTATTATGTAGTGGCCTATGTACCAGGTACCACTTACTTCATTGTCCATCTCGGACCCTATCATTAAGTCAATATGCAAAAATGTAGACCTATATAAATATGTATATAAATATGTATAAGTACACCTTGGTGTTTAATAAATAAATAATAAAAATTACTAATGCGCGTTTTTCCCCCCACGACTGCTGATGTTTAGAATATCATAGAACTACTTCTTTTGTTGGGAGAGAGAGAGAGAGAGAGAGAGAGAGAGAGAGAGAGAGAGAGAGAGAATAAAATAAACTAAAATTTTAGTCTATTTGTAAAATGAATAGAAATGTTTTATTACATCAAAGTTGTACGTGACATAGCTACAGAAATACTAATATTTACTCATCACGTGTCTACACTTTTTTCTTTTGACATCAAGAAAGTGCAGTGAAATAAAGAGGGATGGAGAGAGAGAGAGAGAGAGAGAGAGAGAGAGAGAGAGAGAGAGAGAGAGAGAGAGAGAGAGAGAGAGAGAGAGAGAGAGAGAGAGAGAGAGAGAATGTGTGTAAGTTAGTTGTGGAACTTGTGTCGTATTCTTGAGGTATCTTTTGCGAAATACTAAAGCAGGAGATGGAAACCCCCGAGGGAAATTCTCACCTCCTTGGAGACTCATCTTAGGAAAGATAGTGGCACAAAACCAAGTTTAGGGGAAGTCAGTAGCAACACTGCACAAGAAGTATATATATGCATTTTAAGCCTTGGCACTAAGCCTTAAGTATCAACCTTATCTCCAAGATGCGAGGAGTAAGTGTTATATGTACCGTACACATTTTGATGTACTTTAAATTTTTGTCTTCTTTTTGCAACACTATGCACTTAACATAAATCCTACTTTATAGTAAATAAATGTGTACTATTTTTTTAATACGTTTTTTTTTATATATATAATATAATTTATCATTATTATTTTTTCTTTCTTTTATATATAATATAAATATATAAAATTATATTAAAGTAAACTATTTAATTAACAGTATAAAGAAGAAAGATTAGTTTGCAAAAGAAAGATATTTATTTTCTTCAAGAAAGAGGGAGAATAATAAGAGAGCGAGAGAGGATTCGGGTAATGTATTTGCAGAGATAACTCCTTACTTTTACCCTCTCTCTTTTACTTCATACTTAATTGTTTTAAACAGAAATTTAGTAGATTGCCTTTCAAATAAAGATTAGTTAAAAGATCAATAAAAAAGCAACTTTTATATATCCATGATTAAATGGTATAAGTACTGTGCGTAATCGGAAGAAATTCTTATTGATTTAGTTGACGAACAGTTTATCACAAACGAAAAACGACTTTATGAAACACAACTTTAATACGCATGAAAAGAATATCTAATGATTACACTTGCTATAAATTATGCTTATTTTTATAGTAGACTTGAAAAAAAAATACAATACAGTGCACAATGCTTATTTTTAGGCCAGTGTGGAGAAATTATTCAAATGCTGTGTATTTAATATAAAAATACATTATTATACAAATTTCAGATTATTAAAATCATGAAAACATACAAAGTCTAAATAAACTTCAATAAAAAGAATAAGGTCATAAACAATGTAAAAATAATATCCACGATACAAGACAAATAAATATCAATTTGAAAGTTCTGTTTCTTTACTTTGTTACACAACAAAAAAATGTTACACTGCAGACATAATATATGAGATTACTCCATATGAAAATATATAACACAGAAGAAAGTTAAGTAAAGCATATAAATTGTTATTTGTTTCGGTCACGAAATGCAACAGTAGTAGACAGAGACTTTTGTAAGTATATAAGGATCAAGTGAACAACATTGTCTTATTTCTTAGTTTACAATAGTACTCTACACATTTGTAAGCCACACGTTTTGCTGTAACGTAAAGAAGGTATAAAGCCATCAAGTCAGTAAAGCAATAGTATATAGACCTAGTAGTAAAGTATATAATAGTGACTCTCGTCTTTCGCCGTCGTCGTGTTAGAGAGTAATCTGCTCTTTAGTCCTCAGTCTTAACATCAAAGCTTACTTAAACCAAAACCACATCACAATCAAAGCCCGTGCTGCCGCTCTCTCCACAGCTCTTTTTGGACCAGAATATCATCTCTCTCTCTCTCTCTCTCTTGACTTTGGCTATTAGTGATTATAAAACAAACAAATTATAATCTTGAAACTACTCTCTTCTTATATGAAAAGCTTCTTTAAATATATATTTATAAGTATTAACTTTTTTAATTTTATATAACGAGTTACATTATCATTATATAGTATAAGCCTAGGATGTAAAATAATGTTTGGAAGCTCTCTATTTTTCCTTCTTAGCCACGTTTTAGCTTTACTCATTTTTAAAACAAATATCAATTTTAAAGATAACATGTATTCTCTCTCTCTCTCTCTCTCTCTCCGCCATTTCATCTTACCCTTTGCTATCTTTTCATATTCTCTTACAGAATTTTAAAGCTCATATTGCTCATATTTTGGAAGCAAAATTATCATATGTCAATATCTTTAAAGATTGTGCTTTTTTTCCCATTCAATTCTTGATTTTTGTTTATATAATCAAATCAATGATATCTGTTCTGAACATTAAAACATTTTTGTATTATTTTCAAAAGCTTTTATGACTCTCATTTAATTTGTTAATGGAATATAAGTATAAATATGTTACGTGTGAAATTTATATTTTCTAACTATGTTTTTGACAGAAATGAGAGTGAGTTCCACTTTATTTTAGAAGTTTCATATCATACTTGATGATTTATAATATGAAAGTAAGTTGATTTATGTAAAGTAACAAATTAAATTATATTTACACCGTGTCGTACAAAGAAAATTGTATAATATGTTAAAAGCATTTTATAAACGTAAAATCCTTTTTCATATTAACTTTAATTTTCAAGGTGTAACTTTTAATGACTTTATTATTTTTTGTTTTAACTTGTCAAAAAAAAAAAAAAAATCAATATGATATTTTAACTTGTATCAACTGCATTTAAAATATAAAGTAAATAAAATAATCATTTTTGTTAAAAACAACAAGTGCAGTATCCAACTGAGAAACATGAAATTCTACTCTATTTTATTTTTCAAAGTTTTAATGACTTGCAAAATATTGTTTGTTTGTCACGCCACTTTCTATATATATAATTTTATATGATATATAACGTAAAAAAACACTCTATACGAAGCAACAAGGAAGAGATTCTTTCATTCAACAATAATCTTACAGGAAACGTAAAATTTGTAATCACAATAATAGTGATATAGATCTATAAAAGTAAAACTTAAACAACACATATAAATTTATTTACGTATAAATAACACATTATTAATTAAGTTCTAACAGATTTAATAGTTGATGGAGTATATACACAATTAAGATACACATTGTATGTATATCAGTTTCCTACTTCTCATGCTTATATAAATTATACAATATGATCTTTATAGTTTTGTATATATATATAATGTCCCCAGGCACCTTGTGGTGTAACATCTCTTCTACTCCTCCTTTATACCCTCCTCTACTCTATATAGTAATGAGAGGTCGTCTGTATGAAGTACTTATAGTTACTTACTTACTTACCATCATGGAACTCAAAACTTTAAGAAGATTGCGGGAGCATGATGTTGGTAACTATATGTACAGTATGTACAGTATATAGGTAGCTAGCTATAAGTACTGTACAGTATATAACAAACTCCCTTAACTGATAGGTCAAAGTTTAGCCACTAGTGCTATAAACTAACAAGAGTGTGTATTATATATAAATATATATAAGTAAATCTACTGCTATATACTACTTATGTATAATATACAAACTTCTGTGCCGTTTTAACACCATAGGGATTTTACTTACTCCTTCATCATATAATAGTAAATAATTTCATTTTGCTATGATTAATCCTTTTTTTTTAAATGGATACAAAACATTTGTTTAGTAAGATTATTATTTAATAAGAACAAATGGAAAATTTCTATTAGTTATGTATATAAAGCAAAGCAGTCTATAAGTCGAAGCTGTCAATTTATTTAAAATTTTTTGTTGTTGTAATTTTTATGTTTTGTTGTTGTTTCAAGTTTACGCATCTTTTTTTTTGTAAGTATGGATTGAGAGAGAGAGAGAGAGAGAGAGAGAGAGAGAGAGAGAGAGAGAGAGAGAGAGAGAGAGAGAGAGAGAGAGAGAGAGAGAGAGAGAGAGAGCAAGACGCCTTGCAGTTCGGCAACTTGTTGTGCTTTATTGTGGAGCGGGTTGCATACCTCCGCGGGGCTTTTGACAGGAAGAAATCAATGTAACCAGTATGCATAGAATATTTTTAGTCTTTAGATAAGTAGTAAAAAGGTTGACACTTTATAAAATTGAAATGATTTAGGCAAAAAGAAAAAAAATGTAAAAATATTTTTTGTGTGTGTGTGTTTCGTAAACTTAATTTCAAATCATTTTTCCAATATTTTAGTTTGACGTCAAACTTTACATCAGAAATATGTTTCAAATATTTACAAAGGCACTCTCAAAAGATAATTTTTTTTACCTCAATATGGGAATATTTAATAAAAATATATTGCATACTTTTATAAAGTCAGCATATGTGTACAGTAGCTGAAAAATATTTTACATTTTTATAACGTATAACGTATTCCATATTATGGTGCTGAAATGTAATTTTATTGAGTCCCGAGTGATACAGAATCGCAGACATATATACAGCATTTCCCTCGACAAAGCCTCGACAAGGGGTATTTTGGGTCTATTTTCACAGACATTTCGACGACAAACACAGACACTTGAAAATCTTTCAAAATTTTTAAAAAAAATTATACCTGATATCGCAGAAATATCGCAGACACGTTGGGTCAAACACAGATTTTTCCCAGACACGTTTTTTTCTCAGGGTCATAAAATAAGTGACGTCATTGTCTGCGAAAAATCTGGGATGTGGGTTTGGAGATAGAAATTTTCTCAAAATAAAAAGAGAGAAAACCGTTGAGACTTAGAAAAATTTTAGCTTGCAGTCAAGAGACATATTCAGCAGAGTAAAGACGTGTGTTTATATCTGTGGTAATATTAAAATATTTAATAAAGTGCAGTGCCAGCGTGAATTTCGACGCATGGGATATGAAACAATTAACATCAAATTACGGGAAGTACAAAATTTTCTTTATCTATTACTGTAAGAATCGTGTACTTTGTGTAAAAGTTGTATGTTTTTATTTTCAGATTTTTGCAGCCGTATCAACTCCGGAGGCTATGCCATACATATGAGACGTAAGCGCCGCACGATGGATTGGGGCTAAAGCGGTGCCAGCGGAGTATACATACGTGATATTCGCAGCAAGTATATTTTAAACACGTATTAATTTATTGTATTTAATAAGTCGAATTACTTTATTTTTATATAGATAATAATGTATAGTAAGTAATATGAAATGTGGCAACAGTGGTACAAGCAACGGAAGCTGAGGAATGTGGGGTGCGAGGGGGTGGAGGGTGGATTTTCGAGGGGGTGGGGAGGGAGAGCCGCAATAAAAAAGTGCGCTGTGTCTGGGATAAAACAGGGATTTGTCTGCGATAAAACAGGTATTTTTCTGGGGTATGTCGAGGTAAAAAAGGTCGAAACCTTTTTTTCTGACCGCGGTAGTAAAAAAACTCATTTACATAAAATGTCCCATTTCAGGGATAAATCTGGGATATGTCGAGGCATGCTTGTCGAGGAAAAAACTGGGTTTTGTCTGCGAATTTTGTTTTACTCGGGGTGTTCTTTTCTCTCCTCTCCTCTCCTATCTTTTTTTTTCTCGTGTTGACTATACTATAACAGAAAACAAAAATTTAGTTTATTTATTGCGAGCACTGCAATTTTGAAATAGTTAGAAAATTTGTGTCTATTTCAATTCTATGTTTTTGTCTTTCAAAAATAAAAGTAACCTTCATCAAACTAATGGATCTGTATATTTCTATCTATTATTTACACTGTTATACAGAAGTGGATAATAATAATAATCATTTCAACACATTTTAGAGAAAATGACAGCTCTTTTTCCCCCAAAAAAAATATACAAGATGTGTATACAGTATATTATGTATTATTTGGAGCATTGAAAATTAAGCAAGCAGGGAATATAGGTATAATGGTTGTGTTTTACACTTTTTTATATTCACTCATTTGCACTTTCCCTCTTAAGTCTCTCTCTCTCTCTCTCTCTCTCTCTCTCTCTCTCTCTCTCTCTCTCTCTCTCTCTCTCTCTCTCTCTCTCAGCAGAAAGGACGCGTGTCATCAAGGCCATATTCTGATGACGTAGGTGGTTCATTGACCTTATTTTTTCTTTTCTTCTTTAGTTCTTTTTACTGCTTGCTTGCTTTCGCTGTGACTTGCTCCTCATATTCAAGTGCACTTGGGGGTGCGAGCAAGAGAGAGAGAGAGAGAGAGAGAGAGAGAGAGAGAGAGAGAGATCAGGTAAGGCACAATCCCCACAGTTATATCTTGTCTCGGCCTAGTCTCGCCATCATACAAACCCTTCAGCAATCTCACACTACATCAAAAAAGTAATTTACCATGATATAAGGTTGAAATTACAAATACATTACTCTTACAAATTCAACCATATAGATATTAAATTTTCTTTTACAAAAAACTTCTCTCATTAGTGAAAAAAAAAAATCAATATTTTAATTCATTTTAAAATTCTTATGTATGTTTGAATGTATATACTTGTAATTTTTATTCATATTTTTGATGAATAAAATATTTCTTCACAAAAACTTTTTTGTTTTCCCTGTAATTATAAAGTTTGTACAATATACATATGTATAAACAATTTAACGATAATCACTTAATACAACTGCGTGTTTAACGGTTTGCTGCATATATATAGCAAGTATGAGAAAACGTATAAAAAATTGCAATCTGTAGTACGGTGGTGCTGTTGGCCTATCGATTTCTTTGTTACTATAATCTTTAAACTGAAATGTATACAATCTGAATCTAAATAAAACCCTCGACTTGGTATATTTGGTAAACACTATAAATTGCGTGCTATAGCTATTTATTTTAGCACATAAATTGAATACAAATACAAGTTAGAAAATGGATTTTTTCTTCTCTTGATTGAAAATTGATCTTTAAAGTGGAACACTATACTTGTGATGGCACAAATTGTATAATCTATTTAGTTTTTATATACTTATATACATATTTATTTGTTATTTTATTTAAAAAAAAGTGCACCTCATTTTTAGTCCTTACTATTGTACACATTTTTTAACCCCCCCCCCTCCTACTTCGTGCAGCAAAATGAATGAAATGATTGTTTCTATTTAAAACAATGGCATTTAATAATTTACTGCGCAAAGCAATGATTTTTTTTAATATGTGAATGCATTTAATACATATAAATTTAATTTAAAATCAAGTTTGAATGACCAATGAATTTGTCATTTAAAAAATATATATTTTCATATAATTTCTTCCAAGTGCCATTGTATTAAAAAAATATCTTATGCTGTATTATTATTTTATTTGATTAAATACACTCTACTTGATCCTGTACTGCAAATGAAGATAACAAATTACATAAGTATTGTTTCCACTTCAACTTTTTTTAAAACTTAAACAAAAAGTTGAGAGAGAGAGAGAAAGAGAGAAATTTATAATATATAATATGATAAAATAATAAAAGTTTTTGAAGTATTCTTTCTATAGTTAATTTAACTTTGAAATTAGTTTTTAATTAAATTTTTTATGCTTATGAATGTACTTATCGACTTTTTTTTTGACATGGTCACGTGAATCTCTCTCTCTTTCTTGATGGTCCTCTTATTCTTAGCAGTTTTAGCTTCTCCTCCTTCAACCCCCACAACCACCCTCTTTACTTTTTTTTTTCTCTTCGTGTCGACGCCTCAAGTGGGTTATAGAAGCTTAGACTTTTATAACGCGTGGAGAACTCGAAACAAAGGCCGATGAAACTGCCTCCTAGCTAACACCAACCAACCTCTTGTTTCAATATAAAATTGCTATAATACCACCCACACACCTGAGTGACGTCACTAACAACCCTCTTTCTTTACTTTATTATTATTATTATTATTGTGCCATACAATTTTTTTACCACTTGCTTGCTTTAAAAAATTTCTACCTCTGATTTTCATTATAACTCTTAAATAATTATTTTTATACGCTAAAGAAATAGAGAAAAGTGAACTTTTTTTTTTAACGTTCTCTCTTTTTTTTTTCCTGTTTTATACAAGTTCAAGACTGTGAAAAATGTCAAAATGCTATTCAATTTAAAAACTACGAGAATTGAAAATAATAAACTGAAAAATAAAAATATGTGAAATTTTTAATCTGTGCTTGATATATTATATGTATATTATATACATATATATTCCTTATTCATGTGAATTCCTCATGCAAAAATAAAAACAAATTAGTGTTATATATAATATATAAAGTAAACACACTTGAGAAAATAAAAACTCAGTGTAAAATAGTTTGATGTTGAATTAATATTTTTGTAGTGTTTAAGATCAGGCCACAACCTAAGGTTTTAAAGGTGAACATTTTGCTAAATGACATTAATTATAAGCACAAATTTTGACGTACTATTAAGATGAATACTTTTTTGTTCATCTAGACGGGGTTTGGTGCGTAAATTTGTCAACAAAACAGTAAAAAAGCATTTATTTTTTAAATAGATTTACGTAAAAAATAAAAATAAATAAAAAATCTTTTTATGACCCATATTTTTACTTGTATAATTTATTTTCAACGATATTTTCTATCTTCATTAAAACATAATGTAATTATAGTAATTATTTTACTGTTTCCACACGGTATAAATAGCAAGTTGGCACAAGCTCGTTAATTCCATAATTTCTTACTTCTTTATTTTTACTCAATAAATATATTTCAGTTCTATATAGGATAACAAGTGACGTTTTTCTTCTTCTCTCTAACAACCATCGTTATTTTCTATAATCAATGTTCCAAGCACACTGACCTTACATTACGCATCATTGCATTATTTTAATATCAGCAAAAATTTAAATATTTTGATATCAAAAGAAAATATATAATAGAATTTCCAATGACAATTTTTCATCTCGTTATAATGAAATATGAATCTATAAGTTTTTATAATATTTTTTTTCATTACTATATCTTATAAATAATTTGCAAATTCTGCAAGAAAATTTAGTAATCAAGTTTCTTAATCTTTATATTTGAAGAATTAGAACAAGATCAAAGAAAATCAAATTTCCCTTTTTAAAAGTTTATATTTAATACCGTTGAATTAAATGACTTTTAAAAAAATTAGATTTTCTTTTTAATACAACTTTTTTTATTGCATGGGTTTTTTATTATTCATGCTTTTGATTCACACACACACACACAAAGTGTGTGGTGTGGTGGTGGTGTGTGTGTGTGTGTGTGTGTGTGTGTGTGTGTGTGTGTGTGTGTGTGTGTGTGTGTGTGTGTGTGTGTGTGTGTGTGTGTGTGTGTGTGTGTGTGTGTGTGTGTGTGTGTGAGAGAGAGAGAGAGAGAGAGACTCTTTTTTCTAACCATATTTGCCTAAAAATTTAAATAAAATTCATAAAAGTGGAATTGATTATAGAGTTTTTTTAGTAAAATTTAAAAAAAAAAAAAAAAAAGAAAAAGAAGTTTAATTGTTGATATTTTATATTTCTGTTACCTTTTTTTATATACTTTTACCATAACGTTGAGTTTTAATTGTAAAACTTAATACTTTATTCAAAACCCAAAATAAAAATGTGGAAACAAATTATTTTTAATCTTAAACAACCACGAGTAATAATATATTTTTGAATTACCCCCTTTTTTTTTTTTTTTTTTTTTTTTTTTACTATTTTATACTTGCTTTAACGTTTGAAACTAAAACTTTTCTGTACATGCGTATGTAGTAAAAATAAAGAGTTAGGTTATATTATGTATAGTTGAAAAACATTTTACTCGTTTTCTAAATGGCTATAACCCTTTTTTAACCATATACATTGCTGGAGAGTACAACGAAAAACTCTCTATACTGTAGTATACGTGTATATAGTATGGACCCACCTCTATATACCCTTCCTCCCTGTGGCTATGAGTGTGTACGGCTAATGCGACAGTTTATAAAATTAGCATGGTGGAGTATTATGGTATGTGTCGCTTAATGAAGAGAGGGGTCAACGTATAAAAACACGTGCATGCATCCATTCTATTTCTCATATATACAGCAGTATAAATATATATGCCGCAGGGATACTTAACATTTTAAAATACACGATACAAGCTTAATATTAAAAACCATGAATATGATAGGGTTTTCACCTTTAGTTTTATAAGTGTGTGTATAGTCACTTAAAAATAATATTAAATGTTTAAGGTTACATTTATTAGTTACATTAATGTAAATGTGACAATGAAAGTTTCTTTTAAAATATATATCTCACAATCTATAAAAATATACAAAAATAAAAGCTAAAATTATGAAAATTTGCGTACCAGGATATCATATACAATTAGTTTTAATTAAATATAACATGCATATCTAGTTCTGATTTCTAATTATGATACGATATCATTCTTAAGTTTTCAGATTACGGTAATGAAACCTGCGTTTGAAGTGCAATGTGGTATACATAATTATGTTAACTTTATTTGATATCCTATGCGGTATGCATATAAAAGCTCAAAAAAGGAGAAGAAAGGTTCAAATGTGGATATATAGTCCAAGTCTACCACACCATTCATAATTATAATTACATACATATTGCAAGCTGTGTACTGAAAGCAATGAGGAAGACTAAGCAAATTTAGGGGGTAATTTTATTTCATATTCTAAAAGCGAGAACATCTGAATCGATAGATATGTGAAATTCTAATTTTTGAGTTCATTATATTGTAATTAATTTTTTAAAGTCACGAAATGACATCGGAGAGGGGAGGGGGGCAACTTTTTTCTATGCCCATTTGCATTTTTAGATTTTCAAAAATTAATTAAAAATACTTAATGAACTCAGAAATGAGACATTCACATATCAATCGATTTAGGAAACTGTTCTCTCTTATAATATGCAATAAAATGGACCACTTGCAATAAACGAACTATTTTAAATAATTTTAAATATTCTTATTGCATTTCTTATGAAAAAATCGTTTTACTTACACGTTGTAACAATTAAAAACATATATCATTGCAAGTGGTCCATTATTCCCTAAAGTTTTTGTTAGCACTCCTCATGCATTAAGTTATTAAAAATAATGAAAATATATTACATCAATTTTTTGCATTTTTTTTCCTAACTTTCCATTTTCTATATATACTTATTTTTTGCTTCAGTTGTGCAATGTCGTTTATTACACACGATCATGATTATACAAGTTTAAATTATAATATTTTTTTTAACTGTATACGATTAAAACATAAAATAAAAACCCATTGAAATATATATTTCATTCCTAATATAATGGATAAAAATTCTTATTCATTCCATTTCACCAAATTTTTGGCAAGTTTTATTCACTTGTATTTATAATAAATGTCATTAAATTATATTTGGAAAAAAAAAAAAAAAAAAAAAAAAAGCTTTTTTTTTTTAAAGATTTTTTTCCTCGTAAAAATTTAATGAGGCTTAATTTAGTGTTAAAATTATAAATATTATATATAATAAAGAAATATAAAAAGTGGGTACCATATTTTACTCCTAATTAGATTTATATACCTTATAATTTCATGGTCTATAAATGAAAACGTTATTTACAGTATAGTGAGTAAAGAAACCCTCACAGTTCGCTACAATAAAGGGGAAAATATACATTATGTTAGGTTCGGTATTTTTTTTTTCCCCAATTGTTACTAACTTTGCTTAGGGCTACTTAAATTAAAACACACTGACACAGCATGAGGTGCGGAAATATCGTAATACATGCATGTATCTCATAACATGTCTCGTTACCCATCTCTATCAGACCTACAAATTTGAGTTAAAAACTTAAGTAACATGAACATAATATATATATATATATATAATAAAAAGGACTTCTAACGAACGTTTATAGAATAGTCATTAATATAATAGTAAAATTTATCTTGTCATATAAATAAATAAATAAATAATAATAAATAAATAATATCTTTGTTGCTACATAAGATACGCAAAAGGTGCAGTCAGGCAATAAGCCCTATCTCTGAACCCCAATACATTCAAGACAGCATAATATGCAGAGTGGTTAACATTTTATAATAAGAATGAACAAAAAATAAAAATACGTAAATAATTACCATAGGAGTACCGTAATTGAAAAAAAAGTAATGTAGATTATATTAAAGGTAACAAAAATTTAAATATCATTAGATTAATGTATTAACTATTAAGCTTGTATATTAAGAGTGAAATTTCAAAAATAATAATAATAATACACAAAAATATATATAGGTAATACATCACTTTAAGTAATGACTATACTTTACACATTTTATTGTATAATTTTGTTGTGCCATGGAGAGGGGGCAAGGGATATAAGACGTGTAAGTATAATGATCCTATATATATATGATTTGTGGGAACAGACACATTGTTTTAACTACGTATACAGTGGCTTTTTAAGATTTGTAATGAAATTTCAATTTAGCACCATGCCGTTTATTATTATTTTTTTTTTTTTTGAAATTATATGTTAACTCATTATTTATAATATATATGCATGCATGGCCAGACATGAAATACGAAATAATTATGCTAGTTCATTTTCAGCACAATTTGTTCAACATATATAGAGCATAAACTTTTGCTATACTGCATAATAATTAAATGAAGCGAAAATATTACATTGTATACAGCGTTATTATTTATGTTATTCTAATAGCTATATAGCATCATGTGTGCTATATAATGACATAAATGCAGCATAAATTACGTAATTTATTCTTTCCGTGTTCATCCAGGTTATGACTAAACTTTTCCCTATCTACATACATTAATTACATTAACATCTATATGTACTGTATGATTAAATAATATCACAACAGAAAAATCATGCTATATGTGTATAAGTTAAATATTGTGTATATTTATTATTATTTAGTATTTCTGAACACGTTATTCAACCCTTTTGCACTAAATATTAATTCATGTGATTCTGTTGAAGCATCATAGTGAGGGTGAATTTTAGTATATATATATATTATATACGCATAAAGAGAAAAGAGAGGAAACAAAGCAAATTCATTGTCTAGTATATATTTTATTAAAATATTTTACTGTATTATATAGTATAATACGAATACGAGAATATAATAATAATACTTTGTATAGATAAGATACATAATTCGTTGTCTGCTTAATGTTATTACCTGTAATGAAAGGAACGTAATTTACATTGCTTTTGTGTGTTTTATACAAGGAGTTAATTTACAAAGGAGAAAACTTCAATTACATTTCATGACGAAAGCATTTTTCTGCATTGTATAACTTAAAATACTTTATACATATTTATTTTTAATTGTTTTCATACATTTTTTTTAATGATATTTTGCGTTATATAAGTTGTGTGAAATAATTAAATGATATATTATTATACTTCATGGAAAATAAAGTGAAGAGGAAGAAGAAAGAAGTTCAAGTATAAAAATAAGGTAACACAAATATTTACACGTCTTTTGTAAAAATAAGACAATTTCATTTTAGTACAATTTTCTCTTACAAGACTCACGAAATTCAATCTAAAATTCTTTGCTGACGTTTTCTCTAATGAAAGTATCATTTGGGGCTGACAAAACAATAGACAATTTTTAATCCAAAAATGAAACATTTTTCACTGCTTTTTTTTTTCTATGATATGTTCGTGTTTTCATATTATTTGATTTATTTTTTTGAAAATATTATAGTATACAGGAGTGACGTATCGTTTCTTAAAGTCGGTGAAGCGTGAGATAAGACGCAAGGAGCGACAGATGATCTATTTGTTGGGGAGTTGAGAAGAAGAAAATATATATATTTTTCTTCTTCTTCTGCTAGTTCTGTGATTTGTGATATTTTCTACTAAAAACTGACGGATTCTTTCTGCATGGATTCCAAGTAATAGCTTAGGTTTGTCTATACGAGGGTAAACTTATACATCCTATATAGCTTATAAAAAAAAATGCAACAATCGTAATATAAAAAAACTGCTCTACATTTAGATTGAAATATTATTATATATGCAGTCAAAAAGAAAACATTAAAATTACTTCCATATTATTAGAGTTCATTTATTAGAGATGGTTCATTGAAAGTATTGAATCAATATTATATTACAACTAATGGTTATATTTCTTACGGCTATTTGAATATAACATAGTATAAATTTTATGCTTAATCAGTTTGAATATCCTTTCTTGTATAATTTATATTGCTTAAAAATGAAAATTAAATAATGTTTCATCATTTTGATAATATTACGTTATGAATTAATGTGATGTCGTTATAGATTAACGAATATAGGTTTGACTTTGACAAATATCCAAAATAGTATACCATATTATTTGAAATTCTTTAACTATATATAATTGAACCGTCTGAAACAAAGCTTACATTATTATAAGCAAAATCATCACTATAGTATTATATGAATTCGATTATTATTATTACGTTACAATATAAAAATAAACTGAATTTTATTATAACTTGATCTACCCTTTCCGTCAATAGAAACTATTTTTATAAACATCCAAAGTAAGGGCAATATAAATCATTATTTTTTTTTCAACAATTTTTTTTAACTTCTTTTTTTCCTCTTATTTATCAAGAAAAAGTTTTATTATCTGTGACTGTAACTGTCAATAACAAAAAAATAAAGAATTGAAATAGAATTTTTTTTTCTTCTTCTTTTTCAGAATTTTGATATATTATCATGTAAGTCATGTCATATAATAAGTTTTATTCTCTCTAGCTCTCTCTCTCTCTATATATATGACGTCATTTTAGATTAACAGCATCACAAGTATATAAAACGCAGTCAGTCAGTCCCCATAGGGTTGTAGTATAAGGGTAGGTAGGTATAGGTTTGTATGTATGTATGTATGTATGTACAGTACGGGTGGGTTAGGCGCGTGGCTTGACAGCATATTAATGGGCTTCTTTGCCAACATACAGAAAAGAGAGCATAGAACGTAACGTGGTATGGTAAAACGGAGACAAGATACCTTCTGATTTCACTGCAGTAGTAAAAGCTACGCAGCAAAAGATTTCTCTCTCTCTCTCTCTCTCTCTCTCTCTCTCTCTCTCTCTCTCTCTCTCTCTCTCTCGTATTTGTCTCCTATAGTAGGTTGTTTTTGCGGCAATATCACACAAGAACAAGTGCTTTTAATAGACTCATATTATGCTCTATATCCGTTAACTCCAAAAGCATTATAATGAGCACTTATATTCAGTATTATAGCATTCAGCTTGTATGTTGAACATGTGAACAACTTTTATAATTCGATAAGATTATGTATATTTTGTAAGATATACGTTTATTTTCATCTTGTTACTTATTTAGCAAACAGTCTCAAGAAACACAATCATTTTATGATGAGAAATAACAAGTTATTGTCTGCGTGAAACTTTTGTAACTCGAACTTTTAAAATTTAGAGAAATTAATAATCAGGTATTCGAAAAATTGAGGGGTGTATTATAAAACATTATATATAAATTGTTATTTGTTATAGTTATGTATAATACACACAAACACACAGAGAATAATAATAATAATAAAATACAACTTCAGAAATAAAAAAATAAAATAGAAAAGTTGAGTCTCGTTTATAAATCAAATAATATTAATAAAAATAATAAAATGGAAGTTAAGATACTAATAATTAATAATCAAAAATGAATTAAGGTAAAAAAAAAAAAAAAAAAACTTTTATCATTCCATTCCACTACATTTGCAAATAAGAAAAGCTTAAATTTTTAAAGCCAAATACATTAATATATGAAATTTTGTAAAAAAAAAATAAACTCTTCAAGAAGTTTAAGATTGAATAGAAAAGTAATTAAAATATATGAATTAAAAAAGTTATGAATGAAGAGTAAAGATTATGTCTACATTGTGTAATTAAAAATATAACGAAATTAATAAAACAATACAGAATTGTAATCTAAAAAAAAAAATCATTTTTTTTTTTAAATATAATTTAAGCTCTTTTTCTTGTTAAATGAAAAAAGTTTCTTTAAAAGATATTATCAAAGGAATAAAGAAAAAAAAATTACATAAGAAGATTTAAGTAAAAAAAAATTCTCCGGTAAGAAAAGTTATTTAGTAAGGTGATAATGAACTTAGTGTAAAAATAAAGGACGAGATGAGAAAGAGAAAAAGTTTAATCTTTTTCTTGTTTAAAAATATAAACAAAATTCTTTTGCTTTCGTATTATATATATAAGCAGTTTTCTGTTAATATTTGGATTTTTTTTTTTTTTTTTTTTTTTTTTTTTTTTTTTTTTTTTTGCTGAGGCAACCCTTGGTCTGTGAGAGTGTGTGCTACGTGAAAGCACAGAAAATAACATTACAATTCATAACGCAGCGAAATGGAGAAACTTTTCTCATCTTTCAAGTTTTTCGGGACTGTGTGTAGTATAGAAGCAAACCCTTTCCATATCCTTCTCTTTTAAATTTTGCATGCTATGTATAATATAGCGGAGGCGCCACTTTGCAAACTGCTATAATACCATTTTGTTGCTTTATAAAAAACCATCTGTTAAAAACTTCCCTTTATTTCTACAGCTACTAATATAATTACTAGTTAAGAATAATTGTTATCGTTAATTATTATTTTCTAACTTATTTTAAATAGTTCCTTTTGCTTCACTTACTTTAAATCTATTTTATATGTTCCCCCCTTTTTTTTCTTTCTTTTTTTCTTTACAAAAAGTTTTAACATTAACTCATTAAAAAATTACTGTAATATTTATTTACTTTATATAGTTTTATATAATTAAGTTAAATAATAATTAATTATTGAACTAATTTAATGTCGTATCATAATTTTTACTCTCAACTTTTTAGTAGCATTATAATTTATTTTTAGCTTTTCGTTATTAAATTTATCATTTACAATTTATTTTTATTGTAGAGTATAAAAACTAAAAAAACTAATATATATATATATATATATATATATATATATATATACTGTATATATAAATATAAAAATGTCGTATGGGATTATATTGTAATATTAATCCACCAAACACTTGACTTTTTTTATTTGCATCAGATTAAAAAAAATGTGACGTAAGATGTTTATAAAAAACTATTTCAGTTATTCTCACATATAATAATATGTATTTAAATGATATTCCATAGACTAGAAATATTGTATATAACTGTGTTCTATCAAGCAAGCAATAAAGATTTGCACATGAAGAGTTTTTAATCAAACTAACCATACAATTATTATTCATTGCTCAGGCTCATATATGGCAGAAATACGTTGTAGGTGCATCGTTAAGATATTTTGTGTGTTGGTTTGTAATATTAACACACAATTTCGCTTTTTAAACCAAAATTAAAGTAAAAATAACTTACCTTATCAACTTTAACTCAATCCTGGAAATAGCTGCACTGATCTATATCTTATTTATATATGGACCAATCTGTAATTGAAAAATTGTAAGTAAATTGCAAGTACTGGTTAAATTCATAGAAAATCACAAAACACTCAAATCAATATACAACTCGAATGCACTGCACAGAATGAGGTATAGAGGTTATAAGTATACAAGCATATTCGTTGAGTCAACTTGGGTTATATAGTCAAATAGGGCTCTCATACAAAGAAACTTACTCCGATGTAATGTAAGTAGATAACTTATGTAATCCAGAGAGGATTCCCGCTGAAAAGTAAGGTATTTCTATAGATAGGTAATCCAAAGAGAATATCGTTATTCAATTTTCTGTTGCCTTTCAATTTATTTTATCCTGGAAGTTATATTTTGTTGCCCATTTGATCAATGTAATTTTGACCCGCAATACTGACCAGTACTTTTCAGCGGGAATCCTCTCTGGATTACATGAGTTATCTACTTACATTACTGAAAAGTACTGGTCAGCTGGAGACGTGTATTGCGGGTCAAAATTACATTGATCAAATTGGCAACAAAATATAACTTCCAGGATAAAATAAAATTAAAGGCAACAGAAAATTGAATAACGATATTCTCTTTGGATTACCTATCTATAGAAATACCTTACTCCGATGTGTTGTTTTATTTTGTTACATATCATTGAGCTTTAAAATATGTCTATATAATTTATTGACTGATTGAGAAAAGCAGATTACGTTACATTTTTATATTTTCTATTTTATTTTTATGTTTCCATACTTATTATTATAATGTAAGATTAAATTGAGATAATGTAGAGAAATCATAATTAAATACGAATAAAATATTTCAGTATGGTCCCCTCAAATTATTTTTTCCTTTCAATAAAACCACCCTTCATAAAATATTATATAAAATATATTTTATAAAGAATGAATATGTTGCAAAGTTATGTTTTTTAAAGAGCATAGCACCAGACTTCATAATATGAGCATAAAAAACTTCAAGGGTTGGAGGGGAGTGAAAAGAATAATGTACTTTTACTTTTTTTCTCTCTCTTTGAAGAGAAAAAGTAGAGCTACTAGGGGCAAAAATAAAAAAAAATAAAAAGAAGAAGAAGAAAGCGAAAGGGGCGAATATATGAAGAAGTGGGAGTGATAGATGTGCGTACGTAACTTATCGTAATATCCATGTAGATCAGCCAATCAAAAGGCAATCTAAATTCCAGACAAATTTTATTCCGGTTCAAAGAAGATCACTCTCTCTCTCTCTCTCTCTCTCTCTCTCTCTCTCTCTCTCTCTCTCTCTCTCTCTCTCTCTCTCTCTTTCCTCTTTCTCTCTCACTCTCAAACCTAAACTAAATAACATCACACGTTTGCCTTTGACCTCTTGAGTCTTTTAATTACTAACTTGCTTCTTTAGTTACGCATAGCGAAAAATTGCAAAGGTGTAATAACACCATCAACCTTTTTTATTACTTAAAAAAAAAAAAAAAAAAAAAAAAAAAAAAAAACTTGAAAATTTATTAAATTTTCATGTTTGTGTTACGTGATATACTAAAGAATGCGGATCCAGGAGTTATTTTATATGAAATATTTACATAATTTTTGGAGATGAGATTTTTTTTTAAATATTAAATTTCTTACTATAAAGAATAAAGAAAAAAAATGTATAAAAGGTTCGTATTAAAATAAAATTTAATAATTTTTATTAAATCTAAACTCTAAATAAATGAACTATATGCATAGCTAATTTTAATATTAGGAATGAAATATATTACAAAAAAAGAACTAAAAATAGCAATAAAAATGTTGCTTCCTAATTATTTTCCTCTCTCATTTAGATAATTATAATATCAATAAGAACTTTAAGAAATATATTAATACATTATAAAACCTTTAGAAAAACAAATAACATCGATCAGCACCTTTAAAAATTATACCATAAAATGATAACTTATAAAGCACTTTGAAATTTTCTTATATATAGTATAATCTCATAATATAAATGTTATTTAACTTATGAAATTGATTTTCTATTGAAATGTTTACAAAGATCTTGAAGATATCTTAAAGCAATTTAATCTTATAGCTAGACAAATATAATAGTATATAAGTAAGCACTTCTTCTTTCCATTAAGTGCATCATCATCTAATTTTAATAAGTATATTGAAAGACTATACTTAATTTATTACTTCAAACTTCATATATAATATTTTAATTTATTTACATTATATTATCAATAAAGTATTACTTAAAAGTATAAGATTACCTTACTGTAGAATACATTTTTTTCTTGTTATTAGAAAAGTAAAAAAAAAAAAAAAAAAAAAAAAAACTATACTATATACTATGTTTTTATTACATTATCGTATATTATAAAAATTAAAAATATAATTTATGATATAAAAGCATGTCATATTATATTATTATAAACTATCTATCTTATGTATACTTTGATATCATAAAAGTTGAACTTCTAATTAAAGAGATTGTCATAAAATGTTTATATATTTTATCGTTATATAAAAAAAAAATATATAATATAACGTATATAATTTTTATTTACCTTGACATTGTATTATGAAAAAAAAAGTGCAATAGGTAATAAAAAAATTTCTTACTCCCCCTTCTCCTTTTTATTTCTTATGTATACCTCTTAACTTTAATGTAGTTTTGCTCTTAACTTTTTTTTCTCTTTTTACTATTTTTTTCCAACATTTTTTTTTTTTTTTTTTTTTGCCTAGCAGATTCTTGTTCTTTTTTTCCCCTTAGTCTCTTTCACTTTACTTTCTGTCTTCTTTTTTTATGCGCCTAATCTCCTTGCTTACGTTCGTCTACGTATATATAGTCGGTATATACGCTATATAGTACAAAAACCCACCCTATATCGTGTCACAAAGACAACCACCCTCCTCCCTACATCCACTTACCCTCCCCCTATATACAGTATGTACAGAATCAAGTAAGTAGCGCCCATATATACCTTTGGCATATCTACAACGTGTATTTCAACTACACGACGACGAGACTTTGGCACACAAAACCACTTTATACATCCCTTCTTATATACAGTAGAGCACTTATAAGAAGTAAAGACAACCCTAATATTCACATTACAATACCCCACTTCAATCTAAACTTCAAATAATTTAATTCAAATTGTGATTACTTTAATATAAATTGTTTTTGTGGTGGTTACATTATATAAGAAAAAAAAGAAATCTCTTTTGTATAAGTAGAAATTTAATTTGTTTGATTATGAATAAAAATAATAACATTGTTTTAGAGGGGAGATTGAATGAATGAGTTTTAAATTCAAAAGATTTCTTTTTCTTCCTTTTTTCTTCTTTTAAATCAAACTTTACTTTTATTATGGATGTCGTATTTGTTTTTATATAAACTTGAAAAATACTACATAATATAATATTATTGTACCTTCAAAGCTCACAAATATTTATTTATTTATAGTTAATATACATAGTATAATATATATAATATATATATTTAATATTTTTTTTAATTAGGTCAATTTATTGATAATTATAAATGTAAAACTCTGTATATGTAATTAAGTTTATTTAAGTTAATAATTGTGTAAATTAAATGCATACTGTTTGCTACATTTAATTCATTGATTCAGAAATAGGGCATTTTGCGTCTATTATTTTTGCAATAAAAATATTATTATTCATTTAACATTAACATATTACACCGTATGTCATTGAAATTTAGCCAAAAATATTTTGCTCATTTTGCTAATATATTTCAATTTTTTAACTCCATATAAATAGCATGGGGCTAACGATGAAATAACGATGAAATGGGACACGTTTCATCGTTATTTCATCTTTATGTCGCATTTATTTGTCATTCTTATTTCATAGTTGTGTCATCGTTAAAATTTTACTCGGGTGTTATTAACAATATTGTTTCACAATCATAGACATTTTTTAACATTTATAACTTTTTTAAATATTTGTAAATAAATGAGATTTGCAGGGATTTTTTTTTTCTTTCGGCAAGATATTATTAAAATTGAGATGAAAACCAATAGATCACGCGCGTACGTACTGTATATCAAGCTTAATACATAGTATAGAAAACTAATGTATATGCTAAGTAAATTTAATTTTTACTTCATATAGGGAGGTAGCAATCTGTCTTTTTTTGAATGTACAATTTGTTGACCCTAAACTGTATAAATTGAGCAATCTTTTAGACTTAATAAAATATAAACTGTATGGAGAAAAGTATCTATCAACAATATATGAGATTTGACAGCAATAAAAACACTGAGAGAGACTAAAGCTCGCAGCTTTGAATTTGAAAGACTTCAGTAATATCTACTGACTTAAACAAGGGGAGAGAGAGAGAGAGACGATAGAAGTGTGAGCAATATTGAATGATTGGGGTGACCAAAGTTGACACTTTGTATAAGAAGAAAAAAAAAACTTTTTTCTAAGTTTTTCTCCCTTTATTTTCTTTCACTCTCTCTTTATTTTAAAATATATAAAGAGCAAAAAAAAAACATCATTGGAATTGCTTACGAATGATTCATTAGTTTGATTAAAATTCTGCCAGTCTTCTTTGTAAGCAATATCAGCTGCTGCCACGTGGAACACGTGTTGGACACGCGTAGACCATTGACAGATGACCTATCTGTAAGATGCCATCTTTCTTTTGTTGTCACTCACCCTCGAATCCACAGAGAGAGGGTGACCTCCGGGTCAAAGAATGACGTCAACTTTTCTCTTTTCTTCTCATTTTTATCTCATTTTCCACAAACATCAGGGAAAAAAATTAACTTTTTCTATAGATATAAAAACTAAATAAAAAAAATTCTTTGAAGTACTTTGTAATTACAAATATTATAATTAAAATATTCATTAATAATAAAGTGTTTAATATCGTATACTGTTATTAATATATATTTTTTGTAATTATTATTGATATTAAAAAACATTTCATAATTATGAACTGTTAATATTTTTGAGTGATTTATTATATAGCAGAATTATAAATAAAAGGAATTTAATTATTTTAATTGAAATATTTTCATAAAGAGTGTATAATTAAAAAAAAAATACATATATGATAAAATTAAAGCAAGCTTTTTGTTACAGAGAGAAAATTATAGAATGTTTTAATTTTAATAAATCTGTAGAAAAATGATAACACCAGAAAATTAAATTCTATTTATACTTTTGTGTTCGTGTATAGAACTTCATAAACATCGGTTATGATTATAGGTGATAATGATCACTTATTATGACATTGATACTGAGGGGGGAGAGAGAGAGAGAGAAGTAGTTTTAAATTTAACAATCCGGAGCACAATTTTAATGAACGTGATACTGTATAAAGACCAAAAAATAAATTATTTTATAAAAGTACTTATTAAAGCTTAAACTATCAAAAAGAGAAAGGTAAGCGTAGTATAAAAGTTTAAAAATGAACATATTAACAGCAATTCTATAAAAAGTCATATTTTATTTAATGTAATTAAGGGAAATAACTTCATAATACTTCATATACTTATAGAAACTTCATTTAATAGAATTTTTTTTCTTTCGTTTCATAAAGTTTTTCGTTCGTTTGTAGTAATTATCACTTCAATAATTAATGTCATGTAAAATTAAAATAGGAAATATTAAACTTCCTGAATGATATCTATAAAGAGGGTTTTTATTGCAATGTCCATCCCCTCCGCATGCATATATATACTATTGTAAAGTAGCGGTTTTTGTAGGAGACACATCTGCTAGCTGCCCAACACTTCACTCCCTCTCACTTCATCTTCTCATGGGAGTACTTCAATGTTGTGGTCACATAGACCGCATGTACATACTCTACATACATTTTGAGTCACCCTATATATATATACGTATGTATAGCTGTAGCTATAATATAGCTATACAGTACTCAAGAAAGTACATACTCCAATCACATATAAGATAGCTTGCAGCAAAATGAGTATACTCTAGCTGTAATGTCTTCTGAACATCTCTTACACAATTATATATACTAAAGAAATATTTAACTTAATGTTAAACTATAAAACGAAAAGTTTAACAACAGTTTCTTGTACTTACTATATTATGATGATGAAACAAAGTTTTATGCAACTCTTAAATAAATAAAATAGAATGCATTTTCTCTCTCTCTCTCTCTCTCTCTCTCTCTCTCTCTCTCTCTCTCTCTCTCTCTCTCTCTCTCTCTCTCTCTCTCTCTCTCTCTCTCTCTCTCTCTCTCTCTCTCTCTCTCTTTCTACTCTCTATCTATTTCTCTAACATGCAAGACATCTAAAAGTTATAAAAGAAACAAAGTATAAAAGTTTTATTTTGCTTTATACAGTTGAACAGTCTTTATATTTTTTTTCTTATATATGATCGTTATACACACTTTGAACCTGCAGTATTATAGTCTCTAAGTAAACTGGTAACTGTTACATTTTATAATATATAAACTTTGTACATAGTACAGTATTGTCAATTTCAATAAAAAAATCCTTGTTATTATCATTTTTTTTTTTTCTAAAGCGTATATGTGCAATTTTTATATTCAATTTTATATTTCTATTATATTGATATAATAAAATATATTGTTAGTGTTCTTATATTAGGTTAAAACTCTCTTTCCTTATAATAATAATAATAATAATAATAAAAAAAAAAAAAGAGGACGAAGAAAAAGTTTACAAAGTCACGTGTAAAGTTTGTTACACTCGGTTTGTATTAGCTTTCAGTAAGTTTTTCTTTACTATAGTATATATATATATATATATATATATATATATATATATATATATATATATATATATATATAGAGAGAGAGAGAGAGAGAGAGAGAGAGAGAGAGAGAGAGAGAGAGAGAGAAGATATAGAAAGAAAGATAGTGTCATTGGCGGGCTGCAAAGAGTATACACGTATTTTAGCTGGTCCCAGGCACCTCAGCTCTATATACTCAAGTCTGTCTTTCTCTATACTTTCGTACGCTGATTGAGTTATGGCAACAAGAAAAAGAAGAAGGGTCCAAGCAAAATCTTTTTTTTTTTTTTTTTTTTTTTAGTTCAATCAGATCGAATTCTACGTTGATTTCAAAGTCTTCTTTAATACTATATCTCTCTCTCTTTTCATGCTTTTTTTTTGTTGCGGGAAACTGAAAATAATTGCATTATCATTTTATATTATATGCCTACGCTTATAAAAATTCTACATATAAAAATGTATTAAGAATATATAAGAAAGAAGTATAGCAGTTATTTTAAATAATGTTAAATTATTATTATGAAGTTCTAGTATAATTAAATCTACATTAATAACTAGAAAATTACTCACTCACACGCCTTAAAAGATGCTTTTATGTAGCAATGATTTTATATAATGATGTACATTTTTCTTTGTCATTCATTCAAGCGTGTTCTTGGTCATTTTTTTTTATAATATTTTTTATTTTATTTTGTTACTTCCATTTGTAGGGAAGCTTTTAGTCCAGCGGAAAAGAAGATGCATTGTTGGTGGGCATCGAGGCGAATTGTCTGTGTGTTATTTGTATGAGAGAGTGAGTGAGTGAGAGAGAGAGAGAGAGCGAGCAAAAGGACCCGGGAGATTTGCTTCATGCTTTCATTTTTTTTTTTTTTTTTTTTTTGCTCTCACGAGAAGCAATCGTCAAGTTTTCCGCTCACATACCAACTAAAATATCTAGGGACTGCAACTACTGATATAAACAATGCTTATCGTAGTAATAATTACACTTTTATTAACTTGGGGTTCATTTAGTTTAAACTGTATAACTTATTTTGTTTATTTGTGTTTTTTTTCTTGTGGCAATATAAAGTTTCTTTTGTATATAACATAAAACATAGTATTATTAAAACTTTTATTATTAGTTTACACATTTGTTCTACCTTTAGATATTATTAACTTTCTAATTCAATGCAAAAATGGTAGTGTATTTTTAACGTGAAACTTAAGTCTACAAAAATATATATATATATACTTTCAAAATGAAAAAGATTTCAAACTTGTTAAATTTTTTATTTTGTAATTCAGAATATTTTACTATATCTATATAGCGATGTTAATCTTCATGCAATTACGATAACACACGTATTTCTACATATACATTTACTTTGTTATATTATTTGTAGAAATAAAGCTCATGTCTTGCATTCCCAAAGTTGTTTATAGCTATACAAATACAAAAGGGAGTGAAATTCACATTATTTTGAAATAATTTACACGCACTATACGTCGTATATTTAGCCCCTGCAGAAGTTGAAAGTATGCAATTTGGTGAACATTACTGCAGAAAGAGTTGCATGCCTTGCAGGGGTTTTATGTAGCAGCTGCACCTATTCTCTTACTTCCAAGTTTATTATTATTGTTATAGTAGTAGTATGGATGGGAATAATAACCTTTCTTATTACAATTTTAATAATAACTATAAATGACACAATATTTTATGTATATAATATACTGATAATGCTTCTATTTAAATAATTACGAGATTTGTATATTTCAAATTGAAAATTTAGTTGATGAGGTGTATTGATCAAAACTTTTTATTTTATTTTTATTCTTTCTCATAAAAAAAAAAAAAACTGTAAGTTGACTTTGACGACAAAAAACGATTAATTTTTAGAAGTAAATGCAAATTTCGTTTCTCCTCCAATTTAACACCACCTCGGGACGATTTCCTTGATGATGCTATTAAACAAAATTTTCTTTCTCTCTCCCCTTTCTTTCTCTCGTAACAGGAATGTAGCATGACAACTTTGCAAGCAAAATTGAACTTTCAATGTGGGAAAAAAAAGAAGTTTTTTAAATAAAAAAGTAAAAAAGTAAAGCACTTCATAAACTTTATGTTTAATGGTAAGCAAGAAAATAAAGTGAGAGAAAAAAAATGAAAATAAACGTCAGAAAGTCTTATTCTCTATATAATGAAAATTTTAATGTAACATAATATAATATATTTTTTCCCCGGATATAATAACTGTCTAGAAAAGTAACAGAGGTGTCATTAGATCTGAAACGTTGATTGCAAAAGAAAATGAGAATCTGTCTCAACCTTTATGACTACATTTCTCTTTTTCAAAGTTTAATCTAAATAAAGAAAAAATTAGATTAGCAATAACTTTAAATGAGTTCAGAGAGATATCTTGAATAGGTTAATTAAAGACTATAAGAAATTTCTTTTTCTTTTATACAAATTTTCTTTCGTTTTAAAGAAAACTTTAAAATATAAATATATTTTATACAAATTAAATTATAATGTGTGTAATTGAATAAAATAACGAAGAATTTCAAATTAAATTTTCAATTCAGTGTGCAAATTTTAAAATGTATAAAAAGTAATATAAATTGAATTAAAAAGTGATAATGAAAATGCTTTCTATCTATATAATATAAAATGATTTCCCCTTTTTATATAGAAAGGAATAACAAACAAAATTTTAAATCTTAAAGAAAAAAAAAAAAAAAAAAAAGTCCGTTTTTTTTTTTTTTTTATTATTATAAAAAGTCTAAATTGAGCTTGCTTTTCGGGTGAGAAAAGTTTACGCATCTCCGGGTAAGTTCTTGTGCAGTGGATTTAATCTATTTTCTCCAATCACGCTTGTGCTGCTTAGCTCGCTCTCTTCTTTTCTCACCCTCGCCTTCAAGTAGCGGCAAGCTGTGTGTTTTGTAGCAAGCTACAGCAGCACATCGCACCCTTGCATTTAGTGAGAAAAATCTGATCGAGGAAATTGGCTGACTGGACGCGGTGCGAAAAAAAACGAATGATCTTCACCTCTTCTCTCTCTATCCTGTCTCAACCCCCTTGTCTGTCCATCATTGTTGCCACGTCCGAGTTGAACAAACGAAACAACCCTCAGAAAACTTACGTACATCCCTAATCAACAACTAAAAGTTCATTCTATCGTTTCAACAACTTTTTTTTTTCTTTCCTACTAACAAAGTAAATAAATCAGTACACTATTTAATGTTCTATAATATATTAAACAACTAAAAATGTCCATCACTTTTTCTTTTATAAAAGTTCTCAATCAAAGTAAAACAAGATTAAATTAAATTCATGATGTGTTGGCTTGATAAATAAATTTTGTTCTTATTATTAAGAAAAACAAGGTTGAGATTGCAAGATTTTCAATCTAAACATATTGAATTAATCTTATAAAAGATTACAAAATTTTATAACAAGTACGTATTATTTTTCTTTGTTTGAAAGACAATATTATTTTTGTAGATTAAGCCATGTTACAAAAATACGTGAGGCAAAAAGAGACAAAATGTTAGCGAAGCAAGCAAGAGAAAAAAAAAAAAAAACGAAGTGTGTAGTACCGTAATAAAAGTTGACAAGCAAGGTGATGAAAAGAGGTCTCGATGGAAAAAAAAAAAAAAAAAAAAAAAAAAAGAGGGGAAAAACTGGAGGAAAATAGAAGAAGAAGGCTACGATATTTTGTATGTATAAGAAAATTTAGTCAGCAAGACACTTGGGGTGTTTCTTTGGGGATGAGGAGGTGCGTTTTCCTTCGATTTTTACAAGAGAATATAGCAAGAAATATTGAGGGTGAGAAACATTTTTTTTAGTTGATTTCCATATATTGGTTCATCCCTTTTTCTTTCTTTCAGATGGTGTTTATATTTTGTTCATCTCATCTTTTGACATATCACGACTTCATCAATATAAAATATACTTCATTGCTATGCACAATTAAGATTCACTATATGACATACAAAAATGCAGCTCTCGTTGACTTATTTTATACTGTATATATATATGCATTTGTCTTATAAATCAACTTCCAGCTTCCCCTTCAATTTTTTTCCTTCTTCCTCATCTTGGCTACGTGATGTGACAAATGAATGCATAAAATAGATGTGCAAAGAATCTTTAATCCGTTCTCTATATATTTTTTTCTTTTGCCCTCTCAACAGCTTGATGCAAGTATAATTTAAAACATAGGAAAATAATGAGAGAGAAAGAGAGAGAGAGAGAGAGAGAGAGAGAGAGAGAGAAATTGCGCAAAGAGTATATATTCGTATAATACGTACATTGCAATAAGAGAGAGGGTGAGGCTAAAGCAATTTGTCTCCCCCTTTTCTTCTAACATTAAGGGAATAAGATCTAGAATATAAGGTCGGTCTTTTTCTTTCATATATTTTTTTTACCTCAGAACTCTCATTTCATTTCTCTTTCTTTTTCCTTTTTCCTTATATTCTTAGATAACTTTGTTTAAAGGCAAAGTAACTAACGAATCTCCTAGAGGTGCTCTCATATATATATGATTGTCTTTTCTCTACCGGCGTAAACTTTTCTCCCTTTTTACTATGACTGTACCCACCGTTTTATTCTCATCTGAACCCTCACACCCCCGCTCCAACTATTTTCCCGACTAATTGCGTGAAAGCCTTAGAAAATGATAAGCTTGCTTCAGCTATAATATAGAGGGAACAAAATACTTGCTGTTGCAGCATCAGGAAAACAACAATTAATCAGACGTCGTCTTAGAGAGTAAAAAAAGAAAACAATTGAAGCACGTATACGTAAAACTTATACGGTTGTGTTAGGTTGAGCTATATAACAGAAAAGCGTTTTTTTTTTTTTTTTTTTTTTATCGCAAAAACATTTTATGCTTGTAATTATTTATTTGAAAGATATATTATATTTTCTCGCTCTCTCTTATCACACACTAAAAAAAATCTATAATTTTATTCTTATCCTATAATCGTAAAAATAATATAAAAAAACCCTTAGATTAATTGTTATTGTGATATCTTTTAATGTGCACTCTACTGGGTTTTGCGGTAACAATCATACTCTCTGTTCTATACCATGCTTTCTGTACAGCACCACCACCTCTGTATTAAAAACATTTATAAAAATAAGCACACAAAGTATTGATCTACCTTGCATGAGCTGAGTCAAGCTAAAATATATACTGTGTTTTTTATAAGAATTAATTTATAAAAAAATTATCTCAAAATTTTAAACTTTTAATTGATTTGTTTCATACACGCAGACAACCTATAGCACAAGTGATTTAATTTTATCGTATAGCGCGCTTTACTTTTGCTACCGTAATACGTAGCGCATTATATATTCATAATATATTTTTTGCGAAGCTATATAAAACCTCTAAAATATAATTATATTACTGTGATCTTGTTATAATACTAATATAACTTCATTTAAAAAAAAAAAAAAAAAAAAAAAACTACCTTAGGTCGTGCAATATTAAATAATGTTCAGTTATTCAAGTTCAGAGTATGTACGAGAAATAAGTTATTTTAATCGATGAAATTTGTATATGGAACTATGTATATATTTTAATGAATCAAAATTGTATAATGATAAAGTTAAAATTTATATACATACAACGAGAGAGAATACACATTATTATATTTACAAAACGTTTTCTTATATGTGGTCTTTTTAAGAAGATCATATAACCAAGCCCGTTTACTTGCAGACCACATCAAAGAAAAGTAATGAAGTGAAACACACAATAAGCTCCGTTGTGTGTAGCGAATACGTACGCTTTCTTACCTCCGCATTCTCTCTATTATATATATACTTTTTTATTATTACACACAACACAATAGTTAGCGCCGAGTCGAGTAAACTACACGTAAATATAAAGCCATCATTAAGTTTTAATGATTATATGAACATAACAAAAAAGGTAAAACAAGAAAGTCTAATATAACAAAGACATTATAATAATATATATATATAGGGTGGAAAAAAAAGTATTAAAAAAAAAAAAGTATGAAGGGGGGTGATGGAAAGTATAGATATGAAAGCTCAATGTACGACAGCGAGAATGCGCACACACGTGAAGTGTAGAAAAGCATGAGGGATATTTTTTTCCTCACGTTATATTATATTTTCTCAAGTGTATGTACGAATCTGATAAGCTACTTATATAGTACTGGAAACACAACCTATTTTATATTATCCTTAAACTACTATTACGTGCTAAAATAAATTTCACTTTCTTATATATATAATAACATATTATATGTACTTAAAATTATCATTTATATAAAATCTAAATAATAAATACATTATAGTATACATATTATATATATATTATATATAGTAGTAGCAAAAGTATAATATCGTGATTAACTTAATGTCATAATATATATAAAGAAATAAAAATTACTTTAATATTAACAAGATAAAAAAAAAGCACTTATCAAATAATTGGGTTAAATAAAAGTTTATTTTATTGTTATAGCTAGTGATGTATTTGCTATGTTCATGTTCTGTTTAAGTAAATAAATATAAAACATAATTCATTTTAACACGTAAATATAGTATATTTACATATTTTTAATTCAATTGAGGTTATCAGTGATGAAACATTCTTAAAATTTTCTATTAGCTTAAAACACTTAAAAGTAGTGTGTATAGTATTCTTTACATAAATATTTCCATCATCAATGTAGTAGTTTTGTATAATAATAATAATAAAAATAATAAAAAAACGCACCTCACCGAATACTTTCATTACAGCTTCAAAGATATAAATTCAAATTTAAAAAATAAAATACATAATATATATTTTGCAAGAAAACTATTTATTTGAGTAAAGATTTTTTTTACACATCAAAAGTTTCTTTAAAACTAATCAACATAAATAATAATTAAAAATAAATTTAATCTTCATATAAATTTGTCAAAATATATTATGAAATAATATATATATTTTTTCTTTTTTAAACAATTGGTACAAAATTTCATATCGGAAATTGTTTAGTACAATATTATATTTTCATTTCAATTTAATTTTAAAAACTTAGAAATATATATTTTAAAAAAAATCCATGCAATAATCCATAATAATAATATTGTATTGACAGAAAATACAAAGTTTTTAAGTTAGGCACTGGAAAACAAAATATATTTTTTAAATAGACCTTTTTTTTTAGTTCAGAATATTGCTTTTAGTGTATATAGTCATTGAAAAACTTTACATAATGATAAATAAAAACTGAATCATTTTTGAAATATTGTAATTTTAAAATTATAATTGCTATATAGCTATATAGTTTTAAGATCTTATTCTTTAAACCTTTCAAAACTACAAAAGCAAGGGTCTTGTTATTGTGGAACTACATAATACTGGCTGTACTATTTTTATATCATTTCTACTATTTTTGATCCCTGTTATTTGTATCTGTGCTATATAACTATAATGATAATATTTCATTTACATTGTTTAATTATATTTGATAAAATTACAAATTTTATTATTTTAATAAAGACTTTGAAAATAAAGACATTTAGGATAATATTAGATCTATAAAGATTCAAAGAAAATTTAATTTATTTCAAAGTTAAAAATATGCAAACTTTACATTAAACACACCAAAGAAAAGGAGTAAAATACAATCTTATATTTTGACACTTTGATTTCTGATTAGAGTGGAAGGACATTATTATATACTCGTTCATATGGCCATTGTTACAACCTAATGTTGGTATATAATTTTAGTCTACTTCGAAAATGTCATGCTATTTAGGCCATGCAGTAAAATAGTTATATCATATTATTTTAGACATTATTGTGCTTAGAATATTATTGCTCATGAATTACATTTAAATGGTAAGTGTAAAGTACTTTATTTGTATTTTATTTAAAACCACATTTTGATTAATTTAAGCATACAAGTGTGGAAAACATACACCACGGTGCACACACAAAAATAACAATTTAAAATAATTACTATTTATTTATATTCTTTGCAAAAAAAAAAAAAAAAAAAAAGATCAAATAACAAATTTAAATTGTTAGGTATTTTTTTAATTTTAAACCCCCGATATAGACACACATTAAAATATAGGTGATTCTATTTTAATTATTTAATATTTTTAATTGTTCTTTTAGTTGAACACAGCATTATCTATTTAACAATAAAAATTAATTTGAACCTCAAAATCATTAGCATGCTCTAAAGTAGTATTTTTTTTAATAATCTACGAAATATATATTTTTTTGTGGTAATTTATCATATCAATAAAGTGGCACATTTATTGAAAATTGGATTATTTAAGTTGCCCACAAAGCTGAAGACTTGTCTCCCCATTGCTCTGCCTTGGGTCCAGTGAGTGTCATGGCTGGCTTTTGACTGGCTTGCTTTACTTTGTGTTTTTTACTTTCTGTGTGTGACACAAACTGAGACTCAGAATTCAGAGTGATGTTGCAAGGCTGACAGTAGAATTTGCCTACAATCAATTTATATATATTTTATATATTTTTTAGAAATGATACTTAAAATTATAATCTTTCTTACCTGATGGAGTTCGGAAAAAAGAGAGATCTTTACTGATTTTACTACTACTACTGCTACTGCTGCTGGCAGAATCTTTTGATACACTTTTTAAAAGTGTATCCTCTGAAACACAAAAATAAAGTAGAAAATAAATTTAACAGTATGAAAATATATTACTATAAAATAAACAATACTAAAAAGGATTTTCATTTGTACATCTAATAATTATTTGCAACAAATAAATTGTATACTCTAAAAGATATAATAGATTAATAAATGTAAACCAATACAGAGGGGGTGGTAAAATAATACACATAACTATAAATTTCATCAAAAGGAGTAGAGGTGTAGAAATTAAAATATTATTAAATACACATACATGGTTTAAAATTTTATACAATTAAAATTTTACAACAGAATATTAATTAAAATTTTGCATATTAAAAAAGTATTATGAATAATTCAATACACATATGAAATGTCATGTTCAATGAATTGTATAATTTGTTATGTTGGTAGACATGAAGTGCATTAAGAGAGGAGAGAGGTTGGTATTCTGATGTAATAATTCATGATAATAGCCAAGAGGGGAGAGACGAGATACTGCTAATTAAGCAGACATAGGCAGCAATGCTACACACCTATTCCCTTTCCTGACTTTTTGTTTGCTATTATACGTGCTAATAGCAAATGAAAGGGTGGTACTGTTATAAATGGTATATGAATCTTTTTTGACTACAGAACAACTAAACATTTTTTGTTAATAAAAATGCCATTTTATACCCTTACAGTAACTAAATTCATATAATAAAAGATTTTAATTTCCCCATTAATTCTTACTAAAAAACTATTATATTTCATACTACACAAACATTTACTTTGTTTTGTATATTTTAGAAACTTTGTTATTTTCTTAGTACATAAATTTAATAGGTATTATTTCTATTTACTATAAATATACTATATGTACAAATACTTGCTCTGTATTATTTATTATGAGGCATTTAGTCTCACTATAATTAAAATAAATTACTATTTACACTGTCCCACAGTGTCTACCTCCTTTTCAAATGAAACTAATTACATTAGAAATAATTTAAGTAACTGGCAAATTACATTAAGTAGGTATAATAAAAATATATAATTCTCATTTCTACATTTTACTTCTACCATGAATCAACAAGGATAGACAAAAGAGCAAAAGAGAGGGGAAAAGATCTCCAAGGTCCAAAATAAAACTTATTCACAATTACTAGAAATTTTCTTTGCCCCCCTCCCACTGTTTTTAAAGAACAGTTAATAATATTTTATTATAGCTCCTTAATTTATATATAGAAACCAATAAATGGCCAATTTTTACCATATTTTTAACATTTAGATTTCAGTGAACTTTCGTTCTAGAGCATAATACTCAAACAGCAAATAAACAATTAACTTTCTAAAGTTGCTGTTAATATGAAGATCTACATGTGCTCAAATTTATACATCAAATTAGAGAGATTTTGTGGTTTTATTATTTGTCAGTCGAACATGCTCTGATTTTGCTCTAACTGTTATAGGGTGGTTTCATTCATGTTCTAAGCAGAATATAACATATTGACCTCATAACTATATGTATTGTGTACTATATGAGTTAAATAATAATAATAATAAAAAAGTGGACGCCATAAGTGAGCGCTAAATAACATGGGCCAGTATAGGAAAATGACCCATTTTGCCAGTTTAAAAATACTTTACAATATTTTTGAGAGCATTGATGCTGTTAACAGGTTGAATTAGTACCTCAAGTATGCAAGAAAAGTAATAATGACTGAAAAATAGCTAATTTTTCAAAGGAAATAGCCAAAAACTATGTTTGTTCTTTGCTGAGCAATGTTATTCATTGCTCAAGAAGAGCATCGAAAAGCACTCAGAATGACGTGATGCGTACACACCTTATAGCCATTTTCCATTTTTAATAAATTAAAACAGAAAAAGAAATACTGAAAATATTGATAATCAAAATTACCTGGTACTGGAACATCATCTTCATCATCTTCTTCCTTTTTTGTTTCTTCTTCTTCTTCCTTTAACAGCTTATTGGCAACCATTTTCCTATGTTTGGCACCATGATAGTGCATGTCTAACTGCTCTTGAGAGGTAGCACCCACATTGCACAAATTACAGAAGAATCTTTTAAGGAAAAAGAAAGAAAGAATATATAAGTATACAGAAATTAAATGCTAAAAAAACAAACAATAATAATAAATAAAAGGGCTTACTAACCGTCCTTTTCTTTCTTCCTCTGCTATTCTATCTGCCATTCTCTTAGCTTCATCTGTTATGAAAGAAATTCCTGCAAAATAGTCAAAGAATGAAGAATGTCTTTTTTAGAATTCTAGGAGATAATAAAAAAATAAACCATCAGTGGTTAGGCATGATAAGAAAGAAACGGATGGGAGAAACTATCAAAGGCCTAACCATAGTGAAGAGAGTCTCATAGTTTGGCAAAAATCTTGCTTGACCAAAGATTATAAACACATTAGATGTGCTTATAATCTCTGCACTAGCAAGATTTCCACCAAACTATGGGACTATCTTTGCTATGCTATTATCCTTGCTGGTTTCTCAATTTTTTTTTTCTTAAGTCTCACCTATTCCAAACCTACCAGTGGGATCCTCTGGAGGTCTGCAAGACAAAGAGAAAAATTAGATTACAAATGTTGTGTGTTTATACGACATTGTTAACTTACTTTCTCTGCCACTTGCCAGTATTAGGATTGAAGTATCCAGTTTTGAGTGGAGTTTGACCTTGCTGGACTCGCTGGTGGTTACGTCCTGTGTAGTGTTGCTCTGCATGTAAAGCTGATGTGAAGGACAAATCACAACATTTGCAGTACAATGACTGCACTTTGCTCTCACCCACAGAAGAGTTTGATGGTGAAACATCTCCCTGTAATATTGTAGGCCAAACATTAGAAAGAATCTAAAAATGAAATAGCCAAGTAAAATAATAATAATGTAAAAATTGGGAAAGGGAAGTGAGCATTAACTGATACGGACATAAAAAATAATTACTAACCCATGTCAAAATTAAATGCACAGAGCTTAAAAAAAGGTATCTGTACTTGTTGCTTGCATAATATATAATTTTATGCTTGTATAAAATAGAGGGTGAGCTGGCTTTTATTAGATTCAGACAGCCTGAATACAGACACGGCCAGTCGTTTGCAGCACCTCATCTCTCGCTATATAGACAGCAGATTTGTCCTTCTGGGACTCATCAGCATGGCACGGCATGGAGAGAGAGAGAGAGAGAGAGAGAGAGAGAGAGAGAGAGAGAGAGAGAGAGAGAGACATTGTTCTACCTCCAGCCAAAGGGCTGGATAAGAACTCAAATAAATACTCTTGTTGGACAGGCTGTGGGTTTTTACATCTACAGCCTAGAGTACTCTAGAAGGGGGTAGTATACATAATCCAGCAGAATTTTTAAAGCCCTTTCATTGGTTGTTGAAATCTAAAATTCAAATCTGATTGGCTGGTATGCCCAAAAATTTCATTGTTGTCAGTCAATGTTATTTAAATGGTTTTTTTTTTTGGTTCTGAAAATGACCGTAAGTAATGGGGAAAAAAATGAGATTTTGAACACTCATAAAATTTTACCAAAACGTTGTCACATTATGAAACTTTCACAGATGAAACTTTATTATTTGTCCAAAAAAATAACATAAATTCAAAAGTCGTAATAATTTGCATATGCCGTTATTTACTGTTTATTTTTGTTCTCTTTTTCGTGAACGCTGTAGTTTTCAAGCAAGCACAAGATTTTTGAGTTTGTTTACATTTTATTTTTCATTGTTGGAGCGCATTAGCCAATGAGCGTTAAGTATTGATTTTCAAAATATGATATTTTTAAAGCTTAACAAAATTTAATTTTTAGTAAACTGAGGGTTTTGAAATTTTAGAAATAAAATGGCCATAAAATGAAGTTTGTTTTGTGAAAATTTCAATGCTGTAACTTTCTTTTTTCAATAGTTATGTCGTTTCAAAATCGCGATTTTTCCCATTACTTACGCGATTTTTTGTGATCAAAAAACCCCAACTAAGGGTGCGCGTACACTCCCCCCTTCTACAGTACTCTACTCTACTACAGCCGAGTGTGTCACAAAAAGAGCACAAACTAACTCATATTGGTTAACAGGCAATGACAAGCAATCAAATTCCAGAAGCATTCAAAATGCTAAACCTTATTTCAAGCTGGGGATATAAAGAAAATGACAAGGAAAAACAAAATGCAGTCCGATGACTAGAGTTCTCCTCAAGCCTTATAGGCTGGAGATATTAAAAAGGCTCTCTCTCCTCACCATGCTGATGAGTCTCAGAAGAACAAAATAGCTTTATATTAATTAATACAAGCAATTTATGTAATACCAGTGGCTAGTTCATAACAAGTTTTATACACTCTATGCATTTAACTTTGGCCTGAGTTAGAAATTAAATTATCTTCTACAAGACTAATTCTCACTTCCCTTTCCTCAAAATTTTCAATGTAAGTATTTTTTCTACAATATCATTTCATACAAACATACTGTACAAATTATATCGAAGTTGGTTGGTACTAATCTTACTGTACTTACAGACTGTCCTTCCTCAGGTGTAGTAGATCCTGGTTCCTCAATTTTGGCTTTCTTAGGCACAGGTTCACCAGTAGTCTCAGACCAAGTGACCAAGAACTTTCGTACTTTCTTTTCATGCTGTTTGCCATTGTAGTGCATCTTAGCTTGAAGTGTAGAGTTCATCTAAGCACACAAAATTTCAATTAGTATTGTAATTTATTAACCATTTTCTGGCTTACAATGTTAAGTCTCTCACTCTCTCATGACAGCAAGTAGCAAAATGCGCAAAAAGATTTGTTATCAATTTCTTTATTTTATAAAAAAATGAATTTGAAGATAAAAAATAATCTTGTAACTTACTGCTTTACTAAGGTGTATTTTGAAATGGGGGGGGGGGGGGGGGGAAGTCCTTAAGATTCTATGTAAACTATCCCATACTCCCCCCCCCCCCCCTATTCTTTTGACTAAAGAACTATGTTTTGACATTTCTTTTATTTTAATTGGCAATTCAATACAGTAAAACTGAGAAGATACGGAGAGTACTTATAAAATTATATAGCCTAATAAATTAAAATTATGGTCTAAATTATATTTTTACGCATTTTGTTTTCCATTTTTCTACCATAACCATCAAAAAGAAAAGATGGGTGATATCTACAAACTCCAGTAACTCTTATGTATAACAGTGACTACAGTTTGATCAAGTCATCTTTTTGATAAAAGATTAGTTATTTTTTTGATGCTTATGGTCATGAAAATGTACTACCTTTGCATCACAGAGGTCACATCTGAGAGGGCTCATTTTGGCTAGCAGCTCTTTAGGGTATGTATCTGCCTTAACGTTCATCAAGCCTTCAAGAACTGTAAAATAAGCCAGTATAGAATGTAGTATGTATTGACAAGAAAGTCACATGCCCTACTTGTTTGGATATATTTTATTACTGGGATATTTTAAGTTTTATTCATTTCATGTATTGTAAGGTGCAAGTAAATAAATATTAATTATATAAAACCTGGTTCTTCTTGGTTTGGTAAAGATTTTACTTATGCATTTGCATTAATGCCATCTTTTAAAAAAAAATTAAATGAAATATGATTAGAAGAAAAAAAAATTAAATGCTTTTTAAATTTTAAATCTATGTGATCTCAAAATTCACTACTGAAGTTAATGGAAAGGATTGTTATTTTTTAAATAAACTATTATGAATATATTAAACACAGTAAGTAGACACTGGAGGACCAAGGTACCGCGGACCTGGCTCGGAATCACCTCGGACTCCACCGAGCTGAGTCTGAAACAGGTTCTGTTTCAATTTTATCTGGATTGCAAATATCTAAAGAAAAAAAAAAATTGCCACTCTTCCGAGATACTACCAAGTCAAGTCTGGAAATTTCAAAAGTCGAGGATATTCCGTGCCAATACCGAAGATTTTTTTTTATTTTATTTTTTATAATAAGAGCGCGCTTTGACCTACAGGATATATTTTATGATGGTCTGTAAAAATTTAAATATATATTTTTTTTATTCAAAAGTCCCGAAAACCTCATAAAATTGCATCGCTTCCGAGTAAAATCTGAGGGCGGGCCGGGTTCTGAGATAAGTACTTTCTTATTTCGAGTTTTTTTCTCTTTCTTTCAATTTCAATCATTTATTTTGATATTTTTTAAATCTTCTCTCTCTCTCTCTCTCTCTTGCATTTTTAACAGTTTTGAAATTTTCTTGCAAGATCTTGCACAAGATCCAAATAATCAACTTATAAATTATAAAAAATTAAGCATGAAAGTTAATTGTCAAATTAATAATTACATTTGTACAGTATTATAAATATTTGTATAAAATCTTTTTAAATACAATTTTGCGTATTAGGAAAAAACCATCGCGGTTAGTATTAATAAGTTTAAAAAAATATTTAGAAAATAGTTGGTAGAGATTAGAGCACGTTGAATTGAAAATTAATAAAACGCGAAAATTCTCTAATTTAAATAGTAAATTGGGACTAGGGATCAAATATTCTAGCTTGAGCTAGTTAAAAAGTAGACGTTAAAGGAATGGAGGTATAGTGTCAAAATAAAACACGATGTGCCTAGCATCTCACGTTCTCACACTACGTCAAAGACACAACATTATAAAACAGCATCAGACTTACTCTTGGCAAAGAGTAAGTCTAATGCTGTTTTATAATGTTGTGTCTTTGACGTAGTGTGAGAACATGAGATGCTAGGCACATCGTGTTTTATTTTGACACTATACCTCCATCCCTTTAACGTCTACTTTTTAACTAGCTCAAGCTAGAATATTTGATCCCTAGTCCCAATTTACTATTTAAATTAGAGAATTTTCGCGTTTTATTAATTTTCAATTCAACGTGCTCTAATCTCTACCAACTATTTTCTAAATATTTTTTTAAACTTATTAAATACAATTTTAGTAAAAATTTCTATTTTGCAAGCAAATTTAGTATTAATTTAAACTATTTTACTGAAAAAATAGCTGTAAAATAATTAAATAGCAATAATGTCACCCCAGTGAATATTTTTGAGTAAAAATATGGTAGAAGTCAAGAAAAACACTGAAACAATATCAAGGTATACAAGTAGAACATTTAGTCAAACCATTAGTATACTAATACTTTTGTCAGAATGTTTCAGGTTGCTTCCTGTGGGTGATTACAACAGTTAAAAGCAACGTCGAGTGTCGGCAGTACTTGGATGCGTGAACAAAATGAAAAAGTTGTAAATCATAATGAAATAAATCTAATTAAATTCGAAATCCATTAAAATAGTCTTTATATAATTTTTTTTTTTTACCGTCACCTGTCACTGCCACATGTTTTAAGTATAAATTATAGGTGTAGCTCACGTTTCTAGTATGTATTTATCGAGCCAATTCCAGGGTGGAAAATATTGTAAAAAGTGGTCAAAAAGAAAAATAAATATATAATGGGTATAGATATACAATAATGGTAACATAGCGGAATTTTTTTTTAATGCTGAGGAAAGTCCGATGAATACACTCGGCTTTCGCTGGGCGAGTCATCCGCAACCTGATCTCGGAACTCAGTCTCGGCGCTGCCGGAACAGTGCCTTGAAATTCCAAGGTACACTTCCAATGTCTACCTGGGACGTATCATATACTTTTATTTTAATTTTCCAATTTATCTCTTCCCATCATAAATTTTATTATAATGAAATCAATATATTATATAAATAGCCTATATCACTATTGATTAATAGAGACCCCGAAGATGTGAAAATGTTATGTACTGAATTACAGTATGGTATTGGCTCTCCTCTCATTCAAAGAATGTTTTAAACATCGCACGTTGTACTTGAAATGGGAGAGTAACACACTTATTCAAGGATTGCTGTGCCCCATAGTTTCTGGTAGGTCTATCAACTTCATACATATTTCTATGACATGCGCACTTAAGGATGTGCTGACCTTGGTCACAAAGTTTCATAACAACGTGAGCAGATGGCGCAAGTTGAGACCCCCCCCCCCCCCTGAAAGAAATAATGAACCAATTAAGAGGGTGAGCAAATACCATATTTGTAGCTGTAATAATCAGAATTTCCTGAGTTTTTGAAAATGTAAATTAACACAAAATCTTATCATCAAGAAGTTTATTATTATTTGGTTGTTGCATCTGTTAAAAAAAAAGAAAGCAATTATGTTGTTGAACTACACAATTATGTACTTACGTTTTATCTTAACTGAAGCAATATCAATTGACCCCTTGGTTTCCAAGATACGTTCTTCTCCGCCTGCCAAAATGACTTTAGGCTTAGTTTCTGTTGGAGTAACAGGAGTCGTCTCTGGTTGTTTTGCTGTTGTTGTTGTTGTTGAAGCACATGCTATAGGTGAAGTATTAGTGCTTAGTTGTTGACACTGGATTGCAGTTAGATTGCCCTTTTCTTCATGTTGCTGCTGTTGACTTGCTTGCCAGGGTCCAGCCAGGCCTGCAGGCATTCTTGCACCCTGCACTGGGATCTGCGGCCTTGGATTTCCTCTACCACGACCTCTTGCACCATGTGGATGCTGGTGAAACTGTGGTGTGTTTGAAGGCTGTGCGCGAAACTGATGGGGACTAGGGGCTAGTCTATAGTCTTGTAAGGATTGTGGTGGTGGGGGAGGAGGCAATAATGGAGGGTATGCACCCATACCTGTAACCAATAAAGCACCATGGTAAATAGAGAAAGCGAATGCTTATAGTACGTGTATAAATATCAATAACATGTTATTTAACATCTAAAGAAGGCATAGCAGTTGTTTTATGCATACATACGTGTATGTATGATATCTAAATCTAACATATATTATGATAGAGATGTGTATCATACATATCGTTACGTTACCTTCCGTGTAAGCCGGTGTCGGGGGCGCCCACATTATTTGACTTTCTTAGTCGTCAGTACTCCTACAATCAATCTTCTTCTGATTTCTTCACAACTCATAAACAGAACCTCGCAATTTTTTTTACAAAAACACCAAAAACTTGCATCACCAACTGGTTTGATTGACAGGTTCTAAGGTTGTTCTACTAGTTTCTGAATTTTTGACGAAAATCCAGCGAAAATCGATGTTGGGTTCCGAAAATTTCCACCACAAATAGTGGCGCTGTGTTTTGTTTTGTTTTTGATGAAGATTGCTCACTGATTCGCACTGATTTGATTGCTCATTTCTTGGCATTTTAAACGTATTTTATTCGTTTCAGAGAAATATGTCAGATAATGAAGTGGAAAAATTTGAAGTAACAGATTATGATCTTCAAAATGAGTTTAACATCAATAGACCAAGACGTCGGTTGACTAAACATCAACAAACTTATGGTATGTAAGCATCTAAGTCCAATGGTATGGGGTATGTATGTACATACATATGTATGATGTAATGTATGTATATGATCCATTTTATAAAATGTTACATTATGCATTCGAATACAGCTGTTGGTATGAGCTGTTGCAATACCATATTTATTGCAATTACATATATGGAGCATTATTGCTTCAATAAAAGTCTTCAAATATATGCTTGGTATGTATGGTATGTAGATGACCCGGTTTTCGGCACCTTAAGGATTTCAAAATGATAAATTCGTTATAAAAACTAAATTACTAACCTTATGGTTTAAATTTTTGAATCAGCTGGTTAAAGGATATTGGGAGAACACAATTGGTAGAAAAAATTTGATTATTTAATCAGTCTATTATTTTAAAATAAGGCGCAAAGTCAAACAATTAAAATTCGCTATTTTCGGCAGCTTTTGTGAATATCTGGCATACTAAATTCCTATATTCGGCAGCCCTCACCAATATTCGGCACCCCTCGCACCAATATTCGGCAGCCTTCACGCTAGTGCCACACATTTATAAGCTATTTTTTAGCATGTTTGCGCACGATTGATACTTAAATTTTTTCCTCAAATGATTAAAATGTATCCAATTATTGTAGATAGTAGGAAAAAATTAGCATATTGCAATTATTTTGGTTGCTAGAGCGTTTTAAATTTGCTAAACCGCACGCTCACCGGCACGCGTGCCAACTTTTGGTATTTTTTATTGCTGGAGATATTTATTTAGGGGGATGTGTAATCACTTGAAGGTCACTCTCAATACAACATAATATGAAATAAAAATAGTAAAACTGTTCACACAACAGTGAGTTGCGATATGATCGACCCTCAAAATGGTGCGCGACGCTCTGGCTCGGGCGTACTTTTTTTTAGCGGAAAATATATTACAATAAAAAAAAATCATGACTTAGAGGGTTTTGATATTTGAATTCTACGATGTATGAGGAACATTTCTGTACATATAAAAAATTACGATTTTTTTTACCCCTTTGAAGAACTTAGTAATTTTCACAAAAAAACGAGTGGTGGGGTGGGGAGTTTTGGACCGTATTTTGACAGCGACTTATGGTCTTGAGAGCTGTTTTCTTATTTTTTACTAAAAATATGTTGTCCTGAGGTAAAGTTCAGGTAATCAAACCTGACTCAAATGTACAGTTTTACCAGGAAAAAATATTGAAAAGAGCAAATTAGGTGACTGCCGCGAAACAGCACAACATTAGCTGCCGAAAATAGAAACCTGCCAAACGACCTATGTTCAGTTTTCGGCAGCCATAATAAATCGTTATTTACACACAAAATAATTAATGAAGTGTTTCAAATATGAGTTTCAATCGTAGAATATACTCAATTTATCCATTATTTCTTTGACTGGTGCCCAAAAGTTGGTGTATTTATCTTTAAAACCTTAACAAAACAGAGCGCGGGATTTCTCGTTTCTTAACAATGGCGGACAAATTTTTTTTCCTCACGTTCCCGCGGTAATATTTTTTTATTTATAATTTTTCCGTAGGGTGGAAACAGATGTAATATACTGCAAAATAGTCTCAAAAGAGGTCGCAAGCAGTTAAAATAGAAACAAAACTCGTAGATACAATAGAATTATTTACAGATCGCTTTAAAGTTGAACCTGCCGAATACTGGGGGGGTGCCGAAAACTGGGACATCTACCATACCGTATCGCTGTAGGGGTAGTAAAATTTTACATACATGATGATATCGGCATGATATGTACACAAATGAGCCCCTTTCTCTATCCATTTCGAGTGTCTGTCAAAAAACTAAGAAAGTCTGTAGACTGAAAGCCTTCAGATAAAAGGCAGTGCCTGTGCACACAGGTAAAGCATAGCAGCGAGCTGTACACCGCACAAGTATATACATAAGCTCTTTTATCCTAGAGTCTTTGTCTGCTAGTCTTTCCGCAGTTTCAAAATGCAGGAAATTAAGTAAAATAAGTATTATGTACATTTCACAGTTATTAAAATTGTCTTAATTTTGCAGGTATCTGGGCTGATGACAGTGGTGACGAAGGGGATACACAAAGTAGACGACCTCAATTTCAAGGTGTCAGTAAGAAGAAGCAAAGCTACTCAACGCCAGTATCATTTGTTGCTGGTGGAGTGCAACAAGCTGGTAAGAAAAAGGATGAAGAAGGGAAAGATAAAAAACCAGGAGGAGAAACTCCCATAGAAGAAGACGAAGATGACGACAGCAATGCTCAAATGGTTGGCTCGTCAAGGTAACAGAAACCTCTTAATACTGTAACCCACTAGATTATACTTAAAGGAGTCAGAAAACACCTTGAACAAAAAAAAGTTGTGTAATATTCTAATAAACCTGAAAATCAAAGTTCAATTAGCCGGAGTCATTGAGTTTTAATTTATTTTCCATTCACAAAATGGCGTGAGCGGGCACTGACGTCATAGCTTGCCTGGTCCATGTTTTTGCTAGACCTCTGATTGAAATAATGATCAGACCAGGGGGAGGGGGGGGGGGGGAGGGGCTATGTAAATATTAGATATTTTTTAATATTATGTTAATATATACGTAATAATAATGTTATTATTTACAGTGAAGAAGAAATGCCAAGA
>OX439131.1:17799990-18211836 GCA_949318235.1 Ecdyonurus torrentis
ACCCCTTTGAAGAACTTAGTAATTTTCACAAAAAAACGAGTGGTGGGGTGGGGAGTTTTGGACCGTATTTTGACAGCGACTTATGGTCTTGAGAGCTGTTTTCTTATTTTTTACTAAAAATATGTTGTCCTGAGGTAAAGTTCAGGTAATCAAACCTGACTCAAATGTACAGTTTTACCAGGAAAAAATATTGAAAAGAGCAAATTAGGTGACTGCCGCGAAACAGCACAACATTAGCTGCCGAAAATAGAAACCTGCCAAACGACCTATGTTCAGTTTTCGGCAGCCATAATAAATCGTTATTTACACACAAAATAATTAATGAAGTGTTTCAAATATGAGTTTCAATCGTAGAATATACTCAATTTATCCATTATTTCTTTGACTGGTGCCCAAAAGTTGGTGTATTTATCTTTAAAACCTTAACAAAACAGAGCGCGGGATTTCTCGTTTCTTAACAATGGCGGACAAATTTTTTTTCCTCACGTTCCCGCGGTAATATTTTTTTATTTATAATTTTTCCGTAGGGTGGAAACAGATGTAATATACTGCAAAATAGTCTCAAAAGAGGTCGCAAGCAGTTAAAATAGAAACAAAACTCGTAGATACAATAGAATTATTTACAGATCGCTTTAAAGTTGAACCTGCCGAATACTGGGGGGGTGCCGAAAACTGGGACATCTACCATACCGTATCGCTGTAGGGGTAGTAAAATTTTACATACATGATGATATCGGCATGATATGTACACAAATGAGCCCCTTTCTCTATCCATTTCGAGTGTCTGTCAAAAAACTAAGAAAGTCTGTAGACTGAAAGCCTTCAGATAAAAGGCAGTGCCTGTGCACACAGGTAAAGCATAGCAGCGAGCTGTACACCGCACAAGTATATACATAAGCTCTTTTATCCTAGAGTCTTTGTCTGCTAGTCTTTCCGCAGTTTCAAAATGCAGGAAATTAAGTAAAATAAGTATTATGTACATTTCACAGTTATTAAAATTGTCTTAATTTTGCAGGTATCTGGGCTGATGACAGTGGTGACGAAGGGGATACACAAAGTAGACGACCTCAATTTCAAGGTGTCAGTAAGAAGAAGCAAAGCTACTCAACGCCAGTATCATTTGTTGCTGGTGGAGTGCAACAAGCTGGTAAGAAAAAGGATGAAGAAGGGAAAGATAAAAAACCAGGAGGAGAAACTCCCATAGAAGAAGACGAAGATGACGACAGCAATGCTCAAATGGTTGGCTCGTCAAGGTAACAGAAACCTCTTAATACTGTAACCCACTAGATTATACTTAAAGGAGTCAGAAAACACCTTGAACAAAAAAAAGTTGTGTAATATTCTAATAAACCTGAAAATCAAAGTTCAATTAGCCGGAGTCATTGAGTTTTAATTTATTTTCCATTCACAAAATGGCGTGAGCGGGCACTGACGTCATAGCTTGCCTGGTCCATGTTTTTGCTAGACCTCTGATTGAAATAATGATCAGACCAGGGGGAGGGGGGGGGGGGGAGGGGCTATGTAAATATTAGATATTTTTTAATATTATGTTAATATATACGTAATAATAATGTTATTATTTACAGTGAAGAAGAAATGCCAAGAGTGGGATTTGGACAACAAAAACAAAAGGGAGGTTATGGTAAACGTCGACCTCTTGCTCAACCTAAAATGAGTGAAATTGACTCAGAAATTGCTGGATTGAGACGCAAGACTCCTGGCAGTAGCAGTGTAAATCTTATGCAGAAAGGAGTTGGTAACTGGGAGAGACATACTAAAGGAATTGGAGCTAAGCTCCTCATGCAGGTATATCTCTGAAATTATGGAATACTGTATTAACAAAAATTAACATATTTCTGTATCTACATCTTTTGGCTGTTAATATGTTTAATTCACATTTTTGTCCCTATTGTTATTATAGATGGGCTTTCAACCAGGAAAAGGTTTAGGACGTAACTTGCAAGGAATCTCGGCACCTGTAGAAGCTAACGTGAGAAAAGGTCGGGGGGCAATTGGTAAGTTGACGTTAATAATATATAAAGTGCAATTTGCCAATAATAATAAAATCAATAAGTGATGTGGATATATCTAAAAATACACACTTGACTTTTAATTTTTATAATTACAGTACAGTATTAATCTATTGTGTGATTTGTGCAGGTGCATATGGTCCTGAGAGGAAACAAAAGCTTGCTGATCAATTGGATTCAGAGGAAGAGGAAGCTAAAGAATTCACTGATAAACTCTCTCAGTGGCGTAAAGGTGATGCTGGACCTAAGAAACAGAAGATTAGATATGTGTACAAAACTGTTGATCAAGTGTTGGAGGAAGGAAAATCAAAACCTTCATCTTCAATCAAAGACTTCAGGTAATTTTGCTCTCATCAATTTACCATTAAGTGACAGTAAACGTTAATGCAATTGTTTTTATGTTTCAGCAAGTTGAGTAAAGTGAAGGTGATTGACATGACTGGTCCAGAGCAAAGAGTTTTAAGTGGTTATCATGCAATTGCTGGACAACAGAGACCTGCTGAGGACTGGGACTCTCGGAAAGAGAGAGATTTTCGTAATTTTGATCTCCCGGAATTGTTACATAATTTAGATATCCTAGTGACTATGTGTGAGCAGGTATGTACTGGTTGATCTATGATAAATTTTTCATGTTGGTATTCTATTAAATGATTTACTCTTGTGTTATCAGGAAATTGTTGATTGTGATCGCCAATTACGTCATGGACAAGATCGCTGCGTGGTATTGGAGCAAGAAACTGAATCTCTAGGTACATTAGTACAGACACAAGCTGCTCAGATAGATTCAACAGAGGCTGTCTTAGTTCTTATTGAACAACTTAATGAAAAACCATTGACTTTAGAGAAAGCTGTCTTCTGTATAAAAGAATTACAGGTATGTATTGGGGCATTCAATATTATTATAAAAATATATTACAAATGCTTCATATATAATATTGTCTCTCTCTCTCTCTCTTCTTTTTTAATTTTGCAAGTTTCTTTTCATCCTCCTTTTTTACTTAGATTTTCTTAATTTGTGATAAAAAGTAGGCCTATAATTGTATACTGTGCGGTAGGTTATAGGTCTACTAAATTTAAAAAAGGAGATTTTAGAAAACATCACAGGCCTTTATTGTGAAGAAATAATTTATAGTTTGGTAAAAAAAAAAAAAAAAAAAAAAAAAAAATACACACAGATTAAAATGTTTTGTCTAACATTTTATTTTAATATATGTATTTTTTTGTTTAATGAAATAGAAGACATCTCTTCACCATTGCATATTCCTTTATTGTTTTTATTTTTAATTTATGTAAAACTAAAAATATTCTTGTTTGTAATTCAGAACAATTAAAAGTAAACATGGTATGTACCAATGTTGACAGGTAAAGCACAGCACAGAATATCATCTCTACGAGATGGGTGTTATGGCTGCCAAGTTAGTAGCTCCTCTCATCAAAGAGCAGTTGAAAGACTGGAAACCTCTAGATTGCCCAGGAGCAGCAGGACCATTAGAGGAATTCCAGAGATGGCAACGACTGTTGGAGGGTGAACGTAGCCACACTTTGAGCTCAGCAGCTGCCAAGGATCCGTACCATACACTTGTGTGGGAGGCATGGATGCCTAGCATCAGGACTGCCGTCATGTGAGTTCTATATTATATTACAGTATGTACACATGATTGGGATAATATATTTTACTACTCAAACAATCATGCTAAATTTGCAATGGTATTTTTGCGAGAAAAACATGCAGTCAGTTTGAATGTAAAATATATTATCACAATTTTGTGCACCTATTTTCAAGTAACTGTATTTGATTTAGTTTATAAATAATAAAAATGTATGTAAACTTTGTATTAATAAATTGTTACGTACAATTTTATTTTCCAGCACTTGGAGTTGTCGTAAGAGTGCTCCCATGGTATCTCTAATTGAAGCTTGGAAAGGTGTGGTACCCAGCTGGGTACTTGGTTCTGTAATGGATCAACTGATCATGCCAAAATTATCACAAGAAGTAGATCAGTGGGATCCGCTAACTGATACTGTACCAGTTCATGAGTGGCTACATCCTTGGATTCCTCATGCTAAGGATAGTCTGTCTGTCTCAATTTATCCTGTAATTCGACGTAAGCTTTCTGCAGCTCTCAATGCTTGGCATCCATCTGACAGATCAGCACATCTGATGCTCAAACCCTGGCAGACTGCATTTACCAGAGGAGAGTTGGATGCATTTTTGTTAACTAATATTCTACCAAAACTTCAAGTGACTATGCAGGATTTGGTTATCAACCCTCATCAACAGCATCTGGGTAAGACATGAGTTACTTCCGTAGAACTGTATTATTAAATCAAAGCTGTGCCAAAATTTTAGGTTGTTTTCTGTTACAAATATAAAAAAATAAAGACATTTGCATAATTTAGAAATGAAATTTTCTACCAAATTTATTTCAAATTTTGTGCTGTAGAGATGTGTATAAACTTATCATAAACCCATGAAAGTAATTAATTTATTGCAATGTTACCTTTTATTATAACTTTTTTTTTTCTGTGTCTAGATCAATGGAAGTGGGTGATGGAGTGGGAAGATATGCTTCCTGTGCAGACAATGGCTACTTTATTAGACAAGTTCTTCTTCCCCAAGTGGCTACAGGTAAACTTTTATTCTTATTATGCAATGTTAAAGATATTTTGGTGTATTACTGGGAATTTTAATTTTACATTTATAACCTACAGGTTCTAACCATGTGGCTCACTCATGCTCCTAACTATGATGAGATTGGCAATTGGTACAGAGGATGGAAAAGTATGCTCTCGGAAACATTACTTGCTCATCCAACCATTAAAGGTAAACTTTTTTATTTTAATATTATTCATGTAAGGTTACAATAAAGTACCTTCTATAAAGTGTTTCACAAATGTGTGTGTTCTCAAAATTTTTTTAGCCGCATTTGAAATATGATCACAAATTATGGCAATTTCATAGCTAATTTTGTGTTGTAATAAAGATTAGGCAAAAATCGTCTATGTGATAGTTGATTATTAAAAGATTTGACAGAAAAACACATTGATAAATTAGGAAAAATTGGGGAATGGGAGATAGTATACGCTTACACTAAAGCTCAAGACAGCAGTCGTTTCTTAGCGCAATTCTTATCTGATCCCTGCGATAGCGTCCATAAAGTTAACACAGTCCAAACTTTTATCGCTGCGATAAGAAAAAGGGATAAGAAGGACCGCTGTCCTAGGCTTTACAGGGTGGACACGAGGAAGAGAAAATATTCTAATCCATATAATATGTGGATTAGAATATTTTCTATATTATATTATGTATTATGTATGTACCGGTATATATCGATCTTGTTGCGAATAAAAGGTCGATCTCGTTTTTTGTCAGTGGAAGCAAAAGGCCTATCTCTTATTTTGTCAGTGGAAGCAAAAGACCTATCTCATATTTTGTCATTGGAAGCAAAAAGCCTATCTCGTTCCCCAACGTTATGTAGATGGCGCCCGAGATAGACCTTTTGCTTCCACTGACAAAATATGAGATAGGCCTTTTGCTTCCACTGACAAAATACGAGATAGGCCTTTTGCTTCCACTGACAAAAAACGAGATAGGCCTTTTTTTCGCAACAAGATCGATATGTATTTGTATGCATATTCTGCAAGCCAAAATTCCCTTTTTTAATGAAGCTCGCCTTTTAAAGAGCAATATGAGCCACCTACATATGCTTATATATTTCTTTTCGGCCTGGGCTAGAATATTTTCTCTACCTTGCGTCTCTGTAAGTGTAAGCTCATACTATCTGCCATTCCCCAATTTTTCCTTATCTATCTGTGTTTTTCTATCAAATCTTTTAATTTTGTGTTCTGGTACATAATTTATGTATTTACGTGCAACATGCATATCTAAGTAATTTGATTAGGACTATAACTAAAGATTTTTGAGTAATTTTAATGGTTAAACTATTTTTGTTCTTTTGAATAAGGTATATCGTATTTTACATTGACACTATACCCCTCATCCCTTTTAACGTCTATTTTTACCTAGCGCAAGCTAGAATGATTTGCATCCCTAGTCACAATTTACTATTTAAATTAGAGAATTTTCGCGTTTTATTAATTTTCAATTCAACGTGCTCTAATCTCTACCAACTATTTTCTAATTATTTTTTTTTAAACGTAATTAATACTTTTGAATAAAAGGGCATTATAAAAGTATTCTGATGTAACTGATGGGATATTCACAGTACTGTATTGAATTACCCTACAACATCAAAACCCTGTCAACTTTTTGTTAAGGTGCTGCATGAGCCTTGCATAGTAAAATTATATAAATAAAATAAAGAATATAAGAGAGATATAGTACTTATATTATTGATATACATACATACATACATATCATGACGCTATAAATCCCTTTCGGGGTAAGCCAACAACACAGATGTTTTATCCTGACCCAGTGATAGACCTCCACAACTTCCTATCCTGACATACTTCACTTGCTTCCGCCAGTCTCATACCTTGTTTCATACATTTCCTTTTGCATTTCATACTGCGTACATTCTTATTTTTCAAACATCTTCCAACCACCTCAGACCATGATGTTTTAGGCCTGCCTCTATCTCTCCTTCCATCCACTCTACTATGAAATACCTGCTTTGCTATTCTTTCATCACCCATTCTCTCAACATGACCAAACCATCGTAATACACTGTTCTCATACTTCTCAGTCACAGTTTCTTTTACTCCACGTTTCTCCAACACCCAAGTATTCCTTACCCTATCTAATCTTGTTTTACCACACATACTTCTGAGAAAACTCATACCAACAGCATTCACCCTACTCATATGCCTACTCTGACATACCCATGATTCAGAACCATATAAGATAGTTGGGAGTAAGACAGAATTGTACACTGTAAGTTTTGCTTTGTTTGATAAAGCATCACTCTTGGCCAATCCTGCCATGCTGCCAACTACTTTCCTACCTGCCGCCACTCTCCTCTCAATCTCCCCATCTATACTTCCATTCTCTTGATATAATCTTCCCAAATATACAAACTCTTTCACTCTTTCCAGCTTTTCTCCATTCAGTGTGAATTCATTTCCATCATCATTTTCTCCACCAAATACCATTACTTTAGTTTTCCCAACATTTATTCTCAGATCCATTTGTTCTGTGCTTTCTTCCAACCTATCAATCATCTCTTGCAATTCTTCCTCACTCTCAGCCACCATCAACGCATCATCAGCGTACAACAACATCCACACCATTAACAAACCTACGTTTACTCCACTTCCATACTTTTCAGCCAACTTTATACATTTATCCATGAAAATATTGAATAACCACGGCGACATCACACATCCTTGCCTAACGCCTCTACCCACTTTAAACCACTCACTCAACTTTCCGTTTACTCTCATACATGCCTTACTACCTGCATACATGGCTTTCACACCCTCAAGTAACTTCCCTCTCACCCCATATTCATCTAATACACTCCACATCATACTTCTGTTCACTCAATCATATGCTTTCTCTAGATCTACAAACACAGCAAATACTTTCTTTCTTGCGTCCATACATTTCTCAATCAACTGCTGCACAGTGAAAATCTGATCAGTGCAGCCCCTGCCGGGCATAAAACCACATTGCACTTCTGAGATATGACCCTGTGTAACCTTTTGCACCTTATCAATCACCATCCCCCCGTACATTTTACCAGGTATACTTAACAAACTAATTCCACGATGATTTTTACAGTCATACTTATCCCCTTTCCCCTTATATAACGGAACAATCACAGCACATACCCAGTCTTCAGGTACTCTACCTATTATTGATATATATAGTACAATAATGTAGATTCATTGCAGTCTTCCCTGCTATAGCATTATAATAATGATAAGTAATAAATCAATTTCTATCTTATGTCTTAATAGTGTTTTTGTGCATTTTTAATTAAATATATTTTAATTTTTATAATAGCATACTGAATTTTATGTAATTTGCAGCAAAACTGCGAGATGCCTTACAACTAATGAACCAAGCAGCTCTGGCCACCAAACAAAATCAAAACCTTGCATTTCTTGCTGCACCTCCTCCTCCACCACCCCCACCACCTGGTGTGCAACGCAGAGATTCTCCACATGAGGTAAGCACAAGATTAATATAGGGGGGGGGGGGTATTAATGCAACCCCCTTGATATATTATTCATTTTGTGATTTGAGTAGAATTATCATAATTTTATAATGTACTAATATGATTTTAGTCTACATTTGATTTACATTATTTATTTTTATGTTCTAGCTAATGGCTGAAGCTGTCCGAACAGCTACCCAGATACCTCAAGGCTTCCGCGAACTGTTACAGAAAAGATGTGAAGAACGAGGAATTTTGTTTGCTCCTGTACCAAATCGTTGGTATGAAGGCAAGCAGGTGTACAGATGTGGGAGAGTACAAGTGTACTTGGATAGAAATGTTATTTTTGTTTGCTGTAATAATACCAACATGTATGTTCCATCTAACCTGCAAGCTGTGCTGGACATGGCTTAATTAATAAAATTAACTTGTCCAAAAATCTAAGTAAAAAGTATTTCATCTAACTGTATTTGTTTTTGGAAAAAGCGAAACCATTTCTTCTTCAATTTAAACTGTAAATAATGTAATGATAATCATGCTGTTCGTAAACCTCTTGCACCAAAAAATGCGCATTCCATTTGATTAACTATAGCTGATCGTCATTTTAGGGGCAAAGAACAGGGTTTACGAACAGCATTAATAAGTTCTAATAAATTGTATGTACATACCTTTTGCATTTACTCACTAGTAGTTTTATTTTTAAGTTGAGACTTGAGGCTGGCCTGTCCTCAAAAGTATACTTGCCGAGTATGTGTAGGACCTTTAATTCTTTTCATTTACATAACATCATGATGTTATGATGCTGCAGCACTATAAAGAGTAATAAAAATTTAACAAAGCCATAGTACAAAAGTTAATATTAGCTATATGTATTTTTTATTACAGTTTTAAATTTAAGTAATTAATAATTATTCGTATAAATAAGATAGATATTATATAAACTTTAGCACACCAATACACACACAAATGTTTCATGCGGTTTCCTGTTTCTATTTGACCAATTTTTGTATTTTCTTTCGCAGTATTTGTATACTGCTAAAGTCAAGCTACAGTCTATTAAGTTCAAAGAGTTAAATTTGGGTATTTGGGTAAATTATAATTTTAGAAATTTCTGAATATTTATTTTAATTTATTATACTCTTATTTTTTATATTAAAAATAAATATTTATCAAATTAGAGCGTAATTTATTTTTAAAACCGAGATCCGAAACACTATGGTTTTTATTTTGACTTCCAAACTGTTCGTGACGTCACAGTAAAAACATGGCTCGTGCAAGTAGCGCTGGCTTTGACAGGCATATTACAATCTTTTCTCCTGAAGGAAGATTGTATCAAGTGGGTAAGTAAAATGTTGCAAATTATTAAGCACAATGTACTTAATATTTAAAAATTATATTTAAGTGGTGGTTTTTTATTTTAAGTCTCGGGCGACCGGCATTGTTTATATGTTGGGACCATGACACAACATTTTTGCCGGTCATCTTTGTGATTGTTCTGCATTATGTTGTTGCTAACGATGGGACAAATTAAATGTGTATTATGAGCAACTTTTATAAATCATTACATGCGATGCATTATCTTTTCAGAATATGCTTTTAAGGCCATCAACCAGAGTGGTTTGACTTCAGTTGCCCTGAAGGGGACAGACATCGCAATCTTAGCTACCCAGAAGAAAGTCCCTGTAAGTATAAACATAAACCATCATGAGAAATATTAATAAAAAAAATACTACATTCAACCACTGATCAAAGGAAATAACATATGTATAATAATATGGTATTGGCTCACCCTCTAGTTTGAAGAACTTTTTAATACATATGTATGCAGTATGTATGTATGTATGTATGTATGTATGCATACATATATGTATTGCATGTGCTATTCAGTTCAATGTACATATTGTAAATGGCACTCTCATTGCTCAGCCCCTAGTCAGTCTATCAATTTCAAACAAACTTCTATGAGGTCGTAAGGACGTGGTGACCCTGTTCACAAAATTCAGAACCACACTAATGGTGTGTGGAGATTGAGAGGCCTCCGAACAAAACAATGACCCGACCGAGAAGGTGAACCAATATGTACATACCATACCAGTAAATCTCGTCCGTCTTAGTATGGATATCTTATGATATAGATGCACATACATTATCAGATTCTGATGACTCAAAATCACATATTAACAGACTTTAAATATAGGGTTATGAAGGATTGCAAACTTGATAGTTGCATCAAAATGGCGCATTTTTTTTCAAAACAACATAAAGAGAAAGTGCCCCCCTCAATTTATACATCCTTAAAAAGCTATTGACAGGCAGGGCCGTACATACAAATACATACTGTATAAGTTAAAAAAATAAGTAGCACCAATCCTAAAGTTACAAACCCATTTTTAAAAACTCCCATGTCATTTGTTCAGTGTGTACAAGATAGGAAGTTACGCCACAAAATATTGTTGTGTACTATACATATATCAAAAGTGGTCAGCACATCTTGAGCTGAACCTGCTACAGAGTTTAGTAAAAATACAAACAAGATGAGTAAAGGTGCATTCATATATGTACTCAAATGTTGCCGTAATTTCTCTCAACAAAACAATTGCATTAAAATCAAAATGTTAAAAACCTTTTTTAACAAAAGTATGAGTCACATACTTAAATATGCATAAATATGCAATGCATTCATTTAAGAAGTGTCTTCATAAATCTTATAAAACTACACATTTATTTACCACATAGATAGGTCATAGATTAAGACGTAAAAATAAATGATGGATGCTTATTTTTATTTTAGGACAAGCTGATGGACCCCAAGAGTGTAACCCACCTATTCCAGTTGACAGAACATGTTGGCTGTGTGATGACTGGCATGATTGGTAAGCTATATATGATATTTCATAGAATATATGAACACATCAGATATCAGATGCAAATTCAGACATTCGTTGCATGGTTCATTTCTCTCCAGCTTAGCAATAGAAAACTACACTTGCAGCCAATGTCTGCTTTTGCATCTGATGCTATGGGGTTGCTGGGGTTTATAGCAATAAATTTTATAAATTTAATATTGTAAATAGTATGTTTTTTTTCTTTTAACTTTCTCATCGGAATCATTTGCTCCACAAAGTAAAATATTGAATATATGTATACACTTCTAAATTTGGTTGTTTATTTTTTTAGCTGACAGCTTAGCTCAAGTCCAGAGAGCTCGCTACGAGGCGTCAAACTTCCGCTACAAGAACGGCTATGAAATGCCAGTTGATGTGTTATGCAGACGCATTGCTGATATCAACCAAGTGTACACCCAAAATGCAGAGATGCGTCCCCTTGGCTGTAGCATGATTTTGATTGGATATGACGATGATTTGGGACCTTGTGTTTACAAAACTGACCCAGCTGGTTATTACTCAGGTTATAAGGCTACAAGTGCAGGTGCTAAGCAGACAGAAGCCAATTCTTTTCTAGAGAAAAAACTCAAGAAGAAGTTGAACTATTCTGGTGATGAAGCTATTCAGGTACATTTACATATGTTTAAATATTTATAGCCTGCCAACCTTTTGTTTTTAAGATGTATCTTGTTAATAGGAATACAACCAAAAATACTGCAAACAAAATCAATTAATGTGTTTAATGTTTCTTTCTATTTGTGGTCAAGTTTGCTTCACAAGTGTGTCATATAATTAAAAGTGTCTAATTTACTTCCAGTTGGCCATCACTTGCCTGTCTACTGTTCTCTCAGTGGATTTCAAACCCACTGAGCTGGAAGTTGCTGTAGTTTCACAAGATCAGCGCAAGTATCGGTAAGTCCAAACAGTTATGGAGTTTAACACTCAATTTGAGTGCAAACTTAGAACATACCGGAGCGGCAAGCTTTCAAAGTACATGTGTTAAAAGTGCATGAAAAACATGTAACAGCAGTTGTGATTGGTTGTCTAATTTTACAATCCCTAACTATAAATTAAAGTTAATGAAAAGAAAGAAAAAGTTAATAGACTCTAATCGTATTAAAATTACATGTAGCTTAACTAACTAGGTCTTATCAATGTAATTATCATTAAGGAAAAATCAACTGTAAAAGTAAATTGATAACTAAATAGTGATTTTCTATGTATATTTTAAATCAATCACTACATAATAATTATACTAAATAACTGTATAATAGCTTTAATCCAATGAAGCCTCAAGGTTAGAGGTAAGGATATAAAAAATTACCAACCCATAGTTTACGAGGTCAACATTATATAAATTAAAAGTCATTAAATGTATTAGAAATTAATAGAACACTGGTCAAACTTAGTATGTAAGCTTGTTCTCTTTTATGTTACAGTAAACTGACTGAGCAGGAGCTTGATCGCCACTTGCAAATCATTGCAGAGAAAGATTAACCATCTCAGCCTTTAAACCACACTCCTTTGTTTCTATTGTTTTTGTGTCTTAACTTTATCAATAAAATATATTCAATAAAAGAACATTTTCTCTTATAAGTAAAACATTTTTATTAACAAACTGTACCATTGAAATAATAGGATGGCGTAAGTTTTAGGTTATTGAAAATAGTCTGGTGAAAATAGCAGGTATAATAAAACACTTAAAACTGCCAAGTAATGCACTTTAATAAATAAAATAAATAATAAATACATAAGAAGTAAATAATAATACTTTGGTTTAAAAGTAATGATGTGAAAAAGCAGATCTCGTATTGAAAATTATTGTACTGTGGAGAGAAAAAAAAATTGCAATAAACACCTTCCTTCCCTCAAAGAAAACAACTAACAAGTAAGTCTTACATTGTGCTTAACTTAAAAATTAAGTTTGCCTATATATCATTTAAGTAGCCTCTATGTTTTGACAATATCAATGCAAAACTTTAAACTTATTTAAAAAAAGAAAGAGTACCATAAATCACATGCACACAGTGCATACAAAACATTTATTCTTAACTTAATACTGGTGTCTCTCCGGATATGACACAATTTATGAAACTTGACAAGTAGGTCCTTGGATATTCTGATAAAGCTTAATATTTAATTAATTTGATTTTTTTTTTTAAAAATGTAATTTTTAAAATCGATATCTCGCACATCCTACTGCTAGACCTGCCATTATGTTGTTAGTATTGGCAGCCAATTTTTATCACTTAACAAAATTTTTAAAAATTAGAAATATACTTCTAGTGCTTTAAAGAGTATAAATAAAAAAATATCAAATCAAATACAATAATTAAAAAGAAAGCTTACAGAATATACATTTTTATCTTTAATCTCGGGACTTTTTTATATTTTTTTTTGTATTTGCATAACCTTTTTTTTATATCACTCAATTAACAATGCACATTTTGATTCTACATTTTATTTTTGTAGAACAAGTCAAAATTATTCAATAGAAAAAGAACAAAAGTAGTGAATGATAATGCAAGAATATGGAATAATTCTTATAACTTACATGAAGTCTCATACACATTGAATAAACACTGACAAATGGAACATTCTTATAAATATAGTTTTCATTTTAATTGATTATAATTAATCAAAAGATGCTGTTTTATAAACAAAATTCAAATAATGTACAAATGGACTTTTTAATTTACAACTCATCTGATGCAGTAGTTTGAATTATGTTTCTTGAAATTGCTCTTGGATACCTGCAGCTAAAAAACCAACACAACAAATAGCCATTGATATTGCCATTAGTACCATGTATGAAGATGTAATCACCCAAAATGCAAATAAATACAGTGTGGGGTTACAGTAGTTTGGACTTAATGGATCATAGCTTGGTTCATATTCTTTGTATACCCATATAGAGCCTGAAAATACACATAGAAACAGTGACACAAATTTTAAATCATCAAATAGTAAAAAGGGAGGAAAGTACGAGAGAGAACACTTACCCAAGATAAACCAAATAAACATAAATGTTGTTATGACTGCTTTAATAGGTGCTCTTCTTGTCCCAACACTCATCTGGCTGCTACCTTCATTTCTCTGGACTCGAAAGTTACCAAATAGATTGTTGAGTAATGTAATTGTACCTGTAAGATAAAATGCAAGTACGTAAATGGATATGCTGCACTAATGTGTAATATGTACATAAAGCAAGTCAATTATAAAGTACCGTTGTATAAGAGATGCATAAATATTAATAACAATACAGAAATAAAAGTAACATACCTCCAACAACAAGATAAAGTGGTATCTTATCTTCCTGAGGACACTCATTGTAATATAAAGAGCCAATGACGACCATGGCTACAGGAATGACGATTGCAAGGCCTATACAAGCTACACATCCAACTAAGAAAAAAAATTTAAATGTTTATAGATGTATGAGTATACATATTTATGTTAGTAAAATTGTTAGAATTTATAATCAGAAATACTCGGAACTTACTTGTGCCAAATAGCAGAATGGTAAGATTTTTAACAAAGTCTGTGACTCCATCTGATGCACGCCTTGCTGCTTGCACTTGTCCAAATAGAGATTCATATGCAGGAGGAGGCAATGCTGGTCAAACAAATATGAACTCAAGAAATATATACAAGCTTTTTTACATTAGGACTCAAATAAAAACATGCAAAAGACAATGATAGTTAATTAATTTTATTACAAATTTTTTTATAGACAAAATACTTGAATTTCTCCAACTAAAAAGGTGAAATTTGATGTTTTGAGCTTTGATGTTTATACACAGTAATTAGACAGTAGATTATCTTCTATGCTGAGAATGTCAGATCGGTTCCGCGCGCCTCCTGTCTCAAGCGGTTTGAACTATTTTGGGGGGAGCTCTCGTAACAAGTTTTTGCAAACATTTTATACGAAAATCCATAGCTAAAAAAAAAAAAAATACGGAAGCTTCATAGCTTCATGGAAACTGTGAAGCTTCCGTATTTTTTTTTAGCTATGGGTTTTTGTATAAAATGTTCGCAAAAACTTGTTACGAGAGCTCCCCCCACACATAGTTCAAACCGCTTGAGACAGGAGGCGCGCGGAACCGATATGACATTCTCAGCATAGGAGATAATCATACATACATACATATCATGACGCTATAAATCCCTTTCGGGGTAAGCCAACAACACAGATGTTTTATCCTGACCCAGTGATAGACCTCCACAACTTCCTATCCTGACATACTTCACTTGCTTCCGCCAGTCTCATACCTTGTTTCATACATTTCCTTTTGCATTTCATACTGCGTACATTCTTATTTTTCAAACATCTTCCAACCACCTCAGACCATGATGTTTTAGGCCTGCCTCTATCTCTCCTTCCATCCACTCTACTATGAAATACCTGCTTTGCTATTCTTTCATCACCCATTCTCTCAACATGACCAAACCACCGTAATACACTGTTCTCATACTTCTCAGTTACAGTTTCTTTTACTCCACATTTCTTCAACACCCAAGTATTCCTTACCCTATCTAATCTTGTTTTACCACACATACTTCTGAGAAAACTCATACCAACAGCATTCACCCTACTCATATGCCTACTCTGACATACCCATGATTCAGAACCATATAAGATAGTTGGGAGTAAGACAGAATTGTACACTGTAAGTTTTGCTTTGTTTGATAAAGCATCACTCTTGGCCAATCCTGCCATGCTGCCAACTACTTTCCTACCTGCCGCCACTCTCCTCTCAATCTCCCCATCTATACTTCCATTCTCTTGATATAATCTTCCCAAATATACAAACTCTTTCACTCTTTCCAGCTTTTCTCCATTCAGTGTGAATTCATTTCCATCATCATTTTCTCCACCAAATACCATTACTTTAGTTTTCCCAACATTTATTCTCAGATCCATTTGTTCTGTGCTTTCTTCCAACCTATCAATCATCTCTTGCAATTCTTCCTCACTCTCAGCCACCATCAACGCATCATCAGCGTACAACAACATCCACACCATTAACAAACCTACGTTTACTCCACTTCCATACTTTTCAGCCAACTTTATACATTTATCCATGAAAATATTGAATAACCACGGCGACATCACACATCCTTGCCTAACGCCTCTACCCACTTTAAACCACTCACTCAACTTTCCGTTTACTCTCACACATGCCTTACTACCTGCCTTACTACCTGCCTTACTACCTACTACTACTGTCTAATTACTGTGATGTTTATAGATGCTACTTTTTTTTTTTTTTTTTTTTTAATATAGGCTAAGTTTTTCGGATACACACCTGAAAACTTTCAGATGATTGCAAAAAAGTTTGCTGATATTACATAAATTGTAATTAGCTAATTTTAACAACCCGCACCCACCCTACCCACCACTCTGGATTGGAATGCAGAACTACAATATTACCAAATATATAATATATTCACAATTAGGGCCTGTGCATATGATATTGTATTATATTCTTTATTTAATAAATATTTTGTAGTAGATTTAATTATGTAGCGTATCAGACACGCACAGATTTGAGTGATGTCAAGGAGTCCCAATTCTACAATTGGATAATTTAAAGTCATTTGTCCTAGCTGCAGACGTTATGTGTATTGTAACATTTGAAAAAAGTTCAAATGTACAAAGTACAGGATTCAAATAAATATCATTATGCAATAATTGATACTTTATAATTTATAACATTGTTTAGATGTTTAGATTTTCACTAATATATAAGTTATATTTTAGAGCATGGTGTAATAGAAAGGTGAAGACTCTCGAACACTTTTGTGAAACAAGTACGTCACTAGTTCGCATGATCTACCTGGAGGTGGAGTGTGTGTAGATAGGGGCTAGAAATCTCTCTTCAGTGCCTGCCGCAATGTTAAATGAATGAGCGAGTACGAAGAGGTACTTATCATTATATTTAAATTAATTTTCATCGTAAAAATACCATTATTTTTTTAAATTTGAGAAGACTACCCAACCTCTAGACCATCAAAATTTCAGATCTGAATAGCTATTGGTACCGTCCCAATAAAATCCCCAAGTTACCCCTTTTACTGGCTCTCAAAACCACTCTGGCCGCTCTGCCGCTCAGAGGTAGCACGCTAGGTGCAGTTTATCCACCTTATCGCCCGACTGAAACTTCGTAAATTTTCGATTTCTTTCGTTGAATGTCGCAAATAATAAAAATACAGATATTTAAACCCTGCCCTTCCATCCTTTTTATTATTATTATTATTTTTACCTTTTGCTTTATACTTTGAAAAAAAAAAAATCAGAAAGTATGTAGGAAAAAAAAAAAAAAAAAAAAAAAAAAAAAAAAAAAAAAAAGGCAACAAAGAAATAATATTTTTTATTGTAATTAAAACCTCAAACAAAGCTACCTACCTGTGCAATAACATTTTTATTCTGGTATGTTAATGTAATATTACAATATTCAATTTTGGTTTTTCTAGAATAATTGGATGAAAAATATATATTTGTGCAAATATAAATTATTGCGTAGAGAAGTAAAAGTTCTTATTTCTAAATTTGATAATTATATACTTATATATAATCTTGAACCTTGCTTTATATATATATATATATATATATATATATATATATATATATATATATATATATATATATATATATATATATATATATCATATAATCCCTTATATAATATAATCTACAATTCTAGGAATTTTGATAAAAAAAATGTCAACAGACAATTTTTTTTTCAAAAAGTTATTGTTCCCCCCCCCCCCTAAATCAGGCGGTTTCACCCCTAACCCCCCTCCCCTAATCCTCCTATCGTAATTTCCTGGCTACGCCACTGATATAATATATAATTATAGAAAACGCATAACTGCAAATATGATGAAAGAATTTATTATATTTGATATAAATATAAAACTATTATGCATAAGAAAACAAAAATCCTTTTATTATTATTATGAAAATATAATAATATAAAATATTACAATAGCCTAGAATATTTTCTGTGCTTATGTTTATATTAATTTTTCCTTTCATTTTAATTATCTGATATGTTTATTATTCTTCATTTAACCCTCAGAATTGTCAGGGTACCGCATACCGAGAATGAACAAAGTTATTTCGTCTTTTCACGAATGTGTGCGATTTGCAAGCTTTGCTTTCTTTGGCTGTGAGCGGCTTTGCAAGCGAGTAAAAGGGGTAACTTGAGGATTTTATTGGGACGGTACTAATAGCTATTCAGATCTGAAATTTTGATGGTCTAGAGGTTGGATAGTCTTCTCAAATTTAAAACAATAATGGTATTTTTGCAATGAAAACTAATTTAGATATGATGATAAGTACCTCTTCGTACTCGCTCATTCATTTAACATTGCGGCAGGCACTAAAGAAAGATTTCTAGCCCCTATCTACACACACTCCACCTCCAGGTAGATCATGCGAACTAGTGACTTACTCGTTTCACAAATATATAACGGGGCGTATAGGAAGAGTCTTCACCTTTCTATTACACCGTGTTTTAGAGTGGTCAGTTTATAAGAACAGGATAGGAGAAACCAGCAAGGGCCTTCCCATAGTGAAGAGAGTCCCCTAGTTTGGAGAAAATTTTGCTAGCACAGAGATAAAAAACTAATAGATGGATATATTTTGGCAATAAACTTGAAGAGAGATGGAAATACAAATACACTCCATCTCTCTTGGAGTTTATTGCCAAAATACATTCATCTGTTAGTTTTTTGTTATCTTTGTGCTAGCAAGATTTTCACTGGGACAGTGGAACTCTCATCACCATATATGGTAAGGCCCTTGCTGGTTTCTCCTACCATTTTCTTTCAAATTTATCATACCTCACCGTGATGGTTTATTTTTCTTCATATCTTTATATTTTAGAGTTTTTATTTTCTGGCAAAAAAAAAAAAAAAAAAAAAAAAAAAATTGCGATTGTTTGAGATCTTGTTGTTGTGAGGATATCCAAGATTTACAGATGACGAGACAAGCAGATTTTAGCATCTTAGGCATGTCCGATTAAAGTTATTTTCTAGTATTTTACGCAAGGCTATAAAAAATTTACATCATCTGAGAGCACTGGTGTCTACGGCTACGGTGTATCCTATGATTGTCGACTTACTGCCCGACTAGAGTTCAGAGTCAACAAAACTGCACATAAAAGTTGCGGTGAAATAATTTCCCAACTTCTATCTACTTAATGTCATCTGAGTAGGTCGAGTGATTGTCCAATGGAAGTTGTCTTTAAGAAGCAAAAAAGAGCACTCTCACTCATATATTGCATTTTTATGCGATCATTGTCGGAAAAACAGAGCCAGTTCAGTAAGTTACTACAGGTATTATTGTATGGTGCAGTATTAAAGTAAATTGCTATTTATTATTATTATCAAACTTACAATTTGGATCAAGTGCTTCATCATATGATGGGGGAGGTGGTCCTGACGGCCCTGCACGATCTGTAGGAGTCTTCAGCGATGAGATGATTACTCTGATGTTTCCTAGAGACCCAATATTTGATGCTTGGACTTCATTTCTTGGAGGCAATGGTACTATGCAGTCAGAAGTCTCATATGGTACTGGTGGTGGGGAGGCAACCAAATCAACAGCCACAAAATTTGAGGAATCCTATAATGGCAAAACAGTCAGTAGAGCATGATAAATTTAGGTACCGATACCATACATATTCAAGTTTTACAGATAAAAGCAGAAATATTGTCTATTAAACTGCGAGAGAGAGAGAGAGAGGATAATTTAACATTGTATAATTACAGTACCGGTATCTAAATTAGAGAATCTTTGCATTTGATTAATTTTCAATTCAACCCTAATCACTTTTCTATTAAAAATATTTTCATTGACATATATCAACCACAAGTACCCCCCCTCCCTCTGTTTTATAATATACTATGTATTTTAATTATAGCAATTATTATTATATGATAAATTAAGGAAAAATCGACTGTGGGATACTTGATATTTAAGATTTGATAGGGAAAAAAACTTACATAGGTTAGCGAAAAATTGGGGAATGTGTGGTTATATGCGGTACTGTTGCAAGAAGGAAAAAGCTTTTCAAAATATATCCATTGAGGCACTCACGACTCAAGTTTAATTAAATTAACAAAATCTATAAACATATATATTATTATATGCCCATTATAGCTGTATATGCTATAGCTTTATTTGACTAGATATAACTGGTTATATAATATATATATATATATATATATATATATATATATATATATATATATATATATATATATATAAAGATCAATTAAAGGATAAAGAAAACCTAGCGGTTAGGATCAATGATAAAGAAAAAGGATAGAATTACCAGCAAGGGCCTTACCACAGTAGAAGTTCTATGGAGAGGTCGAGGTCTCGCGTGGCACAGTATTTTGTTATAAAAAGTTTGTTTTATAACTGAGAGCTTTCGTCGTGTGTTAATGACATTATCAATCAAGGAAGAATTTTTGTTGAGCACATCACTGAGCAGAGTCTTGTCTTGTACTTTTTATAACAAAATACTGTGCCACGCGAGACCTCGACCTCTCCATAGAACTTCTACTGTGGTAAGGCCCTTGTTGGTAATTCTATCCTTTTTCTTTATAAAAAAAGTTAGCTTTAATATTTATATATAAACACACACATAATATATGTGTGTGTATGCGTGTATACACACAAGAAAGACTTTTTGTCTGTATGCAAGTATGCATATACACACTTTGCTATCAGACATGTAATGATATACATATTATATAGTCCTGTGTGTCCTGATGCAATGAATGGAAGGACTCAACTATACTGGAAGACATTAATGAAATCTTTCAAAACTACTGTACATCTCCTGCAAACCAATAAAGCTAGATGACTAAAACTGGAAAATTTTTGATAGAGGGACGACAATGGTTGCATCAAAATTACTATCACAAGATATACATTATATGTATACTGTTATACTATACATAACATACATATATTATTCCCCGAAGTTCCATTTATTAAGATTTGACTTTTTTTCATTTAAATAATCCATAATCTATACACTGCCATTTATAATGGTGTAAGAGTCAGGGGACCAGGGACCTTACATAATGATATGTAACATTATCGTGTTGTCTGAGCCGGTTCCCGTGAGATCACCAAAGTTCAGCAACGTCGAGCATGGTCATTAATTGGATGAGTAACCGACTGTAAAAAGTCTCATACACATTCAAGTGCTGAAGCAGCTTTACTCACATGATGGCATGACCATGAGCACTGGTCTGACCTTACACAGATTTGGTATTTGGAGCCCAAAATAGAGTAAGTGCGGGGTCTACGTTGTGATATAGAAAGTTGATATATAACAGTTGATATGAAAATGATTTAAAAATAGCATTCAATTGCTAAAAATACAGTAATAAGTACACAAAACCCGCATGTGTGTGTGTGTTCTGTGACACCCTCTCAATAAATACTGTATCATATCAATAATATGCTTATGTGTTACATTATGTAGAAATGCATACGATGCATTATTCAGTGAGTGCGTGTCGTGCGGTACACGGCATGCACAAGAGAGTCTTGGCTTGGCTTCGGCCTTTTTGACTTGCTCAAAATCGTCTAGATGAGTTAGCTGCTCAAGTGACTGATCTTGAGCAAGTCAAAAAGGAACGTGATACTCTGGCAATCCAGCTGGCTAAAGAGAGCAGTCGCAGTCAGCAGCTAGAGCGAGAGCTGGAGGAAGCTACAGCAGCTCACAGAGGAGGAACACATAAGCATATTATTGATATGATACAGTATTTATTGAGAGGGTAGGGTTGTCACAGTTACAACAACAACATACATAATACATAACAAGCTCCTGCATAACTGTCAGATAACTGTTACCTGAATCGGGATCAAAACCGGCAGCCCTTCATTGTATGTTGTTGGATTTTGACATCCAGGAGCGTTGTCAACGTTCATATCTGGAGGTGGTGGACCCATAATAATTGCAATCTCCTCAGCTTGGATCAATATAAATAAAATATTTAATCTACAACAAAAAACAAACAAATATAAAATTCATGAATCCATGAAATGCTGGCTGCGCATTTAAATCATATGTATATGTACATATACTAATACGGTATAACATTTCAAGAAAAGTGATATTTTATTTCAAAATGATTTATATTAATCAATATGATTGCAGTAAAAATATAAAAAAACTTGCCTGAATAAACTGTTATTTGTATATTTTATGCAAAAATTGAAACGAGTCGACAAAATTTAATTTCAGCTGTTTTTTTGACATTTCCCAGGAATCCCGAATCAGGAATGTAAACGGGTAACCGCCCACTTTATGACGTCATTACAGGCATACCAACATACTGAGGTCAAGTAGGTAAAAAAACTATTTTTGATTTGCCTTTTGCCTCTTTGATTTTTTTGAGTAACAAAATTATTAAAAACGTTGTGAAAAATAGACAAAAAATTTGTTAATTGAAAAACAGTTTTTACAAATTCTAATTTTTTTCATGTTGGTGCATCACGTAATTTTGGCGCCATACGCAAAGGATCATGGTCTTTGTTGTTGTTGATGTTGGTTGGACAGCGGTTTGCGATTTCCGTCGCTTTGTTTTCATACTTTACAACCTGTTCAGAACCTGTTGCCTTTGTATTTTGCTGTAACTTATTATTTTTAAGTGAATTTTAGTTTGTATTATACAACTTCAAACAATTTTTAACATATAATTAACTTTTTTAAGCATAGAAAGTACGTGCAATATTTAAAAATCATCATCTAAAATTGGAGTTGTAGGTCATCGTGACCTATGATTCAGTAAGAAGTTATGTCCAGTTTCGGAGAAAATATTCAGGTATTTATTATTCGCTGTAAATAATTGTAGTGTGACAATGCTATATCAGCTCTTTATAATACATATTAAATTTTTTATAGGATTATGAAGTACTAAATTTGCTTGGTAAAGGAGGGTTTGCAAGTGTGTACCGAGCAAGATGTCGCAAGACTGGCCAAGATGTTGCTATAAAAATGGTATGTATGTATGTATGAACACATAGTTCTGTATGTGTATGTTTTAATACTGGATAATTAGTTATTGTCTCTTAATCCAAAAACTTATTTATAATGAACTTGTGCAGATCGACAAGCAGCTTATGAGGGCAGCAGGTATGGCAGGTCGTGTACGCCAAGAAGTTGCCATTCATTCTCGTCTCAAGCACCCATCTATATTAGAGCTTTACACATTTTTTGAGGATTCAAATTATGTTTACTTGGTCCTAGAACTGTGCTTAGGTGGAGAACTCCAGCGTTATGTCCGTAATCTCTCCAAACCTCTACCTGAAGAGTCAGGTTAGTTTTAAAGGGCTCGAATAATTCCTTGTCCATTGCTTCTTAATTTATTTATTATTATTACAATTTTTGCCATATTTTATATTTAATTGAATTTCATGTAATCTGGATATAGTTCCATGCATTTAAATATCTTAATTGAATTATGCTTTCCTATTTTTCAGTAAGTGCAATTATGCGGCAAGTAGTACAAGGTTTACTGTATTTGCATTCTCATCGCATTTTACATCGAGATCTCTCACTTTCAAACCTACTGCTTACCAAGGATATGAATGTGGTAAGCTAACATGTATAGTATCAGATATATGTGATAGGCTTGACAGGTTCCCGAATGTATTTAACTTAAATTCATGATCTATGTATAAATAAGAGGGGGAAAACAATGTTGAGTTTAAAAATTATATTAAGGAAAAGAAACCATTGTGGTTGAATATAACATATTAAAAGGAGAAAACAGAGAAACCAGCAATTGTCTTACCATAATGAAGATAAGTTAAAAATTATTGCTAGCTTATTTACAAGTAAGAACACATTTGATAGCTTTTGACACAAGGCTCCAGATTTCCAGAAGAAGAAGAGATTTGGTAAGCTAGTTTCTACTTTCATTGTATTACTGCATTATATAATAGGGGAAGATTTTTTTCTCTTATAATTTGGATATTGAAGCAATCATTTAATATTTTGAATATTTTGTTGCAAAAAGCAGCATGCTCAGCCTTAGACTTGTCCACCAAGCTGTTTTTGTCTCATACACTTTTTGATTGTATATTCCTAATTTCCCCTTTTCACTCTTCAATTCAATTCACCTTCCTCACTTCTTTCCTTTACCCCTTTCTACATCTATTTAAGCCATGCAATAACAGCAGAGAGAGCATTCATATTTTCACTACAAGTCTGCAAGGATTGGCTGTGTCCCAAATATTTTCCTACTCCCTAGTAAGGTAAAACTATTCCCTATAACCCTATAAATGTTAGAGACACATACTGTGGCACATCCAGAGCACCTTGCAGTGGCCATATTGATTTGTTAAGTAGGGGTTTAGGGAGACAGGAGAAGCTTAGGACACAGCCATTAAAGGAGGCAAACAAATTTTATCTTGAAGACTTGTGCTCAAAGCTATCATGTGTGCTAACAAGAATTATTACTGAACTATATGACATCAATCTCATCAGTATCATTAGACCCTTTCGGTTTTCTTATATATTTGTCTTTGAATTTATTATAATTGCACTAAAAGGCTAGAAAAATAAGCACTGGTGATAATAAATAACTTCAATAATAGCAATAATTAACAAATTTATTAAATACGTAAATAAATAAATAAATAAAATGCAATGTTACAGAAAATTGGTGACTTCGGTTTAGCTACCCAGCTACAGAAACCAGAGGACAAGCAGATGACCATGTGTGGTACTCCTAACTACATATCTCCTGAGGTAATTTAATACTTTATGACTATTAAACTGTTATTATAGTGTGGCTGGCAGCTAATAATGGCCATTAAAATATTAGCACCATAATATGAGCAGCTACGACATGCTGTTATCATGTATGTTTTGTGAGAAATTTCAGCCAGGTTTAAAAAATTACTGTATTTTCTATCTTAAGGTGTCCCTGTTGGCTTATTGCTCACTCTGTTCCATTCCCCAGAATTTCAAATCTAGGTATTTTTTGCTTTACATTGTGTTAATTGGTCAATCATCAAGTCAAATTGTGCAAAATTTAAGGTTTTGAATACTTATACTGATGAGTGTGTTTTCAGGTGGCAATGCGCAGTGCTCATGGCTTAGAGGTGGATGTTTGGGGACTTGGATGTATGCTCTACACATTGTTAATTGGTAGACCACCATTTGACACAGATGGAATTAAGAGTACTCTTACAAGAGTTGTAATGGCAGATTTCACGGTAATATACTTAAATTTCCATTTTCAGTGTAGTGTCAGTGTTCCTGCATAAATATTGAAGTTAATTATTGGCCAAGAAATATTATATAACTTCTTTGTAAGTAGCATAAAACTTTTCTTGTTTATTAATGCATAAGTATGAAAAACATTAAGTGCTAATTATTTGCTATACGTAATTTAAAAAATAAATTTTCTATTTATTTATTTATTTATTATTATTTTAGTGTCTATTTACACGTAATACTTGATTTCAAATATTTTAAAGGGTAAAAATGTTTCAGATACCTGAGCATATATCTACAGAAGCTAGAGATTTGATACAGCATCTTTTAAAGAAGAATCCACTAGAACGATTAAAACTGAAGGATATTCTTGACCATCCATTTTTGAAAAAAGGCATGCAAAGACATGAAATGGAGGAAGAGGTGTGTTGTTGTTTTCAAGCATATACACTTTGTTAAGATTTTGATTTTAAAATTTTGATTTTGATTACAGAAGTGGCTGACAGAAGACAGTGGACTGTGCACCATGTCCAGTCGACCAGACATACCCAGTAGTGCAGATCCTTACAATAATATTAACAGGCCTAATAGTGTAGATCCATATGACCAAAGCAATAGGCCTAATAGTGTAGATCCATACATTCAAACAAAAATACCTAGTAGTATAGATGCATATAGTCAAGTAAAAAGACCTAGCAGTGCAGACCCGTACATTCAAACAATTAGACAACCAGAGCTAACTACTAGTAACATATCAGTGCAACCTACACCAGTTTTGCAATATTCAAGGCCACAGTCCAAGTAAGTAATGCTAATACTTGATATTTGATATTTAAGCGTGATACTTGATATTTAAGCGTAGTTAAAAAAAAAAAAAAATAAAAAAAAAAAAAAAAAAATAATCATTGTCACCATTAGATCTCAGTGGCTGCTTTAGAAAATAGAGTTAACACAATGGTAAAATATAATTATAGCCTATATAGGACCTATATATTTATATTTATATAAATCCAAATCTTCAAATCCCCAAGATGCCAGTATGGAAATAATATACAAATATGTATAGACCTACAGTATTAACTGCTGGGGAAAAAAAAAAAAAAAAAAAAATAGAAAGCATTGCATTTTTGTAATTTGCAATATGTAATCACCCTCGTCCTAAGTGAATAGTGGCAGGTAAAACTTGATGCATCTGCACTTTCCGCCGTGGAGAATCTACAATGTTAAGTAAATGGCCGCTAGTCCATGCATGACGTTGCATGGAAAGTGCAGATGCTCCACTCACTGAGCTGGTGAAAAGTGCAGATACTCTATTGTGATGTGGAAACATTGAACTGGATATCCTTAAAATGTATGAGTTATTGTGATTAAGGAGGGAAATCAGATACTGCGGGATTTGACTAAAAGTTGTAAAGAAAGAAAAATCTGAAATTTTGCACAGCGTTACATCAGGATAAGGTATCTTCAAATTTAAAAATTTTGGGGGGTCACCATGCTAGATTTTAAATTATGAATTTTTGAAATTTTAGTCCCATAAGAGCCCATGCTAATTTCCTTAATTATTTTCTCTCTTATCTGATGGACATGGGTTCTGAAAATTTTATCATAGGTAGCTGTTACTATTAACTTTCAAATGCCATCATAAAGTTTCCAAGTTTTATTTTTAGATTTTGAGATGCAAGCCATCTGAATACAACCCTTAATAGTTTTTTTTTGGTTTTGTCAGCATGGACGAATATCAGAATCAGAGGATACGATCTCAACCCATGTGGCCTGGAGGTTTTGTTGTTTCTCCTCTACCTTCTCGTCTTGTACACCCAGGCACCACTAATGAAAACCAGCACTTTTCTGTACATGACAGGCAATATTGTACATCTAATTCACACTCTCACTGTAGCCAAGCTGCGCCTTGTCAGCGGTAAGTCAACACTGTTATTGTATTGGAAACTTTATTCAATGTTTACTATGATGTATTTTCAACTTGCCTGTCTATTTCTACTATGAATACTACGTTATGATGGAAGTTTTTAAAGTTGAAAGTAAATATTCTATCCTTATTTTTCTACACAACTAGTGCTGGATCTTGGCATCAAGAAGACATGCGCCTACCCATGGCTTCATGTATTTCCCGAGCAGCCTCGGAACCTACACACTGTAGAGAAGTAGAGCCTCACCAGTTCTGTCCGCAAGGTTCATCTAGCTACTGCTCTCAACATCATGCAACTCGCACCCCAGTGTGCAGTGGCAATGCTTATAATGAACCCTGCAGTGCACATGTTTCACAAGTCAGTTCCAAAGGAGGGTCAGCGTGTCAGCAGCTGGTCAATGAACCATTTACAAGGTAGCTACCATTATCATAACTCCCCTCATATTAAAAATATCCCTAAAAATTAATTAGAAGTGGGTTTTGAGCACTATTGTTTATCCTTGTTCAGCTCTCATTATTATTTCAAAATTATCATTTTTATTTTAAATGAAGAAGTTAGTGATATTACATTACTGTACTGTACCACATAATAAGAAGTGACAGAGGTATTAAAATATGTACCTTAAAATTAATACATAGTGTTCAATAAAAGAAATTATTAATAATACATATTTTATTCCGTGCCATAATAACCTGAAAATAATTTACTTTTGCCAGGCCTGAGTTGGCAGCTGAGGGTGGCAAAGACATAGCAAAATTGCCTGCTGCTACTGAAACCAAACCTACTCTACCTCCAAGACTGAATACTCAGCGCTTGCAGCCTTTACGTCATAAAACAAAAAATGCTGTTTTAAGTATTTTAGAGTCAGGAGAAGTTGTTGTGGAGTTCATCAAATTTCGAATACACGGAGAGGAGAGGGTGGTAGATGTTTGCCGCATCTCTGCTGATGGAATTAGAGTGAGTTAGCTGTGAAATAATAATAAAAAGGACAAATTTTGTATGCAGTAATGCAAATATGACAAAATACGACAACTTAATAAATTGTAATGTAAAATGTGCTTTAAAATATTTAATAATTGAGAAATCTAAACAATTAATTTTCATATTTTATAGTTATTGCCATGGACACAGGATCGCGATAATATATTTTACCATTCAAAAACTTGCTAAAGTTGCAATGTTATTCTTATGAGAAAAACACGCACTGGATTTAAATGGTAAAATATATTATCGAGATCCTGTGTGCAGTATTAATTTATTTGCAGTGGGATGAATGTTTTTAACTTTTTACCTAGGTGGTGATATACAGACCTCATCGTGGAAAGGGGTGCTTAGTTGGAGACACACCTCCTGAGCTACCCAGTCAAGGAGCTGATCAGATTTTTAGTTATGAAAACTTACCTGAAAAACATCACACAAAGTACATGTATGCTTCAAGGCAAGTTTTGAATCAGTATTGTATTGTTGAAGATAAAGTTGAATGTATTAATGTATTTCCTCAGGATTTCATTTTCATTTATTATATTGTTTTAGATTTGTGGATTTGGTAAAAGCAGTTACCCCTAAAGTTACATTCTACAGTGATAAGGCCAAGTGTATGCTCATGGAGAATACTCCAACACCTGCTTTTGAAGCCAACTTCTTTGATGGTAACGTATTAATTGTTTCTTTTAAAAATGTTAAAATGATATATATATATAGCAATTAGATGATTTCTAACATTGAAATACACACAAGAATAAAATAATAATAAAAAAAAAAAAATGAAAATTTCTTTGCAGGGGGAAAGGTGAGTCGCTCCTCTCATGCATGGAAATTAGTAGATAAAGATGGTAAAACTTTTGTGATGTCTCATCCTGTCAACCCAGACACAATAAAACCCGCTCAGAGATTCCTATGGGACCATGCCAATGAGGTAAGAATTATTATCAAAATATTAAATATTGAATTGTGTTTAATGTAATGTATTTTCAGAGTTTAAGGCATTGTGAGCGCCTTGAAAGTTGTTTATCTCAACTGAGTTCTGTAATTGGTGCAGAACTAGTGTGTTTTCCTGTAGTGGTTGGTAAGAGACCAGCTGCTAAATCAGTACAACAAAGTCCTGGCAAGGAAAACAAGCCTCAACTGAGCATACTGGATAGAGCTGCAGTAAGTATATAATTGTCAACAATTTTAACAGATATGTTTGAATAATAAACAAACTAAGCCAAGATTGCTAAGTTTTGTGAGCTGCTGCGTCAAAGCACACAATATTAAACTGTGTATTGTTTTCACAGTAAATTCTTATCTTGTTTCAGTTCTCATCATTTGATCGAACAGCAAATGCTCTGAGTGCCAATCTATCCAATTTGCAAATTTCTAACAAGCAAAGTGACCAGCCTCTCAGGTCAACCTACGTCCCTGGAGTTGGACTTGCAAGTCAGGTACATGTTGTTTTTATCACTCAATCAAAACATGCTTTATGTTGATTTATAATAAATTAAAGGATACAGAATATTGTGGTTAGATATGATAAATTAAAAGAAAAGAAGCAACCAACAAGGGCCTTCCAACAGGGAAGATATATGTCATATAGTGTGGAGAAAATCTTACTAGCCCAGTTGATTATCTCTGTGCCAGCAAGAATTTCACTGAACTTTGTGATATCTCTTCACTCTGAAGGGTCTTGGCAGTCCTCTTTTATTTTAAATTTATTGTATCAATATAAACTCCAAATTTAGCTGTCAATATTGATATTGACAAAAATGAATAATAGTTAGCTTTTGTACCAAAGGCTATTGCAGTGTTATCTTGGTTATTGGTTCTTTTTGTCTTACATACTAACTTTTTAAAATGATGATAATTGAACATTGTTTTTAGTTGATTGAAACAAACTTATAATTGTCTAAAACCAAGTTAAATGCTGACCTTGTTGCGAGCAAAATGTGTAACTCATTTTTTTTTTAACCTAAGCAGAATATGTAAGTCGTTTCCGAACGTTATGGAGATGGCGTTGACTTACACATTTTGCTTCGCATGGCAAAAAACAAGTTACACATTTTGCTCGCAACAACATCGATGTGCAATGTGGAGTGCCTCACTTGTTTTCCAAAGAAGTGCACACAAGGCACTCAATGTTTACCCCCTGACCCCTAATTTTCTAATTTGTATGTTACTTCCATCAAATCTTTATCAATTATTGCTATGACGTTTTTAACCCTTTTCATTTATTACTAACTTTACATTAAAAGGCCAGAGTACAGTAAGGTTCATTAAAGTCCGCAGAAATATAAAAAGCGCAGGTAGCGTGTTATGTTGGTAGCCCGCGCGTAATAGCAGCGGGGGAGGGGGAGGGGAGGGGAGGGGAGCGCGGCAGCGGAGGAAACATATTATGCATGTTTTTGCATATTTCGATTGTTGTGCAGCCACTTTTGAATGCTTGTATCTCGCAAAGTATTCATTGTAGAAGCTTGAATTTTTTTTTGGCCACTGAAATGTTTCATATAGTTTGTTATCTGGATTACAAAGTTTTTTAACACAAATAGTTTCATCATAAAAAATTCCAAAACATGAGAAAAAGTCACATTTGCACCACATTTATCGTTTTTCTCGTCCTATGGGGAATTTGTTTATGAATAAACCAATTATGTTAAACAACTTTGTGAGGCAGATAGCAAACAACATGAAGTATTTCTCGAAGCAAAAAAAAATTCAAGCGTCTACATCGAATACTTTGTGATATTTTGCTACGTCATAACAGCTTTCCGATGATAAAAGTGTGGCCCTTAAATGGGCCGCTCTGTTGTATCAACGAATCAGCGCGTGCAGCTGCGGGGGCAGTGCGTATAAAACCGCGCTGCCACTTGTTTCCCCAGCTCAGTGAGCTAGCAGATGTTGTATATGAATCATCTCTAGCACCCCTAATACATATGGGGTATCAAACTGTGTTTTCGGCGGAGATCTGCACGGCTTGGCATCTTCGACGGAATGTCTGTAGCTGTCTTTTTGTCTCGCTATTTATAGCTTATAGACAAGAAATGACTACAAAACTTTGGCCTAGCATTGGGCAGCCAAAAGAACGAATTATTGCACTGAGAAACAATAAAGAGACAGGTGCTTGGCTATATAAATACTGAGCAAACGGAAGATCTGCTTCATTTCTTGTGAAGATGCCAGGACCATACAAGTCACCTGCCGAGAAGAGCCGTGCCATCGGAATGCTGCAAGCTAGTGCAGCTGGGGAAACAAGTGGCAGCGCGGTTTTATACGCACTGCCCCCGCAGCTGCACGCGCTGATTCGTTGATACAACAGAGCGGCCCATTTAAGGGCCACACTTTTATCATCGGAAAGCTGTTATGACGTAGCAAAATATCACAAAGTATTCGATGTAGACGCTTGAATTTTTTTTTGCTTCGAGAAATATTTCATGTTGTTTGCTATCTGCCTCACAAAGTTGTTTAACATAATTGGTTTATTCATAAACAAATTCCCCATAGGACGAGAAAAACGATAAATGTGGTGCAAATGTGACTTTTTCTCATGTTTTGGAATTTTTTATGATGAAACTATTTGTGTTAAAAAACTTTGTAATCCAGATAACAAACTATATGAAACATTTCAGTGGCCAAAAAAAAATTCAAGCTTCTACAATGAATACTTTGCGAGATACAAGCATTCAAAAGTGGCTGCACAACAATCGAAATATGCAAAAACATGCATAATATGTTTCCTCCGCTGCCGCGCTCCCCTCCCCTCCCCTCCCCCTCCCCCGCTGCTATTACGCGCGGGCTACCAACATAACACGCTACCTGCGCTTTTTATATTTCTGCGGACTTTAATGAACCTTACTGTACATATTAAAGTAATACCTGTTATTGATAGCAATATAATGCACAAATACTTATTCTTGTTTCAGCTTGCTACTGGAGAGGTGCAGGTTCAGTATAGTGATGGTTCTAAAGTATCAGTGGATGCCAACCAAGGAATCACAAGGTACATTACCTTAACTGGAGAAGTGCAAAAGTACAACAGTTCAGATGTGATGCCGTCTTGGCTTCAAACCAGACTTGAACACTTCCCCACTGTAGTGCAACATTTGTTATTGCCACAAAATGTATGGTCTCCTCACACAATAAGATAACAAATGTAGTTTCTCGTAGCAAGTAATTGAAGCCAAAGTTTGTTATTTCTGTAAAATTGTAATTTATAATATTGTATATAGGCCGGAATCTTATGTGCATTTTGTGTACTCACAGATTTATAAGTTTATTTTTGTTATTACAGTATATAAGAAATATGTATTTAAATTTATCTTAATATTCAAGCATATTGTACAAATTTTCCCCAGCTTTGTAACGAAAAACTTCAATGCATCTTCAAAGTGGAAGTAAAATTATTAAAGATTTATTTATGATTGTATAATTTTTTTTTCAACAGTTGTATTAACTAAATACAAAATAAATAATATTAGGAAAAAACGCATTACGCGTTGATAATTGACATCAAAGATATGATAGAATATTTACAGATAGACACATATCGTCGTGGCCGCGCCCAAAGGGCATACTTGCATTTGGCTACTTTCACGCAAAGGGCGTACTTGCATTTGGCTAATTTCGATGCTGCGCGCGCATCCGCCATAAGCTTAACATGTAAAATCGAGTGCAAGTACGCCCTTTGTTGTACTGGCCAAAAATGCAAGTCGATCTTGTTGCGAAAAAAAGGCCTATCTCGTTTTTTGTCAGTGGAAGCAAAAGGCGTATCTCGTATTTTGTCTGTGGAAGCAAAAGGCCTATCTCGAGCGCTATCGCCATAACGTTCGGGAACGAGATAGGCCTTTTGCTTCCACTGACAAAATACAAGATACGCCTTTTGCTTCCACTGACAAAAAACGAGATAGGCCTTTTTTTCGCAATAAGATCGAAGTACCCCTTTTGTAAGACGACCTTGAAATGCAAGTACGCCCTTTGGGCGCGGCCACGGCGATATAAAAAATTGGGAATGGGAGATAGCGTGCATTAAGCTGTACAGGGACCCCTTAAAGTGCGTTTTTCTGGTAAGGGTTCCCTGTACAGCTTAATGCTCCCATTCCCAATTTCTTATATGTGTCTATCTAAATATTATTAACATATCTTTGATGTTAACTAAATAAAAAATTTATTATACTAGTTATTTTGCATTTACTTTAAGGCATAGAAAACATGGAACAACATAATATGTTATTCATAACAACATAACCGAATATTATTCTTTTTAATCATTAAACACAAAATTGGATTTACAAAACTGATGGTAATTTTTACCAGAATGTAAATGTGGTCCCGCAAGAGAGCGTGAAAAAATTGTAAAGTATGCAATTGTACATGAATATTTCTGTTTATTATGTCAGAAACAGGCAAAAACTAGCATGAAACTGTTGTGCGGGTTGCATAAATCGAAATTTTCTGATCACTGCTACTGTTGTCTATGCCTTTAAAGAAATTGCTTAAATACGGCTCTTCAATTGTCTTTGTCTTTTTAAAGACATTCTTTACAGAGAAGACAAGTGTTATTCCCATACCTTGTATAGTGTCTCTGAGGCATAAATTACCAAAAAAAATACTTTTTGATCAAAAATGAATTTAATTGGGTTAATTAAATTAATATGTTTAAGAGCCAGAGCAGTTGCCAGAGCGGTGTGTGGCAACATTGCCCAAAAAGAAATGTAGGGGGGGGGGGGTCATAAGTGTATGAGGGGTATGTTAAAAGTGAAAAGATAGTCACACAATAAAGAAGGTGAGCTATTGTCATAAAACTTACTCGGGTAGAAAGGATTAAATTAGTGAGTTAAAATAAAATTAATTTTGTTCTCTGATCATTGTGCGAACAATTTATTTGTAATTGTCACAAAATTTGCATTGGAATTCATACCAAAATCAACCTCCTACCCCAATTAGAAGAAAAGATTTTAATATTGATTTATTAATCAATAATTGGTCTAATCAATTTTAAAACCCCTTCTAATTGGGCTAGGAATTTGATTTTGGTATGAATTCCAATGCAAATTTTATGACAATTACAAATAAATAGTTTGCACAATGATAAGAGTAACAAATTAATTTTATTTTAACTCACTAATTTAATCCTTTCTACCTGAGTGAGTTTTATGACAATAGCTCACCTTTTTCATTTTATAAGAAACTGAAATTGAAATGGCTCACCACTCATCACCTGTAAAATTTGACGTTGTGACATTTGTGTTTCATCTCTGACGTCAGAGATGAAGAACTTACTATCAGTTATTATTTTTTTTCTCCCTTATGGTCCACTTGCCACGTGTGGCAAGGGTGAAATCAAGTCCAGTTTATAATGATTAAAAAAATAAAAATACTTGTCGGAGTCCGATAGTGCCACTTTAACTCAAATTTTTAAGCACCTCAAAATGGCTTTGAAGTTCTTCTCAAAAGATCAAAACCCTGAAAGTTTATTAAGGAGAAGAAAAACATATTCTTGTTCTTGAAAATCTTTATTTATTTATTTTTAATATAAATAGTACTCATTAACACAGGAATGTAAATAATAAGACAATAAAAAGAATTTGTTTAAATCCTGTGCATTTTCTCAGTACAAAGAAACAAAACAAAAATTTAAACCACTAATGGGAATTTATGAAATTTTAATTATAACGTTTTCATTGTAGGTACATTAATTCTCATTAAATTATATCTTTATTAAAATTTCAGACTATCAAAATATATCACTGAAATATATGAACATCTGAATTTTTATACCGATTGTAAGATTTATATCGTATGTAGCTTGTATTTTATTTTGAAATTTTAAAATGCAACATGATATAGGTACATTTAGCAAACAGTTTCAATTGAACAGAAGTACAAAATTTCAGATGTACATGAAAATCTATAAACATAAGATTATGAACTAACATATTGGTTAACATTTTCTTTTCTACCCCCAAAAAGTTTCATGAAAAATAATATGAGATTCTTTTATTTTTAAAACAATTTTATATTGAAATTTGAAGTTTAAAATATGTTTGTTTTATAAATAAATAAATTAATAAATAAACCAATATGAATTATTTTAAAGATGTTTATAGTTACTAAATAGTATACGCCAGCAGAAGACATTAAATGGATAATTATTATGAATGCAATGTTATCATTAGCACTCGTTCTATAGGATATAGCTGTTTAGTTATTATATATACAAAAATACAGCACAGAAGGAGTAAAATAGATAAGATTGTGAACTATGGTAGACTGATTCACTATAAAAGATTTTTTTCCCTTTTTTGTTTTGTACACAACATCAATTAAATAAGAAGAAAAATAACCATAGACTTAAAAGTTATTAAAACAAATGTGTATTTTTTTTTACAACATAAATACTGAAATTAATTTTTTTTTTTTGATACATAAAAAATAATTCTATTTTCAAAAATCTTAATTATATAAAGCCTATCAAATTATAGACTTGATTTATTATTATTTTAAGTATTGATAATTCTAATTGATCCTTGCAGCCAAGATTCAAGCTCAAATGTATCATAATTTGTCACTGTGTTAATATAAATCTTCGCGAAGCTTCAGCTTGGGCTTTTTCTCACCTGAAAGCAAGCAATACGAAATTTGATACAGCATTCTTCTATGTTACATAATGTATTGAAAGACTGGCGGAATGAAGTACTTTAAAACTGACATTTTACCATTTTTTACTCCTATTGTGTTTATCTCTTAATAGTATAAATAATAAATAAATGAATGAAATTAAAAATAAAATTACATTCTTACATAAATAAGGATACATTGAGAGAAAATTGGAACACATTTGGTTGAAAATTAATATAAATAAGAATTTTTTCCATTTTTTATTTAAGAGGGATTTCTTTTAAATTCTAGTAGAAATAAAAATATCTATCAATATGTTGAATCCTAATCCTACTTAAATAAAACAATAGGTTTATTATAGTATTATTACTTGTATTAATTTTTAATAAAATGTGTGCTAATTTCTCTCAATCTATGCCTAGTTTATTTATATATAAAGCCGTGATTTTTTACCACTATTATACTGTACATTTTTACAGAATATAATTAGGAAAATCGACTTTGCTTTACTTCATTTATAAATAAGATAGATTTGAAAAATTAGGGAATGGAAGGTAGTGAGTTATGGCTGATAGGGACACCTTGCAGATGGTATACGCAATTAAATACATAATAATATACCACTGTAAGTTATAATCTGTAGTTAAGCTTATATATATAGGATATTGTTGCAACAATGAAATAAACATACTTAACCAACGTTAACTGCAGGTTGCAACTTACTGTTTTATATGCATTTAATTGAATTGTAACTTCTTTTTTTTCTCTCACTTGCAAGGCCTGTCAGCGCACTATCTCCCATGCCTCAACTTTTTCCAAACTATTTTTATTTATATCAAATCTTTGCATGAATCATTCTAGCAGAAATGTAATTTATTTGCAAATTTAATTTATTATTATTTTTTTTTTAATGTAGGAGTGGACAAATGCAGTGGATCTTATACCACACAACTTAACATTGCGTTAGCAAAGTTTACAATTATTGCTACTTTGACTTTGGTTTATTTTTCCGTGAATCTTTCAATGTACCTGAACCCCGTTGGTTTGCAGTGGTAGCTGCTGCGTTCTCTTGCTCGCCGTCACTTAGGTCAACTAGATCAACCACTTGATTGACACGAGGAGTTGGGGCAGAAACTGGCTGCAATGGCAAGGTCATTGGAGGAGAGTTGTTGGCTTGCTGGGCTGTCACCATTCTTTGCATTTGCTGCATTTGGCGCATGTACTGGAGCTGTTGCTGCTGCTCATATGACATGGGCACGTTTTGTGTACCACTCACACCCGGCATATTTTGTAACTAAAATCAAACTTTCTATTAATTGGCTATTCTCATGAAATTTACAAGATTTATACTTACTTAATATAATCTATTCATTTAATTATTGATGAAGAAAAATTTGACTTTGTTATGACTGTGATAAATTTATTACGTACTGTATAATAATAAATATAAGTATGCATTTAAATTTCTAATTTAATAATTTAATTCTAATGTCTTATCTATTTACTGATCAATTTTTATATTATCAATAAATTTAATATAGTTATGTATACATAAAAGTTGCAGTTGTAGATAATACATATCGATCTTGTTGCGAAAAAAAAGGCGTATCTCGTTTTTTGTCAGTGGAAGCAAAAGGCGTATCTCGTATTTTGTCAGTGAAAGCAAAAGGCCTATCTCGAGCGCTATCGCCATAACGTCCGGGAACGAGATAGGCCTTTTGCTTCCACTGACAAAAAACGAGATAGGCCTTTTTTTCGCAATAAGATCGATATTAACAAACCCTTTCCACCTCATATTGATTAATAAAGAAGCTACTGTTTTGAGGCTAATTTTAATAAATTTTAATCACATTAACATCTGTTTCAAGGTTTCAAAGTACTTTGCATGCGTTGTGCGTAGAAACAGAAGCGAATGTGATTGGAATATTGGAATAGCAACTAAACAGTTGCTTCTTTAATAGTAATTTTTACGAAACAAATTAAATGATTGATTTAACTTACATTAGGATTGTTTTGTGCATAGTATTGAGCTAGACTGCTGAGAGCTAACTGCATATTCATATCAACATCAGGTAACTGAGAGGCCAATTGCTGCTGCTTCAGTTGAGCTGCCATCTGTGCCATCTATAGAAAAAAAAATTAGCCGTGATAATTTTGAAAACACCTTTTATTTTGCTACTTACATAGAGTTTCTGATTCTGTGCAGCTTGTTCCATCACTGTAACACAAACATTAAAAATAAGCAATGTATTTCAGGAAGCATTATATGAACGCGTCAGATGCAAAAGCAGACATTCGATATTGGCTGCAAGTGTCATTTTCTCTACCTAAGAGGCAGAGAAATGAACCATGCAGCCAATGTCAAATGTCTGCTTTTGTATCTGACGTGTCCATATATCGATGTTGGGATGCAGAAATGCGACCGATGAGAAAAATCATGAGGTTTTTACTCATGATTTTTCTCATCGGTCGCATTTCTGCATCCCAACATCGATATACAACATACACATCTTAGAATATTCTACTTACTGGCTAAGCGATTTTCTTGGTGCGTTTTCTCAGTCTCATAATCGTTCCAAGCCATCTGACGCTCTTCCTCAGTCAGATTCTCTTCTGGTTTGTTCTCCAGGAGGGAGTCGTGCTCATGGTAATCTTCAATCTTATCAGAATGCTCTTTCAGTAGTTCAGCCAACAGACGATCCTGTAAAACAATTTAGAGAATTACTTGCTACGCTATTCTTGTTACTAACTTTACTGTTAGTCTACATACCTTAGGAACTAACATGGTGGGCCTATCATCTCCTTGTCCTAGAGGATTGAAACTATACAGTTCTTCAAGATCAGCTGCATTGAAATGTCTGTCAATTTGGTGTTCATCTACAACACGTCCTGACAAAGCCAGCTTTGTCACTTGTCTGTCATAGATTTTCTCTTCCATTGTACCCTGTTGAGTAATAAAAATGAATAATAATAATAAAGTTGACTAAAGGCAAGGTAGTGGAAAAGAGGTAATTGTAATTCAGCACTTACTGCAGCTAAGAATCTATAAATATAACAGGGTTTGTTTTGCCCAAATCGATAGACTCTAAAGATTGACTGAACATCATTGGATGGATTCCATGATGCATCAAACAGAATTACTCTGTTAGCTCCAACCATGTTGATACCAAGGCCACCAGCTCTAGTAGAGATCAAGAATAAACGAGCCCTGAAAATAAAAGTTAAAAAAAATATTTAAAATATTTAATTTATTATCCTTACATTATTTTATGCATAATTATGTAAAATGAATATCCTAATAAATATCTTACCTCAAGTTATTTGGATTGTTAAAGATTTTGCACCAACTGGTACGCAAGTCAGTACCAGTTTGGCCATCAAGACGGAAATAATCTTGTCCTTTGTTCCAGCTACCAGTGAGGCCACAGTACTCTTCAGTGGAGTCACCTGCATCGTTGGCATTATCAACTTTTCGCAGGAAGTGTTCAATCAAATCCAAGGACAACAGAGACTGGCTGAATACGAGCCTGTAAGGAAAATACAAGTGGATAAGTGCCGGGTTCTGCATGGTGGCGATGAAGAGAATAGACTTACACTTTGTCACCAATAGCCTCACATTCCTTGAGGATATGGAAGAGCATCACAAGTTTGTTGCTGTTGGAAATCATTTCAAGATCTTCTGGTTTCACAAACTCACTCCACCACTCAGTCTTGCTTACTGGATCTGCGATGTCCTCAGTCTCCGACACTTCACCTGTAACATGATGGATGGTGCATCAAATCAAAGCAATTAAGCTTCACAATTGCTCATCAGAATATGAGGTGAGAACAATATGGTATTATGGGCTGTTCACAATGACCCATTCATTCATGTAACTTTCACTTAAGAATCCAAATGACATTGATTGTTTTATCTTCACGTAAGAGTTATGTGAATGTACACTCCCCTCGAATAAATCTGACCGCAGCGTTCATGTCTCCAAATGTTAAATATATGAGGAAACTTTAACGCGACCGGTCAGATTTATTCGGGGGGAGTGTACAGCTCTGGCCAAAAGTTCCCGAACGATTTGCATAGGCAACCCGCAATCACACTAATGGCTGTAGGCTGCAACTTTTAGTTAAACCTTAGTTATCTTTTTTTAATTGTTGCAACAATCAAAATAACAACTTAACTACGGTTTAACTAGTTAGTTAGCGTTGCAGCTTACGGGGTATGTTATCTTCATGAGAAAACGCAGCGGCCGCCGCCGCCCCGTTTGGGAACTTTTGTCCAGAGCTGTACATGTTATTGGGGCATTGGGGACAGCCTATAAAACTTAAGAAAATTAATAGGCGAGTATAATAGCGATTAATTGAATAATGTAAGAGAATCTGTAAAAAGTATGAGCTTACTAGCCATAACTACTGCTGGCAATGTTTTAGAATAATAATAATACTTTTTTTTTTTAATAATACTTTAATAAGCATTATATAAGGCTAAAGAAGCTAAGAATGCTTCAAGGTCATTTGCAAATCGTTTATTTGTACAATACATCTAGTACACCACTTTGGGCGCTTGTTCAAAAAGTCAACCAATCAGGCATCAATCCCAAGTCAATCTTGGGACTTTAAGGTGCTTTCACATATTCTTAAATTTGAAATAGCTTTACACAGCAAAAGAATTTTTTTTATTTGAAATAATGCTATTTTACAATTTGCTTCACAGTTATAGCAAATATAAGAATATGTGAGTACATCTTTACATGACTACCAGAAAAAAATATAAAAAAAAAAATGGCAAAATAAGAGAGAAAAGTGAGATGATAATTCAAAGTCCATCCACTTTTATTAATACAGTAAAACCTCAATATAGCAAAATAATTTTGCCAGTCTCGCCAAATATTACATGTAAAAGCATAGGGAAATCCATTATAACAATATTTCATTATAGCGAAGTAAAAAAAAGGTCAAATATTTAGCCGGAAATAGGCAATAAATCCAAACTTTTGTTGATACATTGCGTTACGTGAAGTTTAGCTGCCTGCATAATGCTGTACACCAATGTAAAGCATGCACAACATTTATTCGAAATATTTAATAATAATAATAATATATATATATATATATATATATATATATATAGGCCCATATATTTATTTTATACATATATTTATTTTATACATAAACAAATTACACAAAATTGCACATAACATTTAAGTTTCTATCAATCAATGCACCTAAATGGTGTTGGGCTAAACCAAGGCATCCTAAGGATGCCTTGGCTAAACTGTCTAAATAACTTACAACAATGAAAATTACATGACAAATTATAGCATTATTAAAATTTATATTCAAAAAAACTCTCCAGTTGATAAGCATTTTAGTTTCAGTAGAATTTAAACCTAAAAATATATTTCTTTCTTCTTCTTCTTCTTTTTTTAAAATATAATATACTTAAAAAAAAAATCGGCAACTTTGGATTAAATTTTAGAATACATTTTTTTTTTTTTTTTTTTTTTTTTTTTTTGTGATATATAATAATTTTACGAGCCAATTATGTGTGGAGAATGCTGCATACAAGCTTGCACAGCTTCAAGTGCATGTGCTCATTGCCAAGAAAAACGTTTACAACATATTGAAAAACGTATCTACAACACAGAACAACAGCTAAGCAACATAAAACAAGAGGTAGAGGCTAACACAGCATGCAGAAAAAATCAAGCTATTGTAATAAGAGATGTAGCAAATTTAGAAGTAAGAATTGAAAAATTAGCTCAGAATTATGAATCTTTAAGTCAGAATGGCTTCAAGGATTTTTTGAAAACTGGACAGAGGACATTTGATAAAAGTCCGATACAGTTTGGGATACCTGAAGAAATACGATTACAAGAAAAAGGAAGACAATTGAATAAGCATGGAAGATCAACAGAAGAAATACACCAATCTTTAAATGAAATTGAGAAGTGGAGTCAACAGAGTTCACATAGACAACCCGATCATAGGCACATGACTTACATTCCCACTTCTAATATGGGAACACAAAGATCATCTTATTCTCATGATACTTTACCACCACCATTAAATAATCTCTCACAAAGATCTCCTCTTTTACAACAGCAGCAGAGCTACAGCACTTCTGCAACTTATCCTAACGTTGACCTCGATAGCTTTTACCAAGCATTTAGTAATTTATATAACATACTTAAAACTGATAGAGATCCATCACTTCAAAATTCTCCTGAAAGAGTTACATTTAATACAGATAGAATTTTCAGTCAAGATAAAAAATTTTTAGCACATGTCGAGCAATTACAAAAAGAATTTCAACAATTGGCAGTACTACTAGAAAAAGAAAAAGAATTAAGTCCAGAAAAGTTAGAATATAATATTGCACAGAAATTAGAGGAGCTTGGAAATGAGTTTCAAAGTCTCAAAAAAATATTAAAAACTAATTCACCACATTTAAATCCAAATAATGATAATCCAGGACAAATAAGACATTATGAACAAATTGAATTTTGTTTAGAAGAATTACAATTGGAAATTAATCAACTTGCTTCCTTACTCAAACAAAATTCTCCAGCTACGTCACAAACAGGATATCCCACATTTAATGATGAAAAAATTGCATCATGTATCAGAGACATTCAAAAAAGGTTGCAACGTTTAAATCAACTTCTCAAGTCAGCCACTCCTCACACCACTGATGTAACACAGATTGCAAATCAAGATGAAACAATTAAAAATTACTTACAAGAAGTAGAACAAAAATGTGAACTACTTAATAAATTTTTAAAAGCTAATTCTCCATCACAAATGTCAAACATGTAACAATTCATGAACAAAATTAAATAAACCATAGGTAATTTAATAAATGAGCTTAGTTTTTTGTTTTTAGTATCATTTACAATACCGTATTGAAGTCCAATCAAACTATACATGTAACTAAAATATATTATGGTATTGTTTTTATGTTGCAAGTAAATATAACTAATTAATAGGGCACAAATTACTGACCAAATTCGTTGCATGTTAAAAAGAAAAAAATATATAGTTATGTTATTTTGGTGGTCAGTGTTTTAGAACAAGACTATTTCAGAAATAGTTTTACAAAATTAAAGCTATCAAAATTGTTATATTTCTAAAAAAAAAAAAAAAAAAAAAAAAAAAAAAAAAAAAGTGTGTTTTTTTTTTTAAAAATTTAATAATAATAATAAAATGCAGTTTCATTTGTTAAAGTGCCTAACATTTTTTTTTTTTTTTAATCACGGTGGTTAAAAACAACAAATTAAAAAGATGTCAGTACTCACCATCAGCCACTGCTCCTCTAGTACGATATTTCTTCTTGTTGCCGGCATTTTTTTTGACCTTCTTCTTGCGCTTTTTGCCCTTGTCTGAGTCATCATCTTCACAAACAATATCTGAGTCACTTGAGTTTGATGGTGATGAGCTGCCACTGCTTTCAGTATCATCTATGTCATCATCTATGAAGTCCTTTAGTGAGCCAGCCGAGTCCTCAGCATCATCGTCCAGCTGTGAGCACAGTTTTTCTACTTAATTACACTTACAAAATCAAACTACTCATCTCCTTATATCAGAGTATAAATTTCAAAGCTCAGTTTTAAAATACAAAAGTAAATTTAGTTAAATTGTGCCTAATAATTAAAAGACTACTGTCTGACTTAAACCTACCAATTTATCCACATCTCGATCAGCTCGCATCTGCATTACCAAGGGGTGTGTCCACACTCTCTGCAAATTTTGATAGTCAGAGAAAAGGGATGCTCCCTTGTTCAGTCCACCTCCTTGTCTAGCTAAGAAGTTAAGGTAGTGGCCATACATATCAATCTGAGTCTTGGATAATCGAATTTTTATCACATACTCTTGCTTAGGCTTCAAGAGTGGAGTTAATACTGTATAATCATATCTCTGTAATAAAAAAGTAAACAAAGTTAAAAAAACTGTTCCAACTTAAAATAGAGAATATATAAAAAGCAATTTTATTAAAACTGCAAGACGTAAGTTACACAAAATTAAGCTTGCTAACCTGGACACAGCCTTCAAGCATCTTATGCAAGACATGAGCACGTCTTTTCATGACGACTACATCTCTGGCAGTTGAGTCTGCGCACTGACCATTCTTAATAGGATTGACAAATCTGTTGGTGAACTCTGCACGCTTACCCAGCAGATTGGGTTTCACAAACTGGATCATGCAGTGGTCTGTAGATGAACATGGTAGTAAGATTATTATTAATTCTTTTAATGAAATGTTACAGGTAAGTTAAAACATATGGATGTTTATTATTACAAAGAGAAAGCAATTAAGAAGGTAAGAAAACAAGTAAAGATTGATTAAAGCAGTCACAGACTAAGGCACAACTTACACTCCAGAAGATTGTTCTGCAAGGGAGTACCAGTGAGTACAACACGTCGCCTTGTCCCCACTCTGCTCATGCTCTCAGACAACTTGCTCTTCTCGTTCTTGAGCAAATGTCCCTCATCACAAACAACCAAGTCAGCACCTTTTAACAAATAATTGTATTAATACATAAATACAACGGCAAAACAATTTTAAGACTGTCAATTATTGTACATTAAATATATCAATAATAATATAATTTATCATTTTAAAATTAGAAATGTTAACTAGTGTTCTTACCTGGGTCAACCAGGCACCTCTGAAAGGCTTGGGCTGTTGCCTTCTTTGTACGCTTGCTCATATCATTGGAGAGATTACGATACAGGTCATAACTCATCACACACACACCACCTTGTCGCTGCCAGTTCTTTAAATACATAGCTCTCTCATTGGCACGTACACTATAAACATATATATTATAATACAATTTTTTTTTTTGATATCAAATAAAAGTTTTATCCTCTGCTTTTAGTGAGACTTGCAAAAGGAGGTTTAGTGATCAAAGATCAAATAAACTTAAGAGCCGAAAAATACTAACTAAGTGCTAGCTAACAACTTTGTGTTTCTGTCTTCATTTAAAATGCTTTCTAAAGGGGGAATGGATCAGCTTAAACTTAAATTAATTTTTACTTGATGCTGAAATTTGTACAGTATCTTACTAATCCTTAAATATACTACTTTCCTGAATGTGCATTTATTTGGCTACTAATTATTTTCCATCCAGTGGACTTTAAATTTAGGAAAACAAAGCTTTGATACCTTGAGGCACCCCTCTTTCAAGTCTTCTATTTTAATATGATTCACTTACCCAGTCATATTTAAGCAGTTGACATCCACATCATCCTTGATCTTGTTAAGCCACATACTGAACTCACTACACCAGTTGTTGACTGTGCTGAGAGGAGTAACAATGAGCACTGTCCTCACGCCCAGTTCCAGCTCAGGGTGAGCAAGTAAAGTATGAACAAGTACAACCACCTGCATTGTCTTACCAAGACCCATGCAGTGAGCCAGGATACAGCCAGAACCTTTATCTTTCTTAGCTCTATCTACAGATTCAAATAAGGCATCCCACATGAACTTCACACCTTGTGCCTGAAAAATGAATATTTTGGTTATGCAAATTAAATAATTTACTTGTTACAAAACTAAAACACATTTTAAGTCAAGTTACCTGATGAGGCTTCAGTTTTGCTACAAGTTCCTTGTGAACCTCCAAAATTGTCTTCTTTGTGTCAGGGTCAAAGTCCAAAACAAGCTCTTTCACAGCAGTACCTTCTTCTAGTTGATGCTCGTACATTTCATTGTACTGCAATATTTTGAACATAGTATTAAATACATTATCATGCAATGTTTTGCAATTTAGTTTGAATTCGGACTTGTTGTGGTTCAATTAAATTATCATTTTAAATAAAGAAAAAGGTGTTTTAAAAATATTTCGATCTTTCAACAATGCAACTCACGTAACCATCACTAAAGATTAACACCAGGCTTGATTGTAACCTTGTTTCCTTGCCCACCCCACCCACAAATAGAAAACACCATTTAAACTCACATTCTCCCCCTCCCCCCTTTATGTTCAATAACAGAGAACAGGATTTATGAACACCATTAACTTAACTGTGTATTTTTCACTCTCTGATTAATCATGTTGTAGATGACCATGAGTGTTTATTGAATAAAATGAATGAATAAAGTATTTATATTACTATTTCTAATCTCACCAATTTTTGCCGATCTGCAATACGTTGTTTTCGTTCTTTCTCTTCCTGAGCAGCACTTTGAGTAGATTTTTCCAAGTCCTTTTCCTTCAATATCTTTTTTATATTTTTACGTTTTCCAGGTGTTCCTTCCCCCTGAAACAAAAATAATATGCATAATTGATTAAACTTAAAATCTAGCCATCATGCAAAGAAGACATTAGAAAAGAAACCATCATTGTAAATTATATTGTTTCAAATTAGTACGTACCTTTTGAGAAAGATCACTATCAGAGCCTGACATTTTCTTAATTCTTTTGCGTTTAGGAGCTTTCCTAAATAAATAAAAATAATTATTATTTATTTTTTATTTTTATTACTTTAAAATGATTTACTGCACAATTTTTCTTACTTTTTGCCACCAGAGCTAGATGAATCATCATCACTTGAGAAAGTAGATTTCTTTTTCTTGCTGTTCCAGAAATCATCATCACTACTGCTGCTTGAACTTTTCTTCTTGCCATCCTTCTCCTCACTCTCACTATCTACTAATTGTACATCTGAATCTGACAAAACTGCCTGTCTGCGACCTGTTTTCTTCTTTTGTCTGCAAATTTAACAAGTTTATGAGTAAAAGCTGCAACAATAATTCACTTAGTAAAGCAAGACAAGAACAAGCAGTTTTTAAATTACGCACCACACACAAGCACTTACTGGGGGAGGTTAGTGATTTTTTCCAGCTGTTAATAAATGTCATCTAAAATTTTAAATTAGGCCTATATATAGGCCTATATTTTTTTAGCGACCAACTTTATTTTAAAACTATATATATATATATATATATATATATATATATATATATATATATATATATATATATATATATATATATATATATCAGTGGCGTGCGGTGCCTATTTTTAGAATTCAAATGATTATAGGCCCGAGTTTTATGAATCGATTTTTGAGAAATTTTGGAACTGACAGGGCAATATTGCATGCCCTGTTCAGGGCCCTATAAATAAAAAAATTACAGTTTTTCCGATTTTGGTGTGTAATATATTGATTCCTATGTTTTCGGCCATTACAAATCGATTGCTGCAGTTAGATTTTTGATATCTTGCTTTTTGAAAAAAATGGGGCCCCTTTGGGCCCTTTTGAGAAGATTTGAGAGACCCAAAATGTGATTTTTGAAATTGGTACCCCAAAAAATACAAAATCTAAAGTTTTTGTTTTTCTAACTGAATTTTTAATTTTTGATTCAATTTTAAAATTTTATGACTTTGAAGTGTCCCTAAGTAGACCCACATAACAAAACTGGACCAATTTTGCGATTCTGGGCTTTAATCAAAACTCTTTTATCCTGAAATTTAGTTTTTATTCGATTTCTTAATTTTCAGTGTCCTTTGTGATCAGAAGAGTAAAAAATTACCTCAATTTTTCTGTTCAAGGGGCCCTTTGGGACCTTTAACTTCAAAATACAAAAAAATAAAAAATAGTGTTAATAATTTTGACTTTCTGACTACGAAATTCCAAAATTTCTCAAAAATCGATTCATCAAACTCGGCGCTATAATCATTTGAATTCTAAAAATAGGCACCGCACGCCACTGATATATATATATATATAGGTATAGGCCTGTATTCCATACTGCTATTCAATCGGGCATTGAATCACTTCTAAACTTCATGTAAAAATAGGTTGACTACAAAACTGCACCCAGTGCAATTTTTATTTACTTTTTAAAACTCAACTATTTAAAACTTTAAATTAAATATAACTTCATAAAATTTGATTATGCAATAATACATTTTTTTTAACATTTTTTTAAGCGTTGTTAAAAAAGCAATTATAATTATTATTTATTTCAAATATTTTTCCCATTTATATTTTGTATAAAATTAAAAATAAACAAGAACTTTTTATATTGGGACCATCATAGCTGTTACACTGAAAAAAAAAAAAAAAAAAAACGGGTGTTACAAAGTTGCGCAGTTCTTGAAATATCAGCCACTGACCTCTCCCCTTATAAGACTTTGGAAACAACAAATAATAAACACTATTAATCTCACATTACTACTAGCATTTTTCAAGCAAATAAATTTAATGCTCAAATAAAAAGAAACTATTAACAAACTTGCAGTAAAAATTGGAGTGTTTTTTTCACACACCAATTGTATTAGAAGGAACTTTTATGATTAACATGAAAATTATATAGCAAGGACTTAGATTTGGTAGGTTTTGTAACTTGTAACCCAAAAGGTTAGGAATACAGTATATCGATGGCTCCGCGGAATTCTGAACTATCTATAGTCTCCGCGCACCTCAAATTTGGAACATCTGCGCTCTCTGCCACACATAAGATTGAAGCATCTGCAATGGTGCACAAGTAAGAGATGCTTCAATTTCAGCAGAGGCAGAGAGCGCAGATGTTCCAAATTTGAGGCGCGAGGAGACTACAAATAGTTTGGTTTTCCGCGGAGCCATCGATATCTGCCTTAATAAGATTTTCATAGATGTGACATAAGACGAATATTTCACATTCAATACAAAACCACATTATTTGGCCATTTCAAGTGGTGTAAGAAACAAGAAAAAGTGGAAAACAACTACATTTTTTGTTTTTTTAATACAATAAACATGCATGCAAAGCCACTCCAAATGCTAAAGCAAACAAATGGTTTGGCTCATACCTTGTCTTTCTAATAGGAACTTCAACGTCAGACCCACTAAAAATACAACCAAAATGAAACTGTTAGTTCAAAATACATTTTTATGATGACAATATAAAAGTATTTTCTCTCTCTCTCTCTCTCTCAGAAGTAAAAACTAAATTGTTTTATTTTTACACTATTAAATTATTTATACCTTAACCACCATAACACAAATAATAATTAAGTAGCATTTACCTGCTCTCTTGTTCTTTTTGTTTCTTTTGTCTCGTCTGAATTTTCTTAAAGGCTTCCTCTTCATCCTCTGTCTCTGACTCACTCAGCTTATCACATAACAACTTGTCATTTTTCCATGAAGGCCTTTTCTTCTTCTGTTTTTTCTACAAATAAAAAACTTTTAAGGCCCAAATGCTCTAACAAAAGTGTGTATTGCTTTTCTATGCTCATGACACAAGGAAAGGAATCCACTTTTATTGACACTTAATACTAAGTATTCCACAGTAAAAAATAAAAAACATACCTCAGAGTCAGATGAGTCATCCTTTGTCTCTTTTTTAACTGAGTTTTCACCTTCTTTTTCTTCTTTGACATCTTGTTCTTTACTCTTAGCTGCCTTTTTCTTCTTTTTCTTATCAGATTCTGAAACAAGAACATAGCATGTGGCTGAACATGCGGCCTCTCATGGCATATCAAATTTCCAATTATGTTATAAATCAACAATACTTCGCACTATTCCGGGCCCAGCCAACTATGCGACATTACAACAATATGAATTAGCATATCAATATATATTAAGATCCAGAAAAGCCCAAGGGCTGCCTGGACTTAATATTCGCTAACATATTTCAAAAATATACCCTATTCCCGCTCCCCTCCCCACCTTTTCCCTCACTCATTCACACTCCTTCCCTGATTCCCTACTCCACCCCCACCCCTCTCCACCAACTCCAAACCAGCAAGAGCATAACACGGCAGTACAAGACAAGACACTGCTCAGTGATGTGCTCAAGTAATTTTCTCTTTTGATTGATAATGTCATTATCATATGACGAAAGCTCTCAGTTATAAAGAAACTTTTATAACATTATACTGTGCCATGCAAGACCTCGACCTCTCCATAGAACTTCTACTGTGGTAAGGCCCTTGCTGGGTTTTCTATCCTTTTCTTTATCATTGATCCTAAACGCGATGGTTTTTTCCTTAAATTGATTGAGTGATATAATTGATGATTAAAAGATTTTATAGAAACACAAACATAGATTATGGTAAATTGGGAAATGAGAGATAGTGAGCTTAGACTAACACAGACAGGGGCGTATCCAGGGGGAGGGTTTTGGGGTCTGGACCCCCCCCCCCCCCCGTCAGGTCTGAAAAAGCATAGAAAAAGGGGGTGGTTTCCCCCCTTTTCCTATGCTCAATATAGGCTGTACCCCTCCCGTCGCAAAATCCTGGATACGCCCCTGAATACAGATGATGTGGTGGAGAAAAAAAAAGATTTTTTTTTCTATGATGGTGTCCCTGTCAGTCTAAGCTCTTTACTACACTTTAAACTTGTTAAATATTAGCAGGTAGGAGTGAAAATATGCAGATTCTTACCTGAGTCTAACTCAGATTCATCAGAGTTGGAGCTTACAAGGATGGCCTCTGCAGCAAGTTCATCTTCAGTCTTCGACTTTGGTTTGGCTAACAAACTCTGGCCATTCTGATTGATTTTCTGCTCACCGCCATCATCATCATCTCATGGAAGAAAGAAAATAACAATAGGATCATTTTATATTAAGTACAACAAGTGCTATTTTTTTTTTTTTTTAGATGCTTTCATTTTGATATGCATTTAAATCAAATTCAAGCTATGATATTGGTGTGGATATATGAGTGGGACTCCAGTAATATTAATAGATACAGTACTAAATTGTATGTAGCAGGGGATGTTATTGAGTAATTGTTTCTAAAAAAGGTGGACTTACATTCTAAAATAAAACAATCACAATTTTTTTTACGTAATTAGGTTGGAAATAATTTTCCCACATTCATACACTTTACAAATTAGCAAGAAAATAGGAAGGAGTGTCGTTTTATTTACCTGGTGAAGATCCAGCCTCTGATTCACATTTCTCTTTCTTTTTCTTCTTGCTGGCAGGTTTGGGCTTTGATGGTTTGTCATCATCATCATCTTCTTCTTCACCTTTGCCTTTCTTTCTGCGGGGTTTCTCAATGCTGTCAATATCAGCCAAACTTAAAACATAAGAACAAAACATATCAATATGACTACACGTCTCTTTCAACTATATGAACTCTCTGCTGAAATTTATTACCAAGGCAGTAATAAGGCTTGCTTTAAGCAAGAAATAAAAATTCTTAGCAATGATTTCAACAGAGTACAATCGCTGTGAACACTCACTTCTTAATTTCCTGATCAGAATCCTCTCCACTTTTTCTTTTCATTGACTTTTTTGCTCCTTTTTTCTTTTCCTCTATTTGTACCAAAGATACAAAGCATTTAGAATTGAGTTTAATATCATTTGAATATTCCTCTACATTGGATATGATTTCTTCTGGTTCTTTAGATTTTCTAGACATTCTTTCTCTAAATGTCTCTCCTTTACTACCTACTACTTTGCTCTTAGGGCCAATTTTACGTTTTTCTCCTGTAGTAGATGCTTTGGATTTGGTAGTTGATTTTTTTGACTTTAAAGAACTCTTAGTCCAGTCACTGCTGTCACTATCAGATGCTGATGACTGTAACAGAGCTTTTTTGGCTTCCTCATCTTCATCCACTGATTTTGTCTTCCTTGACTCTCTCCGCCCAGATGTTTTTTCTTTCTCCTCTACCTTTTCATCACTGGACCTTTCACAAGATTTTCTTGTTTTCTTTGTTTGATTTTCATTATCTGATGCAAAAGGTGATGTACCTGAAAGATTAATTTCAGAAGTATCCATATCTTGGTCAGAGTCCGTGCTAACGCATGCAACTGTAGCAACAGAATCTCTATAAACTTTTTTTACAGCAGTTGTACTCTTGTCTGCATTTTCTTCAAATTCTTGAGTTGTTTCAAGTAAGATATTTTCAGGAGTATTCTTAGGGGAATTATTTCCCTCTTCATCACTTTCTTTCAATGCATTTTTCCCTCTAGTCACATCTTTTTCACCAACATTTGAGATTTCAGATACTGTATCTGCCTCTAAAATTTTTTTAGCGTCATCATTGATGGATTCTTGTGGATCTTCGGAGTCTGTAAGTGCAATAATTGAGTTGTTGAAAGTTGTACTTTTTTCTCCAATTGATTCTCCATCATCAGAAAATAGGTCTACTGATCTCCTTGTAGCTCTAGAACTCAAGGTTTTATTTAATTTTTCAAATAGAAGTTCATTAGAGAGTTGTTCTTGTAGTTTTGATGCTTCTTCCTCTAGAGTCAAGAGTGATTTCTTAACAGTAGCATTCTCTGAGCTAGCTTTGCTCCCAGTTTCTAAATCCTCCACTACATTTCCCACATACTCCTGTGTTGCTTTCTCATCACTAGTAGCAACAGACCCACCTGCATCACTTGTAGCAACAGGCTCATCTGGCATTTTTGACTCTTCACCCTCTGAAAAGTATGTCTTGTTCTCATCTTCACTGTCTTGTGATAAGTCAACTTTCTTTCCTTTTCTTGACTTACTTTCTTTATCTGAATCTCCACTTTCTACAGCTGCAGTAATTAATTTAGACTTTTGCTTAGTGCTTACAGCTTCTGCATCACTTTCTTCAGAAGCTTCTACATTTTTCTTGTCTACTTTCTTGCTGGATTTATGTGCTTTCTGCTTCCTATCTGCTTTGTTTCTCTCAACATTTGGCTCTTCATCATTCTCAACATGTGCTGCATTTTCTTTGTCAGAACTTGTTCGTTTAGGCTTACGTACTAAATCATCCTTATCTTCCTCCGTGTTCTTGCTGGGAGTCTCTTGCTCTTCATCTGAAACTGCACTTGAGTTTTGATGCAATTTTATGGATTCTTCCAAGCTCTCATTTGCTTCAGTTGGAACTTCCTTGGCTTTGTTCTTGGACTTCACAGGCCTTGCTTCAGTTTCAGTGTCTTTTTCTTCTTCATTTGCAACACTGGCATCTTCACTTCTAATACTCACATCTAAGTTTGAGCTAACAGGCAAATCTTTGTTCTTATTTTTCTTAATTTGTCTTTTCTGTTTCTTAGTTTCCTTTCTTCTCCAATCTGAATAATCATCTTTTATTGAGGTTTTATATTCTTGTAGAAATTTTAGTGAATTTTTGACTTCTTTATAAATTACCTTACAAACATCTTGTATACTTTCGTGGGGCATATTTTTTGAGTATCTGTTTTGGATCTTTGATAGATGTTCATGATTCTTTGCAGCATATTTTGTAAAGTCTTGAATGAGACCGCCTAACCATTCTATGTTACCACTTTCATTTTGTGACTCACCATCTTTACTTGTGGCATCAGATTCTGCCTCGTCATCTTTGCTGGATTCTCCGCCTTTGTCTTCTCTTTTCTTTTGTGTACTGGACGACTTTTGTTTCTTTCTTGAATCTGTAGATTTTTTGGCACTGTGATTCTGTTTTATTTTATTGTGGCCATCACTATCCTCCTGCTCACTGGAATCATGCCTTTGTTTACTGTGTTTGTTTTGTTTTTGCTTGTGATTGTTATATGATGATGTAGAAGCTTTAGCTTTTTCTTCCTCATCTTCTGAATCACTTTTTTTATGTGCTACCTTGCGAGTAGACTTTTGTTTAATATGCTTTCTGGACTTGTAATCAGAATCTTCACTTGATTCACTTCCTTTTTTATTTTTATTACTTGAAGGGATTTTCTTCTTCTTTTCCTTTGGTTCAGAGTCATCGCTGGAACTTGTCTCTTCAGTTTCGGCCCTGGATTTGCTTTTTTTTATACTTTCTTTTGAAAGCTCTTCAGAATCAGCATGCTTTGCTTTTGTTCCTCTTTTATGCTCAATTGCTTTTTTAGTTATGAACTCATTATCTGAGTTTTCACTGTCAGAGTCATTTGTGCCATTATTCATTCTTGGCCTTGCTTTCATCTTACGCCGCGTTCTTCTTTTTGAGTATTTTTCAGAGCTGCCATCAGAGTCTGTTTCACTGTCAGATTTGTATCTATCTTTATATCTTTGACTGCGATCAGTGCTTAGCTTTGCTCGTTTTTCTTTCAATGCTTCTAAAGCTGATTTGGCTTTAAGCTGTTTTTTCCTGTAAAACAGAAAAAATGACATTTTTGTTTCTTCTTGTACTTTTTGTTGTAAATGACTCTTCCAAGAGTTTAAGCAGTTAGGTTACATTTAGAACACAACACATGTACTTAAAAACAAAACAAAAAAACAAACATGCAAAATACAAATTTGAAATAGAATTAAAGAGGAAATACAAAAATACACACAGACTATCATACTGCTATGATACATGCTTGAAAAGAAAAGTGGACAAATGTTACTGAAATAAATGGATAAAATTAAAAGAAACGAACAGAGGAAACCAGCAATGGTCTTACCATACTACCATAGTGACGAGAGTCCCATAGTTAGGGGAAAATTTGGCTAGCAAAGAGATTATAACATATATTGGATAGCTTTCAGCATTTACCTTCAAGAGAAACTGAGATTTTTTTTTTTATCCCTTTATCGGTCTGGTTTTGCTGGTGTTTCATGGTTTATAATATACTGTAGGTATGGTAGAAGCACGGGAGAGGTTGCCCTTCCCTCTCTTCCACCACCTTTCCCCTTCCACTAACATACCTATATTCATAGGTTTCAGATTCATATTCATTCATAGTTTCTCTCCAAGTCTGTATGGATGGACTGACACAGACACACACATACTCTATTTCTCTGGCATACAGTGCAGAAAGCTAACCAATATGTGCACGTTTTTAATCTCTGTGCTAGCAAGATTTTCATTTAACTTTTGGAGTCTCTTTGCTATGGTAAAGTTCTTGCTGATTGCCTCCATCCTTTCCTTTTAATTTTATCATACCTAACTGCAATGTTTTATTTTTCATAATAAATAAAACATAGGCCTATTGATAGGTGATAGGAGCAGCAGACAGAACTTACAACAGCTAGTACAGAGCTATTAAATCAACATTGATTTGGCCGGAGACATTGATTTCTATTTTATTTTCCATTCACAAAATGGCGCAATTGGGCACTGATGTCACAGCTTGCTTGTTTTACTTGCGAACAGGCAAGCTGTGACGTCAGTGCCCGATCGCGCCATTTTGTGAATGGAAAATAAATTAGAAATCAATGACTCCGACCAAATCAACGTTGAGTTTCAGGTTTGCTAGGATATTACATATATTTTTTTTGTTCAAGGTGTTCTACGCCTTTGAAAAAAAAAAAAGAAAAAAAAAAGTTATTGTAGCTCCATTTTTTTAAGGATAAAAAAAGCATGTAAAATCAAACTGTACCCCAAATTCAACTGCTGGCTCTTAGCAAATTCCCCCATCGCTATTTTACTTTTACAAGATTTCTGTTAACACTGAAGCCCTTTACTTTACAGTTTTATGAAAATATACATTCTAAAGCTCATTTTAACATTGACAAAGTTTATGCACACATGAAGTAAATAATGAATCTTTGTTCTGCAAATATAGCCACCCATCAACTTCTGATTAGCTGTTAAAACTCAGGCAAGGTCCTACCATTTACAATATTCAATGAGTGAGCATCTATCATGACCAAGACTAAGCAGAACACTGGCTGTTCCCTACTTGATAGCAAAGGAGATGTTGCTTTGAAAAGTAAGTGGATGGAAGTTGAATTGAGCTAACTGTAAGTATTATGTTGTCTGCTTGCATAACATCTGAGAAACACCTGCACAGTTTTTGTTAGGAATAATAATAATAATAAACTATAAAGGTGATTTAGCAACAAAGCAATTAGCCCAATTCAACTTTCAGCTTCTTTCTTTTCAAAGCAACATAGCTATTGATGTCAAGTATATGAGGATAGCCAGATTTTATGTATTATTATTAGATTATTATCCACGTGAGCAACGATGATTATAGCATGGTTCCTCATTTAACTTGGAATTTAAGTGACTGTTACGCTGTTATTAAGGATGGGGGGCATTATTTGCTATTTCCATTAAATACCAATGCTGGTTATCACTCCACAATTGACAGTAAAAAAAGAAGACCATGCAAGACACGAAATAGCACCATTTAGATTAAGAATGTAGTTTACCATAGATGACAAGACAGTGTAACGTAAATTTAAAAATAATAAAAAAAAAAAAAAAAAAAAAAATAAAAAAAAGAACGAACGAACGAACGAACGAAAAAAATATGTTTAACGGCTAATTTTTTTCATTTTAAAATACCAATGTACTATGCATGTTGCCCTACTTCCATAAAACTAAATGCCTTAACAACATGTAATGACAATTTCTTTGAAAGAAAATATTGAATGCGACGAAATCACCGACACTCTTTTGAACTACAACTATAATCAGCTAATTATGGATATTTTAAATAATTATATAGCATGTCCAGATATATGATGGTAAATTTTAAGAAAAAAAAATCATGCATTACTTCTACAAAATCAATAATAAAGAAAAGGATAGAATTACCAGCAAGAGCCTTACTACAGTAGAAGTTCTATGGAGAGGTCAAATTGATTGATAATGTCATTAACATATGACGAAAGCTGTTATGAAATTGACTTTTTATAACAAAATAATGTGCCACGCAAGACTTTGACCTCTCCATAGAACTTCTACTGTGGTAAGGCTCTTGATAGTAATTCTATCCTTCTCTTTATTATCAATCTTAATTGCGATGATTTTTTCTTTTCAGTGATTACTTCTACAAAATCTAAACAATCTTTAGTAGTATGCAACAACAGAAAATACCTATGTAAGTGTCAATGAATATTATCATTACTGATCAACAAATGTCACATGAAGGTAAAAAAATATATATACACACGCATTAGGGTAATATCTGCAAAACAAATAAAACAGTACTTTACTTACTTGGTTTTTTCTTTTTCCCGTTCAATCACAGCCCAGCAATAAGCTCTTGCATCCCAGAGAGGTTTGACATTACAGACAAAACACTTCCAGTCATCATGTTCCACGTCAGCTTGAACACCCACGTCACAGTTGCGCTCTACACATTTCTAAGTAAACAAACACAAAGTTGTGTCAGAGAGTTTTGTTTTGAATACTATACTTATTGTACTTATTCTTTTATAACATTATTGTTATGTTTTATTTTTCAACATCATATATCAGCAGCAATGTTCCCCCCCCCCCCCCCCCCATTTTTATAATTATATAATAATATTGATAATCATTATTATTTATCAATAAGTTATGTGTTCTTAAAGCGGTAGTCAGTGATGGCTTTTTAAATAGTGATCAACGTGTTATTCAACCTCCCGAAACACAGTCTCGAATTTTTAATTATCGACACGTTGAGAGCAAGAGCAATTAAGGTGCCCCCGAGGCTTCATCACAGCTAAATTTACTCGCATGATAACTTGGTGGGAGCAGGAGTTACTTTTATCTTTGCATAAATAATTTTGCTACATATCAGTAGCCACAAAAACATTTTATATACTGTACCTAAATTATAACGTTAAGTAGCAAGAGCAAAATTAAGAGTAACTCACCACCGCGCCAAAATAGCATGAGATCAAGTTTAACTGTGAGTAGGTTCAGAGTCGCTGTAACAGCTTTTGCTCGCAGTGGGTTATTAATTCAAATTTTGAGATTACATTTTGAAATGCCCACAGCTATTTTATTGCCAAATAGACTGTTACATTTTACATGGTTTACTAGTGCATCCCTTGTAGCAGGTGTACGATGCCGTTACTTCCTACCCTCAGCAGTAATAATTAATTTTGTGGGATAAGTAAAACCAAGAAAAAGTGAGAGGAGCCTATGTGACAGAATCTGATCCAAAATATAATGGTGACTAGCTTATCCTATCTTATAATACAACCTCAGACCTGGCACGCCTCTTTTTATAAAAAAACTGATTGTAAAATATATTAAAATTATTTTTGAATACATTATATTTGATTTATATTATATTTAAATTTAAATACATACATTTCTCGCAGTTAATTTTTAACCATTTTTATTTTGCCGCGAAATTCAAAAGCAATAGAATTCAAATGGGCAAACTGACGCTCAATTTTCTCGAAACATAATGGATAAATAAATATAAAACAAAACGTAGTTGATAGAGTCTGAAAACATCTATAACATCAGAAAGTTTAACGAGTCAAAAATTTTAAAAACGAAGAAAGAAAAACACAATGCTAATAATATGCAAATTGTAACCCTAATTATCTCTAGATTTCAATGGACACTTCAATGTTTTGATAACTGTAGCTTGTACATCATCCCTTTTTTAACCCCCTTAAAAATTTAAAATCACGTTATCAATTCAATTTTGAGGTATTTTGATTTTTCCAGGGCTGAGGTTAATCTTTAAAGCCATAGACCAAATAAAACAACATGGGCTTTTTAATGAATGAACACAAAATGGGATCTTCAAAACTGATGACAATTTTTACCAGAATGTAAATGTAGCTCCACGAGAGAGCTAGAAAAAACTGTAAAGTATGCAATTTGCATTACTATTAATGTTTCTGACGTCAGAAACATGCAAAAATTAGTATGAAAATGTTGTGCGTGTTGCATAAATCGAAATTTATGATCACTGCTACGGAGCTACAGTTGGGTTTTGAGACAAACTAAAGTCCCATCAAGTGGTTTGTGATATAAATGCTTGTGTTTTTCTCTGGTCTATTCCTTTAAGGTGTGAATATCTGTGTTGCATATTTACCTGACAGAATGCACATTTACACTCGCTGCATAAATTTAATGTGCCACCTTGACCACACCAACGACAGTACTTGTCTGTGCCATCTTCATCTGAAGAGAAGTCTGATGCACAAAAATCATGGCATTTCTGAAAGAAAGAAATATATGTACCATAGTGGTGAGAGCAGTGCCTAATTTATGTGCTGATTCCTGGCTCAAAACTCTGCTTAGCAGAATCATTATCATAAAGTTGGTTCTTGCTACACACTGAATCATGATGGCTTGTAGTAAGCCACCTTAAACTGAATTGGCCATAAACACAGATGGCATCATGCTCAGGAGGACCATGCATGAAAAATGTAGGTGGTTGTGTTATGTTATGTAGTTGGCCATCATACAAAATTACCATAAAATGTTACGGTAACACTATAATTATTTGTGAAAAAAAAAAAAAAAAAAATAGTTTTAGAAACTAAGTATTGGTAACTTAGAGGTTAGAGGTACACTATACAATTAATTTCACTTTAAAAAAACATGGAGAATTATTCATACCGTAGCCATTACATATTATTTCTGAATACATTAAGTATATTGACTACATAATAAAGGAGCAACTGTTTTGAGGCTGACTATAATTGATTTTGCTCACATCCGCTTCTGTTTTGAAGTACTGTACTGCGCATGCGTATTAAGTAGAAACTTACTTACTACGCATGCACAGTACATACTTCGAAACGGAAGCGGATGTGAGCAAAATCGCTTATATTCAGCCTCAAAACAGTTGCTTCTTTATTAGTCAAACTATATATATTTTTTTTAATAATGGAGGTATGTGCCTGTGCCTACATTCAAAGCACATCAACCATCAGATCATAGTATGGTAATTGTACTAGTTATCGGCAGGCCGCAGTTATCGGCAGGCTCTTTTCACGGCGAAAGTATTAAGTTTACGAGATTCTAACTAGAACCAACCATCTTAGAATTTCGTCTAGTTTCCATACCACTACCTACAAACTATTTTATCACTGAAGGGGGCCGAGATAAACTGCCAAAAATGGGGGGTGCTGATAACTGCGGCAGTGTCGGTTTGGCTGCTTTTCTGAACAATACTATAGGAATTTCAACCTTAAGACCCTTAAGCTGCCGATAACTAGTACAATACGCTAGTTATTACCTTCTAGAAAGTTCTGCAGAATAACAACCGCAATATGGTTAATTATTCAATGTACATACATATCAAGTCTTCCGGATAGAAATGTCGTTGTAGAGGTTTTTTTGTGATGCGACCTTGAATCTTACCTGTTCTTTTCATAGAGCTCACAGTCGCATGGCAAAAAAACTCTACAACGACATTTCTATCCGGAAGAACTGATATGCAGTATGTAGATATGTGTGTATGTATCAGCCAGCATAATTATGGAAGAATATGTATGCATACATATTATAAATACAGAAATAAACAAATGAGATTTTCATTTACAGTGGGCGTGTGTGCCTAAATTTCTATAAATGGAATTATCCTGTTCTATCCTTGATAATAAAAAAAGCTAGGTATGTATGTACAAAGTCAAGCGTGACACAGAAAGTAAAACTTTTCTGTAGAATTTTGCATCTACAATCAGTGATTGTGTAAAATCATGGTCATACCTAATAATAACTATGTAATACATAATATGCATTATAGGTACATATTTACCTGGCAAACAAGAACCTCGAGCAATGGATGTCCAACTGGATTTGTTCGCACAGGTTTGTGACACGCTGTGCATTTCAACGTCTCATCTTCTTTTATTACTTTGGAAACGTCTGCAAATAAAATATCAAATACGTTAGGATATTAAACATTAAATATACACGTTTTCATATGTGTATGGAACATAAAAATTGAAATAAAATACAATTTGCATATCGGATTTTTGGCTCCCAAAAGTCCCTCCCCCAAGGGTCCATGCAAAACTATGAGCATAATAAATGCATACTAATATGCAGTAGTTTTATATGTACCTGGAAATTTCTTTTCACGATAAGCTTTTTCTTCTGATGTCACTTTAATCTCCATTATAAATTCATATATTAATGTCAAAAATCGATATAAAATCGGCACTAACACACACACATCACACCGTGACCGTACATCGTCAGAAGAAAATGGCGGGTGGTCTGAGGCGCCAAAAAATTGGCCCCACGATTAGACCAATCAAAATCACGTAACTTTCGATTAGAAAAAGTTAGTTTAAATATTACGCGCAAAAAATTTAAAAGCATAGGATATAGATTTTTTTTTTCTTTAGATTTTGTTGTTGTAATATATTAGGTCTTTGGTACATGCATATTCTTAATAACTCATATCATACCATTTGTAGAAAATATGCATACACAGTATGAAGTAATATTACTTCATTTATAAGTAATAAGACGACCTACAAGATGTTTATTTATTTCGTACATATGGGTTAGTGCAGGTTCTCTCTGGGTTCTCTCGCCATTAAATTATGCTTGAGCTTCGACGCCACATATACTTGAGCAGTGTAAAATGTGTAAATGTAGCATTGATTAATAACAAAATTTTAGTTTTAGTAAATAAAAAAATATAAAATATCACTCATTCTATTTTAAAGGCAAAAATAATAAAATAACGTTTGTCCTGTCGTTATATGTGCTGGTCAATGTGTCTGCTCAACCAAAAGACAAAGATGACTACACAGTATGCCAGTACATAAAAATTGAAATTCCTTATAAGTAGGAGTTTTCAGCTTCCCATATATACAAAAAGTAAGGAAAAAAAAAGTGACGTAATGAGAATGAAAAGTACACAATATATAATAAAAATAAAAGACAAATTTTAGATCCTGATATAATACGGTTTATTGCTGGTATATGTAGAACATTAGTGTCATCTGTACATCTCAAAATAATAACAAAAGCTGCCATCAATGTCGACAATTTTTATTTTTTACATTAAAGGGTACGACAACAATAATATAATAGCAACATGATTAAATCACAACTCCTCTGAATGAAATAGGTGATTACTCTGACAAATTGACAATTAATGATACACAAGCTGAAGTTACATTAAAAAAAAAAAGATGTTAAAAATGAGGTGAGCTGCCTTAATTTAGGTATAAATTTACGTATAAAAAGATCACTGTAATAACATTATTATTGTTGTATATAAAATGAAAAACAAAATGCAGAACCTTTTATTAGTTAAAATAAAGTACAATGTTGGTGTTAAACATAACGAAATAATATGTTTTTAATCACACTGGCAAGACGTTAGATGTATGTGGGTTATATAATATGGTATAATATATATATTTTTCGAATAAACTTTTTCTTTCATAAACTTATGTACTAAAAAACAAATTGTAATTGCCTCATCCCACTAAATAAATTTGGTTATTAAATTTAAAACTTTTTCACAATTAACAATAAGTTATTTTTTTATTTTATAATTATATCATAAAAATCCATTTTACAAAATAAACATTTTATTTTAGTTGTTAATTAAAACAACACATTAATATTTTTTTTTAAAAGACAACATTAAAACTTTATAAAGCAATGGATATGAATAAAATAGGCCTTTTAAAGAGAACACAACTTACAAAATGTTCCTTAAAAAATTGGAACAGTACAATCTTTGTAAAATTTAGGGCACTTTAGGGACAGTCTATACTACATATCACTAGCATTTCATAATTATTTGTATTACTTTTTTCTTTTCATTTTGAGGTTTAACAATAATTTTTATTAACTAATTATTATGCATTTTTAACGTTACATTTTCTGATCTAATATGATATACTTTACCAAAACTTTATAAACTAAAACAAGAACACTATACAGAAATATGAATCTACTTGAGGTATACTCTATGTTTGGCTGGGTTGAGTTGCACTGCTAATTACCTCCATCCACCTGAAAATTTACACGAATGACTTTTAGTTTATACAACTTTGTGCAAGTATACATATCGATTTTGTTGCTAACAAAATGTCTACCTCGTATTTTGTCACTTTAAGCAAAATGTCTATCTCGTTTTTTGTCTTGTAAAGCAAAATGTCTATCTCGAGCGCCATAACCACAACGTTCGGGAAAGAGATAGACATTTTGCTTACGGTGACAAAAAACAAGACAGACATTTTGCTTCTCGTGATAAAATACAAGATAAACATTTTGCTTCCTGTGACAAAAAACGAGAAAGACATTTTGTTCGCAACAAGATCGATATATGTATAGCCTAATAATAATAACATACCTGCCAAAAGTATATTCACTCTCTGCTCGGAAGAAGTAAACATGGGTTTTAAACTGCAGTTTAAACACATAGTCCTTGGCAATTGCATCTTTGTCTTCAGGACATGATACAGAGTAACCTAAGAGTGGCAAACTCGCCAAAGGAGCGTCATCCTGTTAAAAAAAAATTAATAAAATAAATACAATCACAAATCCTGAACAAAAATGCATACTATTAGTTAAAAAAATATATATAACATTGCTATCACATTTTTTCCCCTTTCTTTCTCCTCTTTGTTTTACATCTATTTAATTTTTACACACACAAAAAAAATCTGTGTTTTATTAATTTTCAATTTATTGTGCTCTAACTTACTCCTACTATTTTCTAATAAAATATATATGTTTAAAAATTAAAGTAAAAGCTAACTTTCTTAAAGAGCACTTTGTCTATCTAAATTCACAAAAAGTATATTAGTTTATGAATTGACAGGTGAGAATTTCTTTGTTGAGGAACTTAAAACTCAATTCAATTTGCCTATAACCCGTTTTTGAGACGTGTATCAAGAGGAGAGTTGATAAGTCTGAGGACATCAACATGTCATTTTACAGTACCCCGGCCTTTAATAATGTTAATTGGGAAAATCTAAACTCTAGAAATAGATTAAAAATGCATGGTTTTCATCATAAGATCTGCATAATTAAAGAGTACCATGAGTGTGGTACCTCATGTAAATGTAAATTGTGTGGTGAGAAATGTGATCAATACCATTTGCCGAATTGTTCTAATTGCAGTATTAGTCTAACGGCAAATGCTTACGAATAATGCATTTAATTTTAAAATATGCTGTGAAAATATTATGTGAATATATGTTATTTTGCACACCAAGTGTGTTTATTGAATGAAGTAAAAAATAATAAACGTTTAATTTTTAAACATCACATATAGGTACTTACAAACATAAAGTAGTCCTATTTATTATATTTACCTGGAAAGTTTTATAGAAGAACAAACAGAAATTTGTAAAGACAACCCATAATTTCTGCCATCCATTGCTATTTTTGAACTTCCGTAACAGGAATCCACTTAACTGGTTCTGAAACAATAAAAAAGAGAAATAATAGAACAATCGTTTTCCCCCTAAAATTGAGATAAAGATTTTTAGATTAAAATACCTCCACTGCCCTAAGCTGGTCATCTAAGCCTAGACTAGCTCCACGATGCCAACATACATGGACACTTGTGTTACTGCGCTGGGCTGAAGTCACAGCTTTCTGTTGTTGAGGGCTTGGCAAATCATCTCCAACAGGCAAAACTTCATCTGAAGAGCCTATACAAAAAAATACACTTTCTTTATATAATGCCAACTGCATGCATGATATATTATACTGTATTTATAAATTAATGTCTTAAACTTCTATATATATATTTAGACATTTTGTAGTTTCACTTAACATAATAGACAACTTGCATGTCATTTTTTTATGGTCTTAAAAAATTCTTCAGGAAAAATAAATAATATTAGTGTATTTAAAACTTCCTAAAAAATGCTCCTTCATATTAAAAATAATTTTCGAAGTTCAAATTTTATTTGAAGTAAGCTGGTGTCCATTATGCCAAAAGACAGTTTGCGTTTCTTTTGTTCCTTTTTTGTTTTTTGAAATTGTTTGGATGAGTTTGCAGCAACTGGACACATTTTTTCAAGCATATTATGTTTTATTATATACCTATATATAGGCCTATATATATATATATATATATACATATATATAAGTACCTATATATATATATATATATATATATATATATATATATATATATATATATATATATATATATATATATATATATATATATTTTAAGCAGTTGGAGCAATTACATTTTTTTTCTTTAAGTTTGGCTGCTGGAAAAAAATTGTCCAGTGGCTGCGAACTTGTCCTAACGATTTCAACAATTAAAAAAAACAAAAGAAATACAAACCGTCTTTTGGCGTAATGGACACCGTCTTACTTCAAATAAAATTTGAAGTTCAAAAATTATTTTTAATGCGAAGGGGTATTTTTTATGAAGTTTCATATACACCAATATGGTTTATTTTTCCTAAAGAATTTTTTAAGGCCATACAAAATGGCATGCAAGTTGTCTACAAAATATTTGTTTATAATTATTTTCTATTTGACTGTATTTTTCAAACTTACTGCAAGCTGATAGTACAGGGCTGAACTGTCCACTCTCTTCTGCATCTCTAATGGATGTCTGTAGTGCTTGCAACCATCTGTCACGTTCCTCTGCACTACTTGCTGCTGCCACTGTTACTCTGAAAATTAAACACCACAATCAGCAAATATGTATATAAATATCACATAAATACATGCATGTAAATATCAATATTATGTAACTAACCTCCCTCGTGATGTGAGGGTAAAACAAAATTGAGCTCCCTGACGCTCTTCACTTTCTTCAACTAGTAGTCCTCGTAAAGGCAGCTGTCCATGGACTTTGAACTCTTGCTGACTACCTGCCAGACTGCTACTGCCTCCGGTTGGCACACAACGACTGCAGTAAAGCAGTACATCTGAGAACTAAAAATTCACAAATACTTGTCAATTAACTACCTGTAGGTAATTTTGCTATGTCAGATACAAGAGGAATACAGTTGGAAATTTTCAACTTTCAAGTAACATTATTATATTTATTATTATTATCATTTTTCCTTTTAAAATAATCTGTTGCTTGATATTTTAAGATTTCTACATATTGATGTTAACCTGTCAAAGTAAAAGAACTACACTTAAAAAATTTCACTTAAAATGACTGATCTACATTTGACACTCCTACACATTTTAACAGGAGAACTAGATGCGTGAACTTGGAACTAGTAAAGTGTAGATCAGTAATTTTGAACAAAATTTGCAAAATGTTCATTCACTTTGACGGGTAAGCATTGACATACAAATTATAAATTCTGCAGAATTTTACCAGCAAAAAGAGTCTTTGTTGGAATCCTTTCCTGGACAACTTCATGAGACATCCTTGACGTAAGAACTGTTGACGTCCTGCCAATACCTCTCCGCAGCCTGATACATGTCTCCTTAGTTCACTCAACTGAGCCCAGCCCTCCTGTAATCAGAAGTTATTTGCATTACAGGGCGATCTTAGTAAAATTATTGAAGTAGACTTACTGAAGCTCTCAATTCTGCAGGTAGGCGATGGACCAAAGGTAAGAGTTTCTGCCGTGCCTCTTGGCAGTCTGCAAAATCTGGATGTTGTGGACCATAATGTCTCATCAGACCTACAATAATAATTTGGAATTACACAGTAGATAATTTAATATGACCAAGACAATTTTGTGCATTTACATGAAACTAAACTTACGTTCCAAAAGTCTGTCATAGTGAAGAATTCGATGTAATGGCTTGAGTGCCAAGGCAGAGAGAGGTAGATAGCATACTTTTTGTGCCTCAAAATCTCGATGCAAAGTTAGTAACCTACGTGATTGACGTAGAGCAACATCTAGGGATTCCAGTACTGCTCGGTGGTGGGAAATATAACCCTCATAAAGCTAATAACAGGACAATATATTAGAGGTTTTGTCATTGAAAAAAAATAATAATAATAAAATAAATAAATAAATAAATAAATAAATAAATAAATAAAGTGATAAAAAAAACTTACAGGTATTAAGGTCATATTTCTCAGTAAAATGTCTCCAATTCGTTGATAATCTCCCTTGAGATGAGCATTGCTGCGACCCTCCCTGGATAAAGATACAAAGTAAAGAAAGGAGAGTAAGCATAATGCCTAGTAAAAGAAAACTGATTCTCACCAAGTGGCTAGTCTCTGATCCACTTCCCGCAGCAGGTTGGTGTGGAAAAGCAACAGAGGGTTAATGTTTGCTACTAACAATTTTAGAGGATCCAGTTCAGGACATTGCTCCTCTTTTGCAATCTCTTCTCTCAACCACTGAAACAACATTATCAAATTAAATTACAACAATAAATTTTTATATCTATTTTGTTTTTGCAAATCACAAATACATGTATGTATATAATTTTTTCTGTACAGTAAAAAGTTGTTTATAATTTTTCATACAAAACCTAATTTGAAAAATACTTTCAACTTACCACATCTATAACTTCAAGATCTTTCTTGTAAGTTCTCTCTGTCATTAGCAATTCTTTTGCCATGAAATATGCACGATCAGTAGGGAAGCGCTAGAAATAGAAATGTACACTGTATAAAGTGCATGCCCAGCATTTTTAATTACCAAAGCACTTACCTTTCTCCTGACGTCTACTTCTATAGGGACAGGAATTGCATTGTTGTTATTATTATGAGTAATAGGCAATGATGGCAAATTGTTGGAGTTATTGATGACAGTCTGTTGTATATCATTCTTAACATTGATGTTGTTCTTCGGAGAATCCCTACCAAAGTACATAATAAATCAATTTTTTTTGTAGTAGTTTAAACTAGATGTATATAAATAAAAACAACAAGATGAATTGGATAAAAAAAATATTAATTTCAACATGCAAATATCAAAAAAAATTATGCAATTCATTGTAAAAGAGATGATTAATAGTGTAATTTACCCCCTCCCCTAAAAAAAAGAACTATCACGACTTTACAACAGCATCAAAGTTATTTATGCTTTTAAAATTAAAAATACAGTACAATATACTATACTTCCATATCGATTCTGCAGCAGAAAATATATTATGTGTCTCATTTTTTTTTTATCACATGAAAAAAAAAAAAAAAGAAATACCCTTTACATATTTTCCGCTATAAAATTGATTACATCATCATTATTTGCTTTTATTTGATAGAATAAGCTAGTACTACTCACTGAGGTGAGCTGGGAGTAACTGGTGCTCTTGGTGACACAGGTGGCAATGATGCAGCTGATTTATTTGGTCCAGGATAAGGTGGGGGTGGTGTATGATCACCTCGTCCAAATGTTCCAACAGTTGTGTCCATGGTAGCTGTAATTAACATATCAATATTAATTTTTTTTAAGTTAAATTAAACAATCATGCTGTCAACACAATAAAGCACAAGCAAACAATAAAAAATTAACTAAAAATATAATAGTACTTCACATTATATAAAATCCAATAATTCAATCTAATTTTAAATATATAATACGTCATAACTAATATGTCTATAACGTTTCAATTAGAAAACAATAATACATAACAACAATATAACATATATATTATTATAAAAAAAAGGAAAAGAAAAGAAAAAGAAAAAAGAAAGAAAATGAATATAAGCTAATATACCTTTCTATTTTCTAACTATAATAGTATATTATTGCGAAATTTAATTTAACAAATATAAATTATCAACAAGATATGCTAGAAAAAAAATTAAATAATAAAACATACTGTATGTGAGAAAGATATAACTAAATTGTATGTAACAGTTAATATAATGCCATAAATTAAAATGAAGTTGCAATCAGGATAAAAATGCTGTGTTCATTGCCTTTTACTCCTTTTAATTAATAAAAAGAATTATTCATAAATATATATAAATATATTTTTATAATATATGGTTAAAACTTTCATTGTAAACAGAGTTATGTTGAATCAGCCCAATTACAAGTATTTTCAATCAATGAAGCAAGGAACAATGTACAAAATAAATGTATAATAATAATAATCTATAAGTACAATACTGTAAATAATAACAATAATAAAAATGGTTACTAAGGAGATATATGTACTTAATATGTGCAAATAACATGCAGAGCCAAAATTATAATAATAAAGTTTTGGTGCAATACAAAACTTTACATTTATTAAAATAAATAAATAAATAAAAGGTACCATAATACCGTACATGTATCATGCCAAAAATTAATATCGTAGAATATAATGCATGCTGTAAAAAAAAAAAAAAAAAAAAAAAAAAAAAAAAAAAAAAGAGGAAAAAAGTGGAACAATATAATTGCTAAATTAAAATACAATAAAGATGTTAGTAATGAATCTCAATTTTTATAATGTTTTGTATGAAGAACTTAAAAAGATAATTCATTAAAAGAGTAGAACACTTTGAAAAAAAAAAAAAAAAAAAAAAAAAAAAGTGTAATATCCATTTACAAAGTGATCTTCCTAAATTCTTTCCAACAAAAGATTAGGAGGAAAAAAAATCAAGGGGATTGATGATGTAAACGACAAGGCAAATTAAAAGTTCTATTCAATAAGAGAACATAATTTTATATTACTTGTCTTCAGAGTTACCTCACAACTTTATGTGCTTCTGTTTTGTTTTAATTTTAATGTAATTTTTTGTATTCTCTCGTCTAAATGATCATGTTAACTTCATTTAGAAAATATACAGAGATTCATTATAAAACATCTGATATAAATACATTTTTAATGGATTGAACACAAACATGCAACAAAAAGGACAGTATTACAAGAGCCACGTACCGCAAATAAACCTTGAAGTTCTTATCATATAATCAAAAACAAATGACACAAATTGCATTTACTTTGAAGGTTTTTTGTTAGTTATTTTCTTTTAACATTTCAATAATATATTTATACAGATGCTGATACTACTATTATTATATATATATCAATTATAATAGGATATATATGTACACAATTATATAAAACATAATTTCAAAATTAAATGCGTTTTGTTAGTGTGAAAGAAAAAAATGCATCAGCACTACAGATTGTAAGGGTAAATTATATAAACTGAATTGGCCAAAAACAAATTTATTAGTTTGTAACAGGGTTAAAATGTTTTACATATACACTTCTTAATTAATTATTGTATTATTATAAGAGGATTTTTTTTTTTTTTTTTTTTTTTTTTTGGGTAAAAATATCATTCAGCAGGTATTACATTATTGTAATATAATAATAATAATTCAACTACAGTTTCTAGTAATATAATAATAATAATAATAATAATAGGATAATATTGTATATTTAAGTAATAATTATCATCGCAGTAATACTAATAATCCATTCATACCTTTTCTTTATTAAGTACACATCTCTGATTAAATGAGATGTCACTTTTTTTCTTTCTAATATAAAAAAATAAAAAATAAATAAAACAAATAGGTACTGTTGGTCACTAAATGTATCAGTACTGATTACAATACAATCAATTTTAAGTACCATTATTATGAACTTTTATTATATTTTGTATGTTACAGTGGCGTGCGGTGCCTATTTTTAGAATTCAAATGATTATAGCGCCGAATTTTATCAATCGATTTTTTAGAAATTTTGGAATTTCGTCGTCAGAAAGTCAAAATTATGAAAATTATTTTTTAATTTTTAATATTTTAAAGTTAAAGGTCCCAAAGGGCCCCTTAAACAGAAAAATGGAGGTAATGTTTTACTCTTCTGATCACAAAGGACACTGAAAATTAAGAAATCGAATAAGAACTAAATTTCAGGATAAAAGAGTTTTGAATTCAGCCCAGAATTAAAAAATTGGTCCAATTTTGTTATGTGGGTCTAATTAGGGACACTTCAAAGTCAAAACATTTAAAAAATTAAACAAAAATTAAAAATTCAGTTAGAAAAACGAAAACTTTAGATTTTGTATTTTTTGCAGTACCAATTTCAAAAATCACATTTTAGACTTCCCAAATCTCCTCAATAGGGCCCAAACGGGTCCCATTTTTTTAAAAAAGCAATATATTGAAATTCTAACTACAGCAATCGATTTGTAATGGCCAAAAACATAGGAATCAATATATTACACACCAAAATCGGCAAATCTCTAGATTTTTTATTTTTTGGGCCCTCCTCAGGTCATGCAATGTTGCATGACCTGAGAAAAAACAAAAAATAAAAAATCTAGAGATTTGCCGATTTTGGTGTGTAATATATTGATTCCTATGTTTTTGGCCATTACAAATCGATTGCTGTAGTTAGAATTTCAATATATTGCTTTTTTAAAAAAATGGGACCCGTTTGGGCCCTATTGAGGAGATTTGGGAAGTCTAAAATGTGATTTTTGAAATTGGTACTGCAAAAAATACAAAATCTAAAGTTTTCGTTTTTCTAACTGAATTTTTAATTTTTGTTTAATTTTTTAAATGTTTTGACTTTGAAGTGTCCCTAATTAGACCCACATAACAAAATTGGACCAATTTTTTAATTCTGGGCTGAATTCAAAACTCTTTTATCCTGAAATTTAGTTCTTATTCGATTTCTTAATTTTCAGTGTCCTTTGTGATCAGAAGAGTAAAACATTACCTCCATTTTTCTGTTTAAGGGGCCCTTTGGGACCTTTAACTTTAAAATAAAAAAAAATAAAAAATAGTTTTCATAATTTTGACTTTCTGACGACAAAATTCCAAAATTTCTAAAAAATCGATCGATAAAGTTCGGCGCTATAATCATTTGAATTCTAAAAATAGGCACCGCACGCCACTGGTATGTTATAATGTGATCAGTATTTTTTTTTTATTCTGATTGCAACATTATCATTATTGTTGTTCTCTGTGTTTCTCTTTTAGTGACCAAGATCATTAAGAATATAGGGTAAGCCTATAGATTGTGGCCAATGAATGGGGTGATATTATATCAAAGTTGAATTATATTAATGAGAGGTTGAGGGCGGAGGTAAGATAATTATATTGAGGTTACTTTAAAACATACAAAACACACCAGTCATTCCTAACCAATCAGCAAGCAGTCAAAGTAAGCCGAGAAATATATATATATATATATTTTTTTTTTTAGTATGCATTAGTATGAGCTGATTAAACAACTTTTTTATTTTAATTTTTTTTATTTTTTAACAAACAAAATGAAAAATTCTTGAATGATTTTCCTAATTATACTCTTTTAAAAGTATAGGTACTTTTGGTAAGCTTTTTATTATTATTTTTGTTTGTACTTACTAATTTTTAATTGATAGATTTAAGTTAAAGTATTGAAATTTAAAATTGAGAAAAATCATCCACATTATATATGCTTTTTTTTTCTTTTCTTTTCTTTTTACATTTTTTTTATTATATAGTAATAAGAGATTGAAAGCAAATTATTATAATATTATATATTTGTGCTCAGCATTAGAACTCTATGAGTAATAAAAATTTTAGCATCACCAAATATTTTGGCACATTTAATAAATACTTTTTAAATACATCAACAACTTCGATTATCAGAACAACACTTTTATTTTTATCTTTAATTATTTTACTAGATATGCTGTCACGTGCGAGTTGATCATTAGCATGTAAAATAAAAATAACATTATATCTTTACTTAAATGGATTGCTTCAAAAACAAGTGAAAATTTGGTTGCTATATTTTAAACAAATTTTAAAGCATAAATTAATATAATATTTATTTAAATTTAACTGACAATACATTATACCTGTAAATTAGTGTTTATAAATACTAGTAAAAATCGTTTGTAACAGCACATAAAGTAAAATATACTAGAGATTAAATAACACTATTATTTTATTTTGTTAATTCTACCTTAAGGGTTATAGTTCTTAATAAACCCTGAGAAACCCATACAATACAACATTAAATTTCTCACTGTTAATTTATTTTACCTAATATTAATATTTTATTATAAAAAAAAAAAAAAAAGATTTATTATTTCCAAAAAAATTATACACGTGTGTATATTTCGAATTTTCTCTGTGAATTATACAAATTTAGGCTGGTAATTTCCTTTGCCTCAATTTATTATACACAAAATAATTATGCAACATAACTATTTATTATTTCAACAGTGACTGCCGATCAGCCAGGAACCAGTCATATAATAGGCCAACATAATAATTAAATTAAAAAAAGAGAATAATAAGAAAAAAGGCAATAAAAATTCAAAGAAACACTACAAGATAAGAATTACCTGAAAAGAAAATTATTCCACACAAAACTGAATTGCATTTCTGATGAGACATATTAGAGGATACATGCATTGGATGAAATAAAGGAAAACAAAAATATGTAATAAAAAAGTGACTATTATTATAGAAGGAACACTAAATAAATAATTAAGATGAAATTTGTGTGGGATTGAGTGCAATATACAGACGTCATAGAAAGTTGACCATCTCAATCCCAACTAAAATTTCGTTAGTTTTTCAATAAAGTTTTAAAGAAGGCCTGTGATATTGGCTAGCACGGCAATCACTGTCAACTAAAAAAAGTATACAAGGTAACATTTTTTTTTAAATATATATAACATTGATTTAAAACTGACGTCATTATTATAAAAGGTTAATAGTAAGAAAAATCTTCCTGTATAAAACACACGCAACACATGAATATAATTATGAGTTTATTATTATTATTATTTAAACGTAAGTAATATTGAATATTCTCACTTCTAATTTAACAATGAGAATTTTAGCTGGTCAACTTTCGACACTGATATGCACCAAGTTACAAAATTTTAAATGTATAATTCTACAAATAAGATAAATGGATAAAAATTATTGAGTATTTTATGTCTCAGGTGAATGGAAAGAAAGTGATTTTGTTTGTAATTGACGTCAATTTTAAAATTTCTTTGAGGATTTTTCAAGTAGTTACCAACAAGGAATAAAAAATATTATGAAACTAAAGTTATGGTAAGTATGAGCGAACCCCATTCCTGTAGTGCCAAGAGTTTCCCATATCACGCGCTGTAAAATACGTAAAAAAACAAGTGTTACAGGTGCACATTGTGTTTAAGTACTGAAAAGATGAAGGGGAAAAAATTATTACAAAAATTAATCTCATAAACAAAATACATCCACTAAAGCTATATTTTTTTTAAAGCGTAGCATTGTTAGTAACAATATTCTGAAAAAATGTCAGTAACAGATCTAAGATGCATTATTTATTATTATTATTTTTTATTTACTTCCAAATTTTTTTTTTTTTTTTTTTTTTTTTTTTTTGCAAAAATAAATGATATACTGACTGACAAAAAATAATAAACATAAAAAATGGCGTAAAAAGTAGAGCATCGAGAGGGATTTAAATGAAGACAGGAAAAGGATCTCATCAGAAAAGCACATGCATAATATTTAACATTTGATAGTTCCAGAAATATTGTGTTAGTATTTAATTAATGCCAAATACTGTATAGTAAAGAAGCAAAAAAGAAAGAAAAAAATTAGCCATTTTAAAAAGGCTTTGTTATTATTATTAATTTATTGTTTTATTTAATAATGTCGTTGTATAGGTATTAAAACTTGAGCTTGAGTTAAGTTGAACTATTCTTGAAATTATGCATTAAATCTACCTTCACATTAGTGTTTATTTAGTATTCCCTACAAATTTTTATTCTTTAAATACAGAGATATTAATAATATTAATAATGAAAGCTTAAAACTTTACTGATGCTTATAAGGATAATATAACTTATAATATAAGTTTAAAACTTTTGCAGGTACAGATGCGTTAACTGGAACATTATGTAAAGTACTAAGTAAAATTAGATTTATTTAACAATTTTAAGTTATTATAGAAACAAAGGTGATTTTTTTGTTGTCATATTTCAAGAATAGCTCTTTTTAGTAAAAACTACTTTGGAAAAAATGTCAGTGTGTCATTGTCTTTATATTAGACATCTGAGTGTCGGGAAGTATGAGTAGGCTTAGGAGCTACAACACACGGTCTGTCAGTTGAAATAACACGACCTCGACGAACTTCAAAGGATACAGCGACTCTGTGTCTGGCCCGAGGTAAAGTGTTACTAGACTGCTGCTCCCTGTTTTGAGATGATCTATGTTTACGCTGTCTTGGAAATGTATGATGTCCAGAGACAGTAGGCTTAACTGGAATTACAACTCTTTGTCCTTGAAAACTTGATGCCGCAACATCCTGGACATTTTTCCTTGCATGCCTTCTTGGAAGTGTATGAGAGCAAGCTGATGATGTAGGTAGTGAATCTGAACTTTGTCCTTCAGGTCTATGCCTTCTGGGCAAAGTGTGACTACATGCATAATCATACTCATATGGAGGATCTATAAAAGGCCTTCTTCTAACTTCGGGAGGTTGTATAAACACTTCTTCTTCCTGCATAACAGGCGACACACTTGTAAAATCAGGAGGTGGAGGAGGGAGTTCATCACCCCAGCCAGTTTCATCTATGGAGCAAGGTCTGCTGGATTCTGGTGGGGGTGGGGGTAGAGGAAGGTCAGGAGATAATATAGTAGGTTCCTCATGTGGAGGGGGAGAAGGAAGTGGTGAAGATGCAACAGGTGGCGAGTTCTGTTCTCGGATTGGGGTCGCCGGGGGAGAAGAAGGTGGTGTGCATGTAATGGGCGTGAAGAAATCTGGCTGACATACTTGATCAGCCATGATGTCATATCTTGAAGATGTGGAGGAAGGGGAATCTTGTAGAGTGTGTTGGTTATCATCTGTGGATGATGAGTCTTGTGGCAACGTCACTGGGCTAGCTTGCTCAGGGCGTACCTCCAGGTAAAATGTTTCTAAATATGAAGAATTGCTTGCACTAGGTGCAATGTAAGTACTCGCAGTAACACTTTTAGGCTCAATTTTAGGCTCTTCATGTAATATAATCGTTGGAGGCTTAGAACTAACCCGTTTTTGCTTTTCTGTTGCTGTATGAGATTTGTGCTTTTTACCAGCAGAATCGACAATAGGCTTTTGGTCAGATGATGATGGATCAGATGACAAACTGTTTTCTCCTCTACCAGCCGCACTTGATATTTCACTATTAGTAGCCTCAGAGTCTGATGTAGGGGAAGAGACTTTAGACTCTTCTTCAGATGACCTATCCTGCTCAGATGTGGTTGATCTTTCACTTATCCTGGATAGAGTTCTAGCAGGTGGAAAGGCAGCACTTACAGCATACTCTAAAAGCACAGCACTTGGTCCTATTCCTCCCTGCAAAGGGGGTTCTGATGGTAGAAATACTGGATTGTCATCTTCAAGACTAGAGCTACCACTAGAATCAAGTAATGCTCGCCTCAAACCTTCAATATGAGACCTTCGAGATAGGGCATGGTCTGACAATGATGTTTTACTTACACTTGCTCTTGGATTTAAGTTCTCTTCCTCACTGGAACTTGGCACATAGCTTGATTTTGTTTGACGTGGCTTTACAAATGGTTCATCATCCTCACTTGAGCTTGGCGGATAGCTGCAGCGACGTAAAGGGGTTTCTCTACGTCGAGATTCAAACAGTTCCAAAGCCAAGGGAGTTGGCTTCTTTGTGAGATCATGTGTTGAATGGTATAAAGAATCATTAGTTTTACGTGGTTTAAATTCATCATTGTGAAATTCAGTTGTTTGGTACTTTCCACCTTCACTTGCTCGTCGTGGTTTGGAAGATGTCTCGTCATCTTCAAACTCAGCAGCACTTTTTTCAACTTTAGTCATTGGACAGCTTGCACGGCGTTTATCACTTGTGAAAACTAAATCTTCATCACTTGAACTCTTAACTAATGATTGAAGTAGGAAACGTTCCAGTTCATTTTGCTGTGCTGCAGTTTTAGGGGGTTCATCTTCACTGGAGCTTTTCATAATTGCTTGGAGCAATACTTTTTCTAGCTCAAGAGCCTGTTGTACGGTGCTTTGTTGGGTTTCTACATTCACTCGAGTAGAATCAATTGACGTTTGTCTAATATATGCTTCATCGTCAGTACTAGAATTTCTCATAAGAGCGCGAATCAAAGCTTTCTCCAACTCAACGGGATCTTCTATTCCCTTTGAATCTTCTGCTTTAATTAAGGATGGCTGTGTCTCTACTGTAATCCTAGAAGCATCAATGGATACTTGCTTATTACCACAACTTGAATTTTCATCCTCAGTGCTTGAATTTCTCATTAAGGCTTTAATTAGAACTTTTTCTAGTTCTGAAGGGTCCGATGTTTCTGGTGTGGCAGAAGATGGAGGCCTTTCAATTGATGCTTGTCGACTTGGGTTCTCCTCAAGACTAGTACTTCTCATTATAGCACGTATGAGAATTTTTTCTAATTCAGTAGGATCTGTTGTTTCCATGATAACTTTGTCTATAGAAGTTTGACGACTAAGCCCTTCATCGTCTGTACTTGAGTTTCTCATAAGTGCTCTGATAAGTGCTTTTTCTAGATCACTTACAGAATCTTGCCTGGTATCTTCACTAAGACTTGGAGCTTTTGGTGCTTTCTTAACTTCATCTTCCAATGTAACCCGAGAAGAATCAATACTGACTGGACCTGGTGGTTGATCCGAATCATCCTCACTGGAAGCCATTAATGCTCTTCGCCTTTCTTCTAGAGTACGTGATAAATCAACAGCAGCGCTAGTAATTTCATTAGTCACTTCACTGCTACATATTTTTTCTGCAGGTTTTCCCTCAAAGTCTGAATCATCCGAAGCCATTTTGTTTTTTCTGCCTGAATCACTCCCTAAACATGCATCCGAGTCTTCAGAAATGGAAGCAGTACGACAAAGGCTTGTTTTACGATTTGCTGTATGTCTTGGGGTAACAACGGTGCGTGCAGTTTCTGTGTCATCAGATTCCTCAGACATTGATTTCATTCTGGAGAGACTTGGCCTACGAGGAGGCTGATCTTCATTTCCACCCGACTCTGGACTTTGAACTTCATCTCTATTTTCTTCAAATTCCTCAGCTTCTTCTTCGTCTTCTTCTGTCTCTTTTTGCTCTGTTTCTTCTTGTATCATGTTTTCACATTCATCTAGAATAGGACTCGGTGTTCTGAACGCCTCCTCATCCTCTTCCTCTGCCTGCTCTTCTTCTTCTTCTTCCTCTTCCTCTTCTTCTGCTAACTCTTCAACATCATTCATTTCAACAACTACATTTGCATACCCAAAATCTTCGTCATCAATTTCTCTTGGGGTGTGTTCTATATATGGAACATCATTTTCCGAGCTCTCGCCTTGATCTCCATATTCATAGGATTTGCTGGCAGTTACAGAGGATACATCTTCATCTGATATGACAACACGTGAAGAATCAATAGTTTTAGGTTCCTCCTCGACACCAGACAACAAGAATGCCATTTTTAAGCCATGAATATCAGCTCTACGTTTTTCTAAATTATTAGCAGTATCTGAATCTTTAGAAGCATCAACAGTGTCATCAGTGGAAGAGAATGCATTTGTTGGAGGCAACCTGTGTAGAGCAACAACGTCTAATGCTTTTGTTCCTCCTCTGTTTCGATGCTGCTGGCGCCTTTGCTCTAATGAGCCTCTGACAAATAAAGGAACAGGTGCTCTACATCCTCCTTGACCACTATGGTTTAAAGCTCGTCGCCGAGGAGCTGCCCGTCTACTGCGATGATCTGATGAACTTTCAGAACCTGACCCAGAATCAGATTGCTGTAAATGCCGCTTATGTAATACATAGTCGATGTCATGGCCTCTCACTGGGCTATCAGTCATGACATCACTTTGCTCAAAATCCAAAATTTCACAATCATCTTGTATGTCAATGGAAGCTTGATGAGTTAGAATTTTTGGTGAGAGTAAGGGAGGAGGAGAACGAATAGGACTTGGATCCGAATCTTGAGGTGGAAACAAAGATTGCCGAGGCGAAGTTGGTGATTTTATTCCTTCAGGAGGAAAAAATTTTCTAGTGGGGCTTCTTGGTGATGTTTCTCCTCTAGGCGACAATAACTGCCTGGGAGACAGCATTTGTCGTGGTGAGCCACTCTGTTTAGGTGGAGGAGGAGATTTTAATGTTCTCGTTTCCTGACCAAAAAACTTGCTTTGAGGAGACTTAATTGGTGTTTCTGGCATTAAAGGTTGTCGAGGAGAATATGGTGGAATTTGGTCTTGAGCAAAATATCTCGTCTCTTGTCTGTTTGGAGAGGGTATGCGTTCATTGGGGCCAGGAAAATAAAATACAGTTTCATCCGTAGGAGATGGTAGCCTATTAGGTGGAAACCTATTACCAGATTGATATACATTTGGGCTACGTTGAGAATTTTCCATGTCAAACATCTCTGGGGAGGAACAGGAAGAAGGAATTTCGTCACCGCCTTGGTCTGCGTCACTAGGAATTCTTTCAACTTGAGCGTCAACATATTGGTCACTAGAGTCATCGTCAGAATACATGCGACTGGTTCCTGGACATAATAGAGGCTCACTGCGAACATTTGCAAACTTAGTACCTGCTAAAGGCTGCTCTAAGTCACCTCTACAATGACTACAGAAACGATGTTCACCCTCTCTTAATCTTTTTTCAATAATCTGGTTAGCATAAAATGGTTCATCACCATCCTGTCGAGTATTAAATCTAAACCTCCCTGAATTTATTTCATCATCAGTTGCATCATCTCTGTCTAATGAATGAGATGGCTCACTTTTAGCCATTCTAAGCTGATTGCCCTCACCAGATTTCTCCTGTCTAGAAGGATCACTACGAGTTCGACCTACAGACCTATGAGGCAGCTTAAATGGTTCATCCTCATCGCTATGCTCATTAAGTAAATCATAAGAATCATGTGATATATCATCATGAGAAGAATTGCCCTGTTCTGGATAACTGCTGCTATACTGAGGTTGTTTAATTGAGCTTAACTGAGGTTCCGAAGCTCTGCTTGGCAAGTTTGAGCAACTTTCACTGTGTCTACCACCATTTAAGTGGGACACAGGAGCTGCCCTACTAACACCCACCCCATTTCCCTCGTTATTTTGATTATTCTGACCTGGTGGTGGACTGGGACTCGAAGCTACTGATGTAGCTGGACTGAGCGTGTCTTGTCGAGACGTTGGTCTACCAATCCCTGAGAGGCCCTGGTGTGAATGGTGAGTATGATGGTGGTGATGGTGATCCATGGTGTGAGCTGGTGATGTGCAAGGTGCACTGCCTGGGTAACGACCTCCAGGAGAGCCTGGATCATCCAGTGTAACTGAGCCACATGATAACGATGCAGGGGTACCAGCTAAAAATGCACAGTATTTAACATAAATAACATTATTTGCTTTCTATTACTTGTAAGGCATGCAAAGATAATAAGATATTAATGTATGGTTAAATTTTAAACAGTTCCTTCATCCGTAAGTCTTATTTTTAAAAAGTTATCCTAGTGTTCATAAAATATACATATAAAAAAAGTAGATTCGATCTTATTGCGAAAAAAAGGTCTATCTCGTATTTTGTCAGGGGAAGCAAAAGGCCTATCTCGTTTTTTGTCAGTGGAAGCAAAAGGTCTATCTCGTTCCCGAACGTTATGGAGATGGCACTTGAGATAGCCCTTTTGCTTCCCCTGACAAAATAGGAGATAGACCTTTTTTTTTGCAACAATATCGATATTATGTAATTAATATATTTTATATCCCTATATAAATAAGCAGAAACTTACAAAGAAGAAATTAACAGATATAAATGCCATCAACAGCAATTTTTTTTTTTTCAAATCTTGTAATATACTGTAGGATGCAGGATGCCATTAAAATTTTATCTACACATTCATTCCACTTACCAACTGCATTGTCTCCAAGTGGCAAGAGAGGGTGAGCTGAAATGCTAGTTCCAACACTGGCTACACTTGAATGTACACATCGAGAGTGTCGAAATGACTGGGACCTGGGGAGCATTGCCGAACTGCAAGACAGGTTTTAAAAAAATGTCCACCACCACATGAGTAACTCTAAAACTTACCGTTGAAATGTCTGACGTTTAACATAGTTTTCTCGTACAAACTCAACAATCTGCTTTTGAGTACGGCCACTGTATCTGTTTTGATATAAGAATGGTTTTAATTCTAATGTTTTAACATATGGGGTGTGATATATAAATATGATTAAATTCAAAACAGTATTGATGATACATAGAAAATGAACCAGCAGTCTTGTAGTCGTTAACGTTAACTTGTTATTTCCATAATATAAATTAATGACATTGCAAAAAGTAACGTTATAGTTAGGTATGGATTAACAAAAATTGAAGTTAACATGGCGATAACTATAACGTTACTTTTTGAAAGAAATTTTTACTTTATACTGACTAGAAAAATAAAATCAACTGACGAAGTGAGAGAACTAATAAATAAAATTAACATTTTATTAATAATTGAGTAAATATAAGTAAATATTAACTTTATAAATGATTAAATTCATGAATAATCATAAAAAATACATATCCTCTAAAAAAAGGCTGTTAAAGTTATAGTTAACATAAGTTAACATTAAAAGTAATGTTATAGTTGGGGAAAAATTAGAGTTAATGTTATTGTTAAAGTTCTAATTTTATTATGAAATTAACTTAACGTTACAGAAAATTCAGGTAACAACTACAAGACTAAATCGCAATTAAGGTAAGATAAATTCAAAAGATAAGGATAGTAAAGAACAGTAAGGGTCTTACCATAGTGATGAAATTCCCATAGTTTAAAAAAATTCTTGGTAGCAATAGGAGGAGAAAAAAAAATTGGATATCTTTTGGCACTTAACTCAACAAGAAATTGGAGATCATAGAGATCATTTATAGTTTTTCTCAGTCTATATAAGGATTGAGGAGGCATAGCACACTCCATTTTGTCTTGGAGTTTGTGCCAAAAGCTGTCTAAAATGTCTAAATTTTTAATCTCTGTGATAGCAAGATTTTTTACCAACTTATATGGGACACCTTTTAGTATGGTATGTTAGTTTTTTTTTTTTTTTTTTTTTTTTTTTTTTTTTTTTTTTTACTATCCTTTTCTATCAAATTTATCATTATACATTATATTTTAGCAATTAAAGCACTTTTTATTTAAATGATGATTAAACAGTTTATTTGAAAAGTCTGCTGAATGATTAAGATTACTTCATACCTGAAGGAAGAACCTCGACTGATGACACGTGCTTTATGCCTTGGCATTGTTTTTACTGACGTACATCGGAAAAAACCATGATGCTCAACACACTTTTTCCAAAAGTTTTTACACTCGTTGCGTCCCTCAAAAAAGAACTCAACTGTATCTTTGTAGTAACCCTGCAAAAAATATACATTTTAAAAAGAAATTTTAATGAAAATAGAAATAGAAATATGATGAATAACCACTATGTGGTACAACACTCAACAAGGGATGCAACTTAAGAACTGAACACCCAGTTAGAGGCTCTCTTAACATTTTTTTTTTTTTTGTATGTAATGTACAGACAGAAATATGTTTACAAAGCATGCTACACATATTAGGGCTACAACTTACACCCCCTGTTCAATGTTACACACCCTATGACTAGCAATACTTCTATAGTCTTACATAATAACTTGCTTCCATTTTTCACCAAATACAATGCGTAATATTTAAAAAGCTCACATGCAAATCCATTTATTGACTTTGAACAATTATTGAGACATGATAAAAGAAAGGAACCAATGAAATTTTATACAAATTATTCAAATTGGACTAGATAAGCATCCAGCAAGTACCTTATTAAAATGAAATAATGAATTATGGACGTAGAAAGCCATAAGCCAACACAGAAATTGAATATGCTGCCACTTATTTTTTTTTTTTTTTTTTTTACTTACTCTGTGGATTTCAAAGTGTGTAAATCACTATTACTTTGTGTGCTAAGAAAACACAGTGTTACGTAGATCAAAGTAAGATTCTAATAAGTTTGTCATATTTGCTAGCAGAATATTATACCTGCTATATCATTGCTTAACTTTGATAAGGCAGTTTGCTGGTTACACATTCCCCTAACTTTTATCCATGTATTTTAATAATTTCTAAATTAAAGATACAAATAAATACAATACCTCAGTCTTCTACTCCGCAAAATCAGCCCAGTACACCACCACAAACAAAAGAATAAGGCTTTTCTTTAGTGTCATTGCGTTACAATTTGTTAGGCGTTACGGCTATCTTAGCTTTCTGATTGAAAGTTCCAATCAGTTCTTATTGTAAGCGGCGTTATAATGCAAAAGAAATTATCTAATACTCATGGTTTAATTTTTTTATATTATTATTTTTTAAAGTCCATCCCTTATTTGTTAGTAAAAGTAAAATTAACATGCAGTTTTCCCTCTCCAGACAAATATAAAATCAAGCTATTGGGTTACATTTAGTTATACAATCTGTTAACTTCTCTCTTCCAAAATACATAAAAATTATTATGTAAGTCTTAAATTACTATAGGCCCACGCAGCCGTCTTATTTTATTTTGTACTAAATTAATTTAAAATAATAAGCCCCTGTGATTGGCTGAGAGTCGACTCTCAGCCAATCACAGCGGCTTATTTTTTTTTTTAATTAATTTAATATTATATAAAATAAGATGGCTGCGCTGGCCTTATGTATTTAACTTTAATAATTAAATACTATGATTAAAAAATGGTTAAACTTTTTACTTACATATCCTTCTGGGTGCAGCTTGATAAGAAATCTCTTTCTTTTAAAACTAAGCTTGCGAATTTTTGCCCAAGAGAATGTGTTGATTTTTGTGAAATTTTGAAAGACAACTATTCCCATGTGAGCAACTGCTAGGTTTAGAGGTACACCTTCATGATCCTAAAATGTTATCATTAAATAAATATTCAATAATAGAAAATCTATAACAGAACTTACTTTTGCAGGATGCATTTTAACTCCGTACAGCTCACACCTTCTGGCAGTCTCTAGAAGATTGAGATCTGCTTCTGCAGGACTCTGACCTCTGCATTTTAATTAAAATATTTCAATTAAGCATTAAAATAGAATTGTATATTATATTACTAATACATATATACAGCACAAATTAACAGCAACTTGGCCTACCATTTTTTAATCGATAAATTGTTTTAAACAAAATAAAATTGCAATATGCTTCAATAGTTTCAAACTAACACAACCAAAAATGAAACACACAGCTGTAGAAAATAAATTATGTACCAATGAAAATCAGTGTCAATGTATTCTTCTGTAATGTTAAACATAGTACAGTAGATACATTGTTTAATACCTACTGATTATAGAATAACGAAATGAAATAAACGATTTTGAATAATTTTAAAATGTTTCTTACGCGTGTTTTTTGTGATTTTCCATTATCCTGCGCTCAAGTTCAGAATCTTGATGTGGCACAAACTTGTAGGAAGAAAGATATGTGTGGTCAGGATAGTCCTCCACCACATAATCACCGCACTCAGCTGTTGAAAGAAATCAAAATATTAAGCAAATAATAAAAAATATACACATTACATATTTATAGCCTTAAAACAATATGCACAAAATATGTTAGGTCCTTCAAAAAAAAAAAAAATAATAAAAAAAAAAAAAACACTCGGTTTCCTATGATCATATGAATGCTGTAATACAAATGAGCTCATTGTAAAAATTGTGGTTATAGTTTTTTTTTTTTTTTTTTTTTTTTGAAAGAAAGAAAGAAAGAAAGAACGAAAGAACGAAAGAACGAAAGAAAGAAAGAAAGAAAGAAAGAAAGAAAGAAAGAAAGAAAGAAAGAAAGAAAGAAAGAAAGAAAGAAAGAAAGAAAGAAAGAAAGAAAGAAAGAAAGAAAGAAAGAAAGAAAGAAAGAAAGAAAGAAAGAAAGAAAGAAAGAAAGAAAGAAAGAAAGAAAGAAAGAAAGAAAGAAAGAAAGAAAGAAAGAAAGAAAGAAAGAAAGAAAGAAAGAAAGAAAGAAAGAAAGAAAGAAAGAAAGAAAGAAAGAAAGAAAGAAAGAAAGAAAGAAAGAAAGAATTCAGCAATTCTGAATGATAAAATTAGGGGATTATAAGCTTCTCCCAAGCATTTCCATTACTATGTAGTTAAATTTTACACTTTATTAACCAGGCAATCTCCAACTCACGTTGAAATAAATAAATAACAAGCAGGTTGAGTCTGGAGAGAGCGGATATTCTCTAACAGCTTAAATCTATACAAATAGTAACAAGAACTAAAACAGTATCTCCGAATAGAAGGTTAGTTTTTAGGAGCAAAATAACAATTGTAATAGAAAACTAGTAAATATATATACGTATCTACAAACTTACACTGTACGATGTAGGAAGCCATGAGCGCTGCAGTATTGTCATTGCATTGCAACAACCCTTGCGCAAGATCTCTTTTCACTTGCAGGCACAACAGGTAACGAGTGAATTCTTCCTCTAGGTGGGCTGGGTCTGGTGTATAGAACTTGGTGCAGAAGCGCAGGAGAGCATCACAAAGACTCAGTCCTACTTGTCTACCAAGTGGTTTCTCCAGATCTAGCCAATACTGAAAATATGGAAAAGACAGACTAAAAATTGCACTATATTATGTGTAATTATCTGTCAATGTGCATATAAATATGATGATAAAGAATGAGTATAAATAATAATAAAATTCTTGTTTATGCCACTGTGGACATGACAAAAACAATAACACTTACCCTTGCCCCTGAATTAGGATCTGAATATTCCAGGCCAAAATAGTCTGCCTCTAATAAGTTGAGCTGCCGGCATACTTGATCAAATAAAAGCCTTCCCAAAGCTTTTGCCTGTAATCAAAATTAAGGGTTGTATTCAGATGGCTTGTATCTCAAAATCTAAAAGAAAACTTCCAAATTTTATGATGCCATTTAAAAGTTAATAGTAACAGCTACCTATGAAAAAATTTTCAGAACCCGTGACCATCAGATAAGAGAGAAATTAATTATTGAAATTAACATGGGCTCTTATAGGACTAAAACTTTAAAAAATCATAGTTAAAAATCTAGCATGGTGACCCCCCAATTTTTTTACATTTTTGAAGATACCTAATCCTAATGTATTACTGTACAAAATTTCAGATTTTTCTGTCTTTACAACTTTTTAGTCAAATCCCGCAGTAGCTGATTTCCCGCCTTAAGAAAAATTGGTGGCATACTACAATCAAAAGGAGAAAAAAAGTATCTTGAATAAGAAACTAGTATACTTTTAATATCAGTTACTATGTGATTAAATATGTTGATGTTTCGGTTAATCGGTTATGATATGATATAAAAACCTTAATTTTATACCCATTTTTTTTTATTTATTGGTTAAATAAATTAATGTATGTATTATTAAATGAAAAATTGTAATTTTTTATTTGCGAATAAAATCTTCACGTCAGCAGCTATCTTTGTCACAGAAATAGTAATAATAATTAAACTCAAAAATATATGTGAATTAATGAGTTGCAACTTTCATTGTGTGTATACATATGTGCAACTTTGAAATATTTAAAAATATGCATCAGTTATACCATATAATAAAGAATACTATATAAAATTTGCAAAGTAACAATTTGAATTGCAGTTATTTTATAAAACCCGGGTAAAAAATAAATAATAATAATAAATAAATAAAATTTATTTTCTAGATTTTTGAGGCAAGTAAATTTTTTAATTTATCCATTTATAAAATATTCACCTAATTGTACCGTTATGAAATTATATGCCCGTGTTTTGTACAAAATAAAATATATTCAATACTTCGCAATAATATTATTTTTCACAACATTGCGGAGGTAAAAAAAAATGTCGCTTTGAAATAAAGATTGAATAATTATGCTTCTAGCATTTAAAAAGTATTTTATAGCGTTATAACATTTTTTTTCACACTACTCAATTCATTAATTAACTATTAATTAAAGAAAATAAGTTATATAGAAGAGTTCAAAATATTAATTTGTAAAAATAAGACTTTCTTGTAATAAGTACATGCAAATTTTACAATAAAACTGTTTATTGTAACCCTCTTTTCTTTTTGTGGTTAACACCTTCTTCTTCTTTTTTTTTTTTTTTGCGGGCTCTATTTATGACAAAGCCAACGTATGATCTGCCGAGAATATAAGATTTTGATTAGATCTGCTTCCGATTTAATAAATATGGCGTTAAATCGGAAGTAAATAGGATCAAAATCTTAGTCGGCAGCTAGTAAGTTAGCTTTCATTCCTTATCAATATGATAAGATAAAAACTGTTCAATTATTATTAAAGGTTTATGAAGTACAGCACGTATCAATGCATACACACGAGTATATTTAATGTATTTGTCTTTATATCGCTTAAGTTATTGATTAATGTAGATGTTCATTACAAAACTTTTCATTTCCAGTACCTAAATAAGTTTAGTATATATTTTAACTGCTCAATAAAAAAAAAAAATAATAATAATAATAATTATAGCTATACGTTTATAAAAATATAGAACATGAAACTCATTTTTATATATATAGCAATAAAAAGATGACATGAAAAATGTAATTACAGAACATTTTAAAAAGTACAAGACAGCAGTAATCTCAAATAAGATCATTTAAGAACCTCACAAAAACTAAATGAAGACAAGCAGTATTAGATTTCATTTCAAGTTTCCTACAACGATGTAATTAAAAAGTTAGCTAAGAGCAAACAGAAGTAAGTACTTAATGAATTGCTGCATTATATTCTACAATAATACCATATCCGAAATATTTAATTCTAAACTTTCACGTTGGCATTATTTTAAAGTAATAGCCCATATAGATATAATTTTGAAGTACAACTGTACGATGTTAAATAAGTGAAATTTATATTACGAAAATGACTATAAGGTTATGATTAGTAATAACTATGAATTTATAAAAGTGTATTTAATTTTAAATTAGGTTGAAATAATTAACTAAGAAATCAATGTTATTATTTTTTACTGTACGAATTTTTATACACAACTATTTTTCCCCTCCTTTGTATAGAGAAAAAACTTACCTGTACTTGAAACATAGTTATTGAATCATCCAGCATTTGCACTCTAACAGCCAATATTTTTCCTCCCTTCTTGGGTGTTTGGGGTGGTGTCCGCGCTGCATCGGAGCCTACTATACCAACTCCCGAACTGCTGCCTGGGGTGAGGGGGGTTGAGTGAGAGTGGCGCAAGCTGCCATGGTGAGACAGATATCCACTGGAGTCTGCCATTTCTCAATGTCTTTTGTCACAGCTATTTAAAATTAACAATCTGAAACACACACATAAGATGCTTCTATTATTTACCGTAATGGGAAAAAAATCCGTCTACCACGTTCTCATAAACAAAGCTTACAAAATCATCAACCATTTATGCGATAATTAAAAGAGCGGGTGATTAACCTTGCTCTTTCAAGATAAATTATTATATGTATTTTTTTTTTATTAATACTTATAGACTATTATTTATTTATTTATTCAGTCGGAATAGTATTAGGGTTGTTGTAAGAAGGAGAAGAAGATGAGTTTATAAGATGACTCTTAATAATTTGTTTTAAATAATTTAAATGGCAAAATTACGTATAATAAAAATTAAGAACCCGTGACATCTAGAGGGGAGAAGATAATATATTGAAATTACCAATGGACTTTAAATTTTACAGCAAATGCAATTTAAACGTTTCTCAAGTAATAACCGCACACATTACATATTATTTTATTATTTGGAGTTGTCAAGAACTCTAAATAAAACCATAAATATCACGGTGCCAAAAAATTAAAGTCATCTGCTTAAATAACTTTTAGTCATATTCCCGCAGTACCTCATTATTTTCAGCCTTAATAATAATTGTAGGGTGTATATTTATTGAACTTCCAGACTATACAGTATCTCTTGACTCACACCATCTCTTGCCTCTTCTTTCAGAATTTCAGCCAGATAGCATTTATTTAGTTTTGCAATTTACACCATTCTTCATTACATCGAATACCCATAACTTTACGTACTGTATTTCCAAAGTTATTCCTCTCACTTATATTATTGGTTAGAAAATGATATAAAAATAACAAAATAAATAATAATAAATTAACATTGCGCTTATTACTTTGATTATATTTAATAATATTACCCTCTTATAAATTAGCTTCAATATTTTTTTTTTAATAATTCATAATTTAATCAACTAGTAAATTCATAATGTGTGGCTTGCGTACAGTATGATATAATATAGTGCAGTAATGCAAGGTCGAGCGAGAGAGCGCATATAGGAGCGAAGCCGTACAAAATCGATTGTTTTAAGACGAAGTGAAAATAAATTCTTCAGTAACGTATACACTGTATAGTACACTGACACAGCCACAAGTTTTACATCGCTCAATTACTCTTGTTATACAAGTAAGAGAATTTATTTTGCACATCTTAAAAGAATCATACGTTTTCAATAATACAACGCCCCGGGCGGACTTTTTATTTTATAAGAAATATCGTATTAGACTTCCACTTTTACTATACAGTACATAAAATAATTTTTTAATGGTCTATAATTTCTTCAAAATATTAACAGATTTCTTAGCAAGCGTTCTTTTAAGATTATGATTTGTGCTTTGTCACGCAGAAACGAAAACAGCTCGGGGGGGGGGGGGGGGGGGGGAAGTCTCTAAAGAAGTAATTAAAATAATATGATGAAAGTTACTTTTGACCAATAAAAAAAAGTAAGCCGCGAATACAAAATTGCTATTCTATAAAACAGAATAAAATGAAACGGTCAGTTTGTTGTAGAACTGGAATCAATATAGGGTGGTTGCACTCACGTTAAGTCAACGCCATATAAGTGAGTACCAGACCGGTACTAAATAACATGGGCCGGAATGAAAAGAAGAAGAAAAAAAAAAAAACTGCTTATTTTTCAAAGAAAATAGCGAAAACCCACGTTTGTCCTATAACCTCTTCAGTCACCGACCTTTCTTAAAATTATTTCATTGTCGTAAATTTTAACCACGTTTTTGTGTGGCTCTTACAACTTACAATGACAAAAATATGCTTCTTTTGCCAAAAAGGAAGCAATGTTATTCGTTGCTCAATTATGGGATCGAAGCGCATTTATTATGACGTAATGCGCACACACTCTATTGATTTTTTTGTATGCTCAACTCAGAATATTATATTTTCAAAAAAAAAAAAAAAAAAAAAAAAAAAAAGAAAGAAATTGGGCAAATTTATGTGATCATGTCATATTGGGTGGTCACTTTCATTTTTTTTTAATAAATTTTATGATTGAAAATCAAAAACGAGTTTTTCAAGTAGTAAGTGATATCCAAAGTACAAGCTCCACTAATTGTAATATAAACAATAATTAAATATGATCATCATAAATAACACCAGGTGTTCAATTACAAAACCTATCAAATTGAAGCATCTCTTCAACCTTATGTAATAGTCATTAAAATATACGTAACGTACTTCTGTAACGATGCTATAAACAAGGCACAAAGAAAACGAAAGGGAGAAATAAAAAGTATCATTCGCAATTCCTCTTATATTTGATATACGATACATACGGTACGGTAAGTATACTGGCTTTTGTATGTGTACTTTATATACATACGCAACTTTATAGCTAGCTACAAAGCATGAATTTTGCACTCTCTTGTCTCTTTTAACTAAAGCACAGTCCGGTTTCTCATTTCAGTGTATATTGCAGAAAAATAAAATAAAAGTGTAGTGGCCCGTGAGTTGGAGAACATATACGGCGTGACAATAGCGTGACGTCACGCTGCTTGCCCGCCGCGGTGTTTCTTGGACCACTTTTTTTTTTTTTTTTTTGTAATTTTATTTCGTTTGCCGAGAGAAGCAGACAGACAGACAACGAAAGAGCTTCAAATGAGTGTGCCAGCCAGCATCGCCAGCATCAGCACAAAGATACAAAACACCATGTTTGCCGGCCGGTATGCTGGCCTTGAATCACCTTTTTTTTTTTTTTTTTCTTCTTCTTCTTCTTCTTTATCTTTCTCTCTTGGCAAGAAGTCGCGAACCTTACGACCCGCCCTTTCTCGACCCAGTACCATAAATATACTTCTCTTCAAAACTAATATTATAATATATATTTCATATGGTATATTGAAGAACTTTCTATTGATTTTTAAACATTTATTTTTTAATGAAGTTCAATAAAACTACTGTGTTTATACAGTCGCTATTAAATTTTGATACCACTTGCCAAACTATTAGTACAGTAGTATTATCAAATACTACCAAACTAAGATCAATAATAATAATGCTCACTCTCGACGTTTTAATTTATTTACTTACGAAACTGTCATATTTATAAGTTTTTGATAAATGAAAACCACAGGCGAAAGTCTTTTAGATGCGACTTTATACATGAATTGATCTGCCAAAACTTAAATGAAATATCGATATTTTTCTGCAATTTTAACTTTAATAAAACTAATATAAATTTAAGTCGCACCCAAATAAAGTTTTTAATTTGAATTAAGTCAAAAGAAAAGTGTCTTGTAAGTTTTGGTAGACTACATAAAAACAGCTATACAATAAGTATCTTTAATTATTGTTGAACAAATGTAGATGGCTGGTATAATGCAATAAGATTACTATACAGTAGTATATGTAAATATATAATATAGTACATTTAATTAGTCCCGTATAACTCAGACATACACCACAAATAAAATAAAATCTATAACAGCTAGGATTTTAAATGATAATAATATGATAAATTTAGGTGCTGGAAATCACAGATTAGATTGAAAGATTTTGATGAATGAATCATAAAAAAAAAGTAACAGCGAAATAAATGAAATTAAGGCATTCAAAAAATTTAATAATATGAACCCATAAAAAAAAAATCGATTTACTCAACTTGTACTTTACGTTTACTACAGAGTTATATGGAAGAGAAGAATTGCTAACCTAAGAATAAGAGTTAAGCAGCTGGAAGGATTGTGACCCACAGACAGCATAAATGGTTTTATTTTACATTATATAAAAAAAATAATAATAATAAAAAAAAAATCGTCTTTCTTTGTTTTTGTCACAGGTTACGTGGAGCATTGAAAGGGCAGGGAGTTTATCATACATAGGACATAGGGTAGAACGCCAACAGCTATACCACCGCCTCAACTATCTGCTTTAAGTTTATAGAAGGCTTTGTGAAGAGCTGATACAGCTCACACTATTGTGTTTTAATAATGCGATCGTGATATCTAACAAAAGCACCACAGGGTGATGTGCAAATCATAATTTTGTTTAATGAGGTTATATTATACTTAATAGCACTTTTCTCTTCGATCGATAAATCTGCAGTTTATTATTATTTTTAACGATATAAATGATGATAATAATAATAATCAATTTTAAAGATGCTGGCTTATCATATTATTACTGCATTACGGAACAAAGAACGAAATTAAACAAAGTTTACAATTCAAAATCAATACTCTATATTATATTTTGCGGTTTACCACTTTCCATAATTTTAAGTTTGAGAAATCTTTGCTCTCGCGATTATATTAAATCAAACAATACAAAATAAATATAGCAAGTATGATTTGTATACGTTAATTTTATATAACTAAAAAACATTCATGCCTTCAAATTTCATTTGCAGAGATCATGCAGAGGCTCGTATAATAACAAAATATTAAGATGAAGAGGATACAAAAATATGCCGCGTTCGTTATCTCTATACTATTACATCACGTAACTATGCAGTCAAAATATATACACTGCAATAATATTTTAAACTTGACTTTTAAGTATTTTTGAATTAATTTTTTCCCCTAAGCAAACACTGAATTATCTTTCCTTGGAGAGATTTGCACTCACATATGAAATGTACAGAATAAGTTGCCATGCCAAATCTTAATTTAGACAGAAACATTTTACTTTATTTCCCACGAGGATACCAGCATGTTAGTTTTTTTTCTTGGTCCGAAAGGCTATATTTTTAACACTTCATTTCATACTAAAAATGAGAGAGAAAGAAGAAAAAAAAAATTGTAAAAAGTGTTGTATTTTGAATTAATTTGTAGCAGCATGAAGCATTCCTTGTAACATCGAAATAATAATAACAACAACAATAATAAAAACTAATGAATAAAAGTGAAGAACTCCGACGACCTAGTGTAAATAAGTTTATTATTGGGATTTGTTAAAAACAGTATACAAGAGTCTGGCTATAGGTTTAAAATAGATCACTGAAGAGCAAACTTAGTTGGGGACCTAAACATTTATATTGAAATTTCAATTAAGATTTTCACGTAATAAAGTTATTAAGAAACATCAAACTTTTTTTTTTTTTTTTCCCTTTATTTATATTATAAATTTAATGAAACTTCTAGTTGATATTCCGAAATCTTGAATATACTATTTTAATCATAAGAATTACAAATGGTTAAGGTATTGCAAAGTACTATAACTTGCTAACAAATGTCAATAATAACAACAACTTGTTTTATACTTTTAATTATTCATTATTTTTTTTTTCTTTCTGAAAAATCAAAATCTTCATTTATACAATATTATAGAACTATAGCTCTATAAGTTGAAAAATTCATTAAAAGCAAACCAAATTTGAATTTGCTTTTCTTTGATAAGTACAGTAGTACTGTATGAACGGCAACTTATAAATTGAGACACAAATTATTTACGTATAATATGTTATTGAAAATCTACAAATATTTTCCTTAAATTATAACATCGTTCATTTGATATTTCGAATATTATTATTATATTATGCGAGTTATATTAATATAGCCGTTACGGTTTGATGAATAACATAAAATCCATAGCGCGTATAATAATGACAAAATATATAACTATATACTCTAAATAACAATAGCTATATGAAAAACAATAGGTATATTGATATCGTGAGCATACTACGCTGCACTTATTATAAATATAATACAGCCAACACTAACATATGAATATAGTTTTATAGAGGAAAGTTATTGAGGGAACAGAAAAATTCATTGCCATCTGCCAATCATTTTCGCAGTGTACATTATGTATTATTATCTTTGTTCACTCGTAAAAAGGGTAAAAAAAAAAAAAATTATAAAAAACTCGTTTTTGTGCAATATTACATTCTACATTATTGAAATTGTAGTTCGTATATGAGAGAGACTTTACTTCCTCCAATCTATACATAATACATATCCAGGGAGTTTTCTTTTTTTTTTTTTTTTTTTCCTACCCCGCCCATTTTGTTATTTCTGCATCACAGACAGAATAATTTAAATTTTAAGATAAAAGTTTTTCAAGTCAACATGAAACTAACTTTCATCGTAATGCACCCAGGATTATTTAATAATACTACAACAAACAATAAAATATTATATATTTTTATAAATTTATTATATCATGCAGTATGTATCGTTTTTGCAAAATAAATTTTTCTTTCATGCTAAATAACTCGAGTATTAATATATCATATAATATTATACCTATAGTATTATGCTTCGTCTTGTATACATTTATTACGAGAGTAAATATGCGGCATCGATAACAAAAAGTTTTAATTCTACCTGTTCACCACTCGATCTGAATAGATAAGAAATATTGTAACATTAAGATAGCAAGGATTCTATATTTTATATGGAACCATAATAAAACATAACAACAATAATATACTTGTAAGGAACAGCTTATTCTGTACGTATGTAAATTTAATTATGTTGCTAATAAACAAACGACGATCAAATAAAACATGATGCATGCAAAAAATTAATTTATAATCATAGAACAAAGAAAAGATATGATATAAAATGTAGACATTATTATAGTATCATAGGAGATAAAAAGTCAATTTAATGCATACTTTTCAAGTCAGTTTCTTTCATCAAACTTCTCAAATATGATCTTTAATAAATTGGACCCTTTTCAGCTTCTACATCATTTCTTATTCTAAGATAAAATGGATCTCCTGAAAATATTCAAGGAAAATTTATTCATTTGAAAGTTGCTCAACTTTATAGAACCGTTTACATAAGAGTTGAAATAATACATTAGCAGGGCTATATATTGTCATTGTGTAAAGTTATGCCGTATTTATATAATTATAATGAAAACAGATAAGGCAAGCACATAATGCAAGAGAGTGTGTGTGAGAGAGGCATCTCCCAAGGCACAAAGTCCTTGTGCCCTGCCCCTCTCATCACACCACATTATACAGTACATAATATATATTTTTATATATATATATATATATATATATATATATATACACTTACACACACACACACACAAAGGCAAAAAAGCATACAAACGCAAAGTCGCCGCCGCATACTCGACAAAAATTGTTATGAGCTCACGTCACATCCAATTAGGGTCATCATAAAAACTCGTGTAATTATCTCATTGTGTATTATCCCGTTAGATGAGTTGGCTACACAGCAGCTTCATAATATTGTTCGCACACACTCCAATGAAAAATATTAATAATAAAAATTAGCCATAGCTCACAGCTGCACTTCGAATTCAGTAGTTGATGTTGATGGACGTTTCTACTTTAGCTAATAAAACATTTATTTTTATTTAACTCAATACATCTCCACATCCGAGTAAATGAACTAAAATGGATTAACGAATTGAATCAATAATTTTTCGTGATTATGCTTTATTTACCTGCAATGGTGCTGTCAAACAAGTTATTTTCATTGTGATACCATTAAGTTTTCATAAAGCTTATTAAAAGAAATGCGTACTCAAGGGGAAAAAAATATAAAATTAGAATTACTCAGTAAAAAAAAAAGTTTGTGCTGTTCCACACTGTTTCGACCAAAAAAAAGTGATTAAAATGTAATTTTAAAAAACGCACCATATACTATTGCATTAAAAACACACATAAATGATATATATATATATATATATATATATATATATATATATATATATATATATATATATATATATATATATATATATATTATTATTATTATTATATATTAAATATATATTATATAATATATATAAATGATATAAACAAGAGTTATATTGCAAATAAAGGAGGAAGCTAGGTGTCATTTTACTATATACGTACATTCAAATAAAATGAAGATAACTTGTGATTTTATTAACCGATATAGGTAGCATTACATACTTTAAAACTTTTCCGGTGGAAAATAACAACTAACGTTATCATGCAAATAATTACAAATAATTAATGCAATGTAATTAGCTGACAATGAACGTGCATAAATAAAATAGACATTTTGCATGCCACATTTTTGTTATGGTCTCTAAAAATTCTTAGGGAAAAATAAAGAATATTGGTGTGTATAAAACGTATCTTCAAAACTGGCATGCAAGTTGTCTATTGCCCATGATATGTTTTTTTTTTAAAAGAAAATTGGATAAATATATAGTAGCTAAAATAAAAATATAATAATTATAATTTATATATATGATACTATAGCATTTGCTATCTTTATGATAATCCTGTAGACTCGTTCTGTGTCTGCCATGAAACTCAATAAATTTAAAAACGCAAACACTTACAAAAAAAAAAAAAAAAAAAAAAAAAAAAAAAAAAAACGATTTGGTACATATGTGTTACAATTTAGTGTGGTTGGACCCCTCAAGTATGGCTATGAATTGACAATGAGGGTCGCAAGGGGTAAAAGTAGAGCATCTTATTCAATATTATTCCCTACCGAGATCTACCACTTTAATATTTATGTGGTTCATAAAAGAATACCTACTAAAAAAAAAAAAAAAAAAAAAAAAAAAAAGAAAGAAAGAAAGAAAGAAAGAAACACTGGTGTAATGGTATAAAATTGTAATGAAAGTACAAACAAATACATCCATAGAAGTTTTATATAATAATAACTTCTTTACCACGCAGCTATCAAAAATCCAATTACATTATGTACAAATGAATTTTTAGTTCTATTATTAATGATTAATGAAACTAAAAATTCATATACATATAGTTATAATTAATTTATAATAATAATAATACTATACTGTATATAGGAAAATATCAATGCACCAAATGAATTAATATACAGTAAATAACGAGTTTATTGTAAATATTGATAATATTATGCACTACTGAAACGACTAATTCTATAATTTTTCATTCTTTTACAGTACATACTACAGTAGCACGAGTAATAATTTGTATCTATTTCATTTACAATTTTACTCGCACTATTTCTGTCTTTGACAGTACCCAACTAAATATATCGAGTACGCGCAGTAAGTAATTTATTATTAAACCAATTACTACATATTTTTACTTTCCAAACATCTCTGAATTCTGTACCGTTGATATGGTAATTTAATAGGCAGTATTTTGTAAAATACTTTCCGCTCAATTTAAAATTTGATACATAACTACACATTTTTAAAGTTCAAATTATTAAGAAAAAAAAATATTAACATTTTTTACAAGATTATTATTATTATTATTTTAAGAGTTTTAGGAGCATTGGAAGTATTTGTAATTGTCTTTTAAAATTATTGCGACGAGAGGCGATAAAAATCAACTGTCAATTTTTAGCACACGATAAAAGATTTTATTACTTTTTATGTCTAGTTGATAGCTATCATGTTTAAGTCAATAGAATTTGAAAAATATGTATTTTCAAAATACATTGAAAATAGTACCTATTTGTTTTTTTATACAAAAATAAAAGTATACTGGATTTTTATACACATTACTATTTCAGTTTTTTTTTTTTTTTTTTTTTTTTTTAAGCTCTTTCTAATTAAATATATTATTTTGAAAACTTAAATTTCCTAAAAGCACTGTTGGTTTTCAAAGGTGCATTATAGTAATATACTATACGTACAGTTACATATAAAAATACTAGCGCAAAAAAACTTGATACCAAAAAAATCGGGGGAAAAAGAAGAAAATAATAATAATAAAACGTCAAATTTGAGCTAAATTTGGATCGATGTAAAAATAAAACGCTAGACCTAATTACTGTAACGAAATATTAGGACACGACTTAATTTTGAGCAAATCACATTAGTACAGTAGTAACCTGCTTTTCTCCAAGTCATAAAATTAACATGTCGTTTCATAAATTTGGAATCACATTTAAAAGTTAAGGAATTTATAAGATTACGGACTGGCGTAAAATGATTTTCATTGTTATTGTTGTGTACTTCGAAATTTAAATAAATTAAAAAAAAAAAAATGTAATTTAAAGTTTTGAGTAATTAATAACTGAATAGTGAGAAGAAAAAAATTAAATCTATCGATTGAATGACAAATGATAACGTTAAATACACTTTATTATGGTATGGAAGGAACACTTTCAAACTTAAATCTACAGTGATTATATTGAGTGGGTAACATGTAACATGCACTTTACCCATAACCTCTACATGTTTTGTTATTAATTTTTTTGTTATTACTATTATTATTATTATTTACGTTTTACCCTCCATTACTATGTATGTTAGTGACAGTGATAGGCATCGTTCTACCTCTGGTCTTATCAGATATTTTTGCTATGGCCTATGGGTATAGTGCACAACACCGCATACAATGATCACTGAATTTGATAGAGTTATTTACGTGGTTTACAAATCTGAAGAGGCGAACTACCTATAGCAGCTATATTAACCTTACTGTACAGGACATCGTTGAGCCAAAAACATACTTTAATATACTGCGTTCATAATATTATTATAATGATAAGATACTGATCCGATGCAGTACTTTTCTTATACCGTAACAGGGGGTAACTTTGGCTTCATAAATTCATTTTTTTTTTAATAAAGACGATTATTTATTTATTTATTTTATAACCCTTACCCTCTTTACTTCTTAAAATACTGCACTTTAGAGACACAGTATATATATTATTATATATATTTTTTTTTAAAGTGGTCCACAAGTTACCCCACGCTACGGTACGTGTACTAACAAAAGTAAAACCATTAAAAAAAATTGCGCTATATTTGCGGTGTTATTTCTTATGAGAAAATCACGAATAACACATTTAATTACAATCGTACATTGACGAGACAGTGTTGCAAAAAATCACATTTTCTGCATTTATTTACAGTACTTGTAATTCATAAGATACATACACCTTTTCAACTAAAATAATAATAATAAAATACATCCAAACTGGAAATATGCTTTTAAGTTAGATGTCAATATGACCTAGTCACATGGAGCATGGATTTGTACAACATATTTGATAATTTTTAAAATAGAGATTGCATGTAGTACTGCATTGCAGGTTGGTTGGTTTTATTATTTATTATATATTATATGGTTTTACTATAAAAGTTTTACTATAGGCTAAATCAATTTATGTATACTCTACGTACTGTACATACTGTATAAGTTTTGGCTGTGAGGCTGTATCAAGCCCATATCGTTACAATCAATTTGAAGAATATGTACATTATATAGTCTCGAGTGTGGTTTCACTCATACAGTTAACCTTTGCGATTCAACGCCATACTTGAGCATTAAATAACTTTGACAATAGGAAAGTTGCAACTTTTCACGTTATATTTATTATTATTATATTCTACACAACTTCCTACTAATAATATTATAGATTCAAATGACTGTTTACACCCAGAAAAAAAAAAATAATACACGGTAAATTTCTTTCTGAAAATAATAATAATAATAAAAAAACTTTGTGTGGTAAAATGTATTTATGTATGTACGCTATATACCGCACAATTTTATGTTTCATGTACCTTGGAAATATTACTTCGTGTGATCAGGACTTAGCATGTTAAATTAAGTTATTTGACAATGTACGAAATAAATCTAAATTTTCATGTTTTTATTGTTCAAAACTGAACAGTATTTATACTGTTCGAAATATGCATAATGTATGTACATATGTACTCTCTGTATCGAAATGTGTATGTGTGGTACCATATGCATATATCATACATATGATACATACATACATTCGTGGATATGTTTTATCTATTAAAATATGCATATGTACAAATAAGCGTATATGTATTAATTACAATAAAATAATATTATGTAATGTGTATATAATATAAGTACAGTACAGATACAGACGACACGTTAAAAATTGACAACCTGAGGAGAAGGGGGGAAAATGTGTACGCCCACACATCAATGCTCTATTTACATCCATGAATTGACTCGACTATTATGCACTCTGTTATGAACATCCAAGTTATTAATGCATTGATTTTATTTTCGCTAATACATGAAGCTGAAAAATGTTGAGTCATATGAAAACGATGGAGTGGTCTCTTTTTAATACAAAAGAAGTTTAAATTTTGATGAAGCAGACGGGCGGGTGGTGGTGTATGGCTCAAGGGTATAAAGCAAGAGTAAAATTGATCTCTTCTCCGCTGCCTCAGCCTCCGCCGTCTGCTCCTTTCCTCTGCATCATCCGAGCTTATGTGTTGGTGGTGCATATCATTCTAACCAACCTACGTTCAATACAATGTTAAAAACTAAGGTGCGTCCCTTTCATTCAATTTCATTGAAAATTTACAGCATATCGAGCTCCCATTGCATCGGTGTGATCACAATAATATGTATGTATCTGTACTCACCTAAGGTACACAAAGCGTTCCAAACATAAAATCCAACATCTCAAGCCATCATATAACACACAAAATATAATTATCACACACTAAATGATGCTCACTGTCTAGTTTTCACTCCCACACCCAAAAATATCTCGTTCCTAAACCCCCCCGAAGAGTTGTCTGCTTCTTTTTCTTTTGCTTCTTCTCGTTCTCGTCGTTCTCCGTCGGTCCCCTCCCCGATCTTTCGTCGCCGGAAGTTAGTTCAATGAAAAATATGTACTTCCGTTCGGTAGACCATACAACCACGAACCGCTAATAAAGTTGCTTTGTCCTCTTACAGATGTAGAAGTATCAAATTTTTCATAAATAATTACATTCTAGCATTATGCACTATATATTTAATATATTTTCATCATGAAATGAATATGAATTGTCCTTAATTTGCAGGAAATCATTGAAAATAAACATAGCTTTAAGTCTCCCGCGCTTTTGACAAGTACATCTGTTTTAAAAAATTTACACACTCACCACGCCCCCTTCGCCCACTCGCCATTGATTTGTTTGTGAAAGTAAACATCGCGTTTGACCAACATGAGTGAAATTAAGGAAATTTCAAGCAGTAAATGCTTTGGTGGTCTTCAAAAAGTATTTTCCCATCAAAGGTAATGTAGGGAATGCATGAAAATTAATGTATATTAAAATCCGAACATAATTAGACAGCTGTCTAACGTAAAAACGGGACCGGCAATGTGTCCTTGCAATGTCATGTTCGCTCATTATCTTTAGGTCTCTCGTTTCCAATTCCAATATCTGACTGAAATACTGATAATGATATATTATACATTGCAGGGGAAAAAAGAAGAAAATTGAATATTCTTTAACAATTCATATTATTTTTATCTAATTTGTATGTTTCCTACAACCACAACGCAATGATTAACCCCATGCCATGATTTCAATTATATGCATATAACATCCTTTTTTTTCTATCAAAACTTTTGGCGAGGTACAATAACTTTTATGCTAGTTATAACATCATTAACATATATTTTTTTATCGCTTGTAATTTAGGATCACATGTGTTCCTTTGATTCATTATAATTTATTTAAAAGTATATTACCAAAGTTGTATAATGTATATACATACATATAAACTAAAATGTATACATTGTTTTGTTTACAGCTCGGAAGTAAAATGTGAGATGAAATTTGCTATTTACCTGCCTCCACAAGCATCAGAGAACAAACCTTCCCCTGTTATTTACTGGTTGTCCGGGTTAACTTGCAATGAGTTGAACTTCATTCAAAAAGCTGGAGCTCAACAAACAGCAGCAGAACTTGGCATTATCATTGTATGCCCTGACACAAGTCCCCGTATGTATATTTCCAATTTTATTTTTAATATCATTTACGTATTTATGATCCACATTCCCTTTTTTATGTAATTATTGTTTATACAGGAACTAGCATGCAAGTCACATAATATGCAAGCTAATTTGCTGTATCAAGAAAATTTATGTAGTTTGCATTTGTCATTATAACTATTATTTATTTACAAATAATATCTAATTTAAGATTATTTTCACCACAAAGTATTGTTTAAAAAATTGCTACATATTTCTTGAATTGATATCAGTGTAAATTACAAAGTATAAATAATGATATTTTTTCCACTCTACTTGAAGGTGGCTGTAATATCTCTGGCGAAGAGGACAGCTGGGACTTTGGTACTGGAGCTGGTTTTTATGTAAATGCAACAGAAGAACCTTGGCGTACAAATTATCGTATGTTTTCATACGTTACCTCAGAGCTACTACAGCTTGTACAGAAAAACTTCCCTGTTATTGCAGGAAAACAATCAATAATGGGACATAGGTAATGACATTTAAACCAGCTTTCATAATGTGTGAAAAAATATCTACTAGTTCAGATTCTCTATCTATAATTAAGATGCTAACAGTTTGATTTTTGTTGTAATGTTTTTAGCAAAAATAAATAATTTAATATATATATTCTTTTTTCAGTATGGGAGGTCATGGAGCATTAGTGTGTGCTCTACGTAACCCTGGTCTCTACTGCTCTGTGTCTGCATTTGCTCCCATCTGTGCCCCTAAAGAATGTGCATGGGGCCGAAAAGCATTAACTGGATACCTTGGAAAAAATGAAGAGGAATGGAGTAAATGGGATGCAAGTCAGCTTGTACGAGCATATTTAGGACCCCCGCTGGAGATTTTAGTGGACCAGGTAAGATCACAGAATAAAACATACACAACATACATTTTCTCTAGATTATTATTATGGGCTTGGTTTCTCTCAGCTATTACATACACCGTGGGCTCTGACAACAATATCAGACTCCAGCTACCCTGCTTTCTTATATTATTATCATTTTATAGTTTAAAATAATAATGAGAACTTGAACAGAAATATCTAGAAGAGTATATATCATTTTACTCTACAGCAATTCACTGCCAGTTTGTTAGTGTCTATATTAGCTTTCACAAAGGATGAAAGATTCTTGTAAATTGGCAAATTTTAGTTGTTACATTGATTCATACAGAATCTTACATCCATTGTAAAAATGATGATAAACAGCGTTAAACCATGTTTTTCATTTGCCTATTGCAAAATGTTAAAAAAGGCCAAATATAAATGACCGTTACCTAATTAGTCCCGACCATCAGAACCCAGATATAAAAACTATGCCCTTTGATTATGCTTAGGATACCTTAAAACACCCCACAATTTATTTTGGAAAAATCGAAAAATTCCGGGAAATACGCCACTTGCTATTTTTTACCTTTTGGTAGAGGAGGTGTTAAAAATTGCCAATTACTCGTAAAATGATGTATGTTAGAAAATCCAATCAAACTGATTTAGACACCTGATAAGTTAAGCTTTTCAGAAATTATGTGACCTTTACCCTTAAAATAATGTCAAGGCCCACCACCGGGGGTTGAAAATTTAAAACGCAGATTTGACAAAGTTTGGCATTTTTGGGAATTTTTATTTTCAGGTTAAAAAGTAGGTTATAATATGTCTAACATGTGTACCAAGTTACAACTTGGGTGCTCTGTAACTTTAGGAGGAAAGTCCGGAAAAGTATGTCCGCCACCTATATTGTGAAAAAAGAGCAAATTTTAAAAATTCATAAAAAATCGAAAAATGAAGCAAATGCAATGAAATTTGGCATATAGGTTTATATAAAATTATCAAAAATTTAGAAATGTTTTGAAATTTTTTTGGCGCGAAATTTGAATTAAAAAAGAGTCATGCTACTAAAAAATGAAGTTAATTGCAATTTGTTGTTCAAAATGTCAGTAGACATATCTAATATACTTAAAATTACTGTTCAGTACTTTTCATTGATATTTTTTTTAAAATAACCTAAAGAATTGTATTTAATTCAATTTTTATTAGGATGGCTTTTTTTTAAATTCAAATCTCGCGCCAAAATTTTTTTGAAAATTTTCTAAATTTTTGATAATTTTATATGAACCTATATGCCAAATTTCATTGCATTTGCTTCATTTTTCGATTTTTTATGAATTTTTTAAATTTTTAAAATTTTAAAATTTGCTCTTTTTTCACAATATAGGTGGCGGACATACTTTTCCGGACTTTCCTCCTAAAGTTACAGAGCACCCAAGTTGTAACTTGGTACACATGTTAGAGATATTATAACCTACTTTTTAACTTGAAAATAAAAATTCCCAAAAATGCCAAACTTTGTCAAATCTGCGTTTTAAATTTTCAACCCCCGGTGGTGGGCCTTGACATTATTTTAAGGGTAAAGGTCACATAATTTCTGAAAAGCTTAACTTATCAGGTGTCTAAATCAGTTTGATTGGATTTTCTAACATACATCATTTTACGAGTAATTGGCAATTTTTAACACCTCCTCTACCAAAAGGTAAAAAATAGCAAGTGGCGTATTTCCCGGAATTTTTCGATTTTTCCAAAATAAATTGTGGGGTGTTTTAAGGTATCCTAAGCATAATCAAAGGGCATAGTTTTTATATCTGGGTTCCGATGGTCGGGACTAATTAGGTACCGGTCATTTATATTTGGCCAGAAGCCATTAGAAACTAAATTTTTGGTCCCTGTTAAATTATGGCAAATCTGTTACTGTGGCATAGTGGTTAGCACAGTCTGACCAGACGTCCCGATTTTCCCGAGACATTCCCAATTTTACATCTTAATCCCAGTTAAAAATTGAAATGTTCAGATTTCTTATGGATTACGATGCAAGGGGGAAAAAATGTTTTGGCTGCTTTGGCTGTGCCCAAAGGGCATACTTGCATTTCAAGGTTGTCTTACAAAAGGCGTACTTGCATTTTTGTCCAGTACAACAAAGGGCGTACTTGCACTTGCTTTTACATGTTAAGCTTATGGCGGATGCACACACAGCATCTAAAATAGCCAAATGCAAGTACGCCCTGTGGTCGCAGTCGACGCAGCCAGAGCTATATATTAAACAATAACGCATAATGATTCGAATATAAAAATATTGTGATCTTTCAATGACCATCAATTATTAATAACAAGAGCTTAAAACAAATAATTTCATATGAAAGTGCGCCTTGAATTTATTTATTTATTTATTTATTATTATTATTATTATTTTTTTTTGAGGAAAGGTACAGCTCTGGCCAAAAGTTTGAGAACGATGTGAAATGCAACCTGCAACATTCCTGACTATATCACTATAGCGACTACGATTATTTATCACGGCAGCAAGCAAGCAGACGTGCGTCTCTCTTGCTTGCTTGCTGCATACACCTTTCTAGCTTTTCAATATTTCTGATGACTACAAAATATTTTAGTTTTGTTATGCGTAACTGCTATTTTATATTGTAAAATGTTCCGTCTCTTTTTTTTTTTTTTTTTTTTTTTTTTTTTTTTTTTTAATGAAAGGTTTATAATATCAACCTTGGTAAAATTACTATATTATATAGATAGGCCTATATTTTTATTTTATTATTATTATTCATTATTTGATTTTTTTTTATCAATTAATTAATTTCTACAAATAATTGCTTTCATATATAATTTGTGTCATTAAATAGTTTGCTATAATTCATTACAGTACCTAATTATTTATATGAAACAACTTTTATTCTATAGTTATAAAAACGGAAAGGGATGATTGTTTATGCGGGGGAATAAAACAACAGATGATAAAATTAAATACAAAATCAAATTGTTTGAAAATTAAATATTATAATTAATAAATATGTTAATTAAAAAAAAATATTGAAATAATTATTATTTTTTTAAATATAGGCCTATCCCTTAAATATAAAGTACTGTATCATAAATATCATAAACTGTAATCATATAATTATTGAATAGGCCTATTTGTAATACTTTATAAAAAAAATAGTTAGCTTAATTATTTATATGTCAATTTAAGGAAAAAAACCATCGCGGTTAGGATCAATATTAAAGAAAAGGATAGAATAACCAGCAAGGGCCTTACCACAGTAGAAGTTCTATGGAGAGGTCGAAGTCTCGCATGGCACAGTGTTTTGTTATAAAAAAGTTCATTTTATAACTGAGAGCTTTCGTCATATATTAATGACATTATCAATCAAGTAATTTTCTTCTTTGATTGATAATGTCATTAATATATTATGACGAAAGCTCTGTTATAAAATGAACTTTTTTATAACAAAACACTGTGCCATGCGAGACTTCGACCTCTCCATAGAACTTCTACTGTGGTAAGGCCCTTGCTGGTTATTCTATCCTTTTCTTTAATATTAATTATTTATATGAAACAACTTTTATTGAATAATTCAAATGACACCAATAAAGGGATGATTGTTTATGCGGGAGAAAAGAAGAACAGAAGATAAAATTAGATATGAAATCAAATTGTTTGAAAATTAAATATTATAATTAATAAATAAGTTAATTAAAAAAAAAGATAAAGTAATGAAATAATTAAAAAAAAAAAAAAAAAGAGTATTATATCCATTAAATATAAAGTAGCATAAATATTGTAAACTGCAATCATATTATTATTAAATATTTTTAATAATTTATAAAAAAAAAAAAAAAGTAAAAAAAAAAAAATTACTTGCTTCATGTAAGGTATAAATAAAAAATATTTTTTACTAATATTTTTATAAATATAAATATAAAAGACAATATTTTGTGAGTTTGAGAAGTAAAAATTGAAAGCACCACATTCTGTGTGATTGTTAGTTTGAAAAACATGATACTAAAACTAGTAAAACTAGACACAACAGATAGCCAAACTTAAAGGAGGAGGTGAGGGAAAAGATTCACATACTATCGATATAGTCAGGAAAAAAGGAACCTGCATTGATGACTCATCTGTTTTGCGCGATCACTTTCATGTCATTCTCTAACTTTTGGCCAGAGCTGTACAATCTAATATGTAATCTGGATAGTATCGTCCAGATTAAAGACAAATTAAAAAAAAAAAAGTGTTTCTTTTTGGATTGTGATCTGGATCATAAATATGTATTTCCCTAACTGCAAAGTAATGCAAATATCAGATAATTATTTGTTGGTGTTGTGGTTTTTTAAGGGGGGGGGGGGATATTTCATAACTTCTTGTTTTAGAGCAAGTAACATTTGAAAGTGAAAACTGATTGTTGTAGGGTGAAGCTGACCAGTTCCTTGGTGATGGCCAGTTGTTACCCGAGAAGCTGGTTGAGGCCTGTGCAGGAGCAAGAATGCCTCTCATTATGAGGAGAAGCGAAGGCTATGATCACAGCTACTTTTTCATTGCTTCCTTCATCAGAGAGCACATAAAACACCACGCACATTACCTGCTAAACTAAACCATGTTCAACTTACATGAAAAACAAAGAAACTGTAAATTGTTAATTATGAATCAAATTTATACAATAAAGTCATTTTATATTGGGTCAATAGCTATTATATTATTTCAATAAAACATTAACCAAATCTAAGACTTCTAAAGTATATATTGATTGTACGTCACCTTTTGCTTTAAATTATATCTTAGAAATTAAACAATTTGCAATTTTTTCTTTTATTAGATACTGTATTTTATATTATTTATTTATAATTTACCAACTACATATTTTTAGTACATCTATAATTAAATAGCAAGGTTATGAAAATTACTGATATTAATGAACAGTAATTCAGTAGTTCAAAAAAAAAATTTAAACAAGCAGCAAAATTGAAAACACACTCAGATAATTCAAACATCTAAACTTTTCGTATTCCTTTGTGAGTTGACAATTTAGTCCTCAACGTACTCAAATGGTTCAGGTGGCTCAGGCTCATTGTCATCTTCCAGCTTGGGTCCAAATGCTGAAGCAAAAAAAGGTACATGAAATTTTGTATTAAATTGTACACTCTCTGATATAAGTTTAAAGAATTACAAATACATTTTCCTCATTTTCATAGAAATATTAGTTAAATTGTTTTTTTTTCTCTCCCTTTAATATAATATCAATGGGTATTTTCTGTATAGTATTTATTAAGTCTTAAATAAATTGATTAAATTCTAAACTAGCTCTCAAAATTATATCTCATTGCCATTTACACTTATCTAAAAATTGAAGCATGTATACCAAATGTAAAATTGGTGTATAATGCATGCAATGACTTGCACGTATGATATCTCACCTGAGACAGGCTCCACAAGTTCCTCTGGTGCTCCAGGCTGCACCTGACGTACCATGATGAGACCTCCAATGCTAACGTCCTTGAGTGCAGTGTAGCCACAACCTTCAGCAAGCGACACCACCTTCAGCTGAACAAGACACAGAGGTTACTAATGTTCAGAATGACCTGAAAGACAAAATGACATACCTGCTGACGCATAACACGAGCCGGGTTCTGCAACATCTCAAATGTCGGTTCCTCTTTCTTAGGTTCTGCCTCAGCTTTCTTCTCTCCTTCCTTTTCCTTTTCCTTCTCCTTTTCCTTCTCTTTTTCCTTTTCTTTTTTGTCACCTGCTTCTTCCTTGGGCTTGTCCTTCTCCTTACGCTTGTCCTTAGTTTCTTCTTCATCCTACAAATATGAAGCATTAGGTAAAGGAAACACACAAATAAAAATATTTATATCACATAGAAAATTAGTGAAAGAAAACATCACAGGTGGGTATAATACATTAAAAGGAAAGGAGATTATAAGAAAAAAACCTTACGGTTTACAATGCAAATCTTTGATTTGAAAAAAGAAAGGAGAGATCAAAATAGGAATGTCCTTTCCATAGTAAAGAGAAGTCCCATATAGAGTACTCTAGTCCTATAGTTTGATGAAAAAATTTGCTAACACAGAGAAAATAAACATTTTGGATAGCTCTAGGCACAAGACTCCAAGAAATGGAGTAAGTGTGTGTGTGTGTGTTCATTAGTCCTCACTGGTGACAATGCCAATGTATTCATTATCACACTGTTAGAAAGATTTTTTTACCAAAAAAATATAATATCTCTTGACAATGACAAGCCCATACACAGAAAATAAAATATTAAATTAACATAAAAATATGAAATAATAATAAATGCATTGAAATTTTTGGAAACACATAATTTTACATTAACTTTTGACCTCATGACACATAGGAGGGAGGGAAACGTATTTGCTAATTAATTTTCTCACTTTATATTTATTTAATTCTCAGGTAGAGTACAAGAGACAGCATAAAACACGGGACACTTAGAGAATTGAAAGCAGTGAGCATACAGTTACAAATAAGCAATTCCTTCAAAATGAAAATTGTTATAAAAATTTCTCAATCTTTAATTCCCAGTGTATTCTGCAAGTGTTAGCAGAAAATTTGTCCCCTCCAAAATGTGATGCAAAAAACCTATTGCAAAATGATTCATCACAAGTGAAATACTCACAACTTCCATCTTGGTTTCTCCTGAGGTAGTGCTGGTTGCTTGTCCTCGGTTACGACGAGAGCGTGCAGCAAAGCTGAGTGCTGCAGTTGCCACTTTCTCACGTTCCTCACGTTTCTTCTCCTCCAGAGGAGGTGGATATGCATAAGTTGCTGGACGAGCATTGCTCCTCAGCTGCAGCTTGGGCATCTAATAACAACACAAAATTAAAATATAATTGAATTGAGGGAGGGAGGGAGGGAGAGAGAGAGAGAGAGAGAGAGAGAGAGAGAGAGAGAGAGAGAGAGAGAGAGAGAGAGAGAGAGAGAGAGAGAGAGATAACATAATAAAAAAAGTCAATGCCAGATAAGAAAATCACAATAATTATTGAAGATTCTTCAAATTTACATAACAATTTACAATTGCAGTATGTAACGAGAGAGAAAAAATGCATCACGAGAACTACTAAATTTAAAATTAAATTACCTTGAGCTGAGAGTTGAGTGCAATGAGACAGGTTGGTGTGAATGCCAATGATAGACAGTGAGCCAGAGGGAACCAGTACCAGTATTGAGTAAATACCAGCACTCCCACGACTGCCAGCATGTTGGTGTGGCCAGTACGGGATTGCAGAGACACTGTCACATTGCGACCACCTGAAGTAAAATAATAGAAGACATATCTATCAATATATGATATGATCCAAAGTTTTGTCACACAACATAAGTTTTTAATAATTGAACCTATTAAGGAGTGTTTGGTGAGGTAAAAAGAAGTCATACTCAAGTTATTAAATACAAGTGTAACGTTGGATTCACATAGTCTTGTTTTTGCATAACTTTTTGCATAATACTTTGCGTAACAAAATTTAACACTACATTTTCATTGTTAAATTATGTTATGCAAAAACAAGAAAATGTGAATAACCTTAAAGACGTAGAACACCTTGAACAAAAAACTTGCCTAATATCCTAAAATACCCAAATATCAACATTATTTTGGCCGGAGTCATTGATTTCTAATTTATTTTACATTTACAAAATGTAAGTTGGGGGTTTACTACGTCACAGCTCGCCTGTTTCCACGCGCGTGGACCAGGCGAGCTGTGACGTAGTAAACCTGCAACTGACATTTTGTAAATGGAAAATAAATTAGAAATCAATGACTCCGGCCAAAATAATGTTGATATTTGGGTATTTTAGGATATTAGGCAAGTTTTTTGTTCAAGGTGTTCTACGCCTTGAAGATATGCACAGGTTTGTTGATAATAATAAATACAGGTTTTAAAATTTATCAATTTACATGTTTGTATACATTCTAAAATAGATGTTTAGGAAACTAAAAGAAAAGGCTAGCAGAAAACCAGCAAGGGCCTTTCCATAGTGAAGAAAGTCTCGTAGTTCAGTGGAAATTATGCTAGCAGAGACAAAAAAAAAAAAAAAAAAAAAAAAAAAAAAAACAAACAAACAAACAAACAAACAAACAAACAAACAAACAAACAAACGCATGTTGGATAGCTTTTGGCACTATACTAAATTCAAGAGAAACAAAGTGTGTTATGTCTTATTCTGTCTGTTTTTCTCTGAGTAAGGACTGATGAAGGCAAAACACAATTGTTTCTCTTGGAGATCAGTGCAAAAAGCTATTAATGTGTTATTTTGTTTTGTTTTTATCTCTGATCTAGCAAGAGTTTCACCAAACTATGGGACTTCCTTTACTTTGCATATTGACATTTATTGTAAATAATTTAAAAGCTCAACCTTTCAAAAATGTAATAAATATGTAAACGCGTCAGACAGATTCAAAATCAGAAATTCAACATTCACTACATGGTTCATTTCTCTCCTGCATAGTAAGAGAAAACAGCACTTGCAGCTCATGTCGAATGTCTGCTTTTGCATTTGACATTTTTATAGAAATCATCATGGTCTTACTATAATTTCTGATGTAAATTTAACATTGATTTTTTTTTTTTTTTTTTTTTTTTTTTTGCTGAAAAGTTGAAATGGAAAAATCCCAATTTTAGGTCGATCCGATGATTATTTTTTCATGTTCAAGTAGACATCAAACATTATATAGCAGCACAACGAGGATATATTTTTTAATAGTAGGCCTAATATTTATTTAAGTCTCCTGTAATTTACCATAAGAGATGCTTAAGATTGTTGTTTACCTGCGTCAATGATGCCTTGAGCAAGAATGGCGCCAAACTTGGACATCACATCCTCATGCTTGTCAACGATCACCTTGGCATAGAGAGCTCGGAAATCTTTCACCTGTAAACAAACCATACATAAAAATCCTGCTTGCAGTAAATAAAATTTATTGAAACTTTACGCAGAGTTAATATTTAATTGTATTATAGCTTGATAATAAATATTAGAAAAAAACTGTATATACAATAGTTGATAATTAAAAGATTTAATAGAAAAACACAATTAGGAAAAATTAAGAAATGAGAGATAGAATAAGCTTACACTTACAGGGACATGAGGTAGAGAAAATATTAAATATTATTTAATTTACCTTGGGGCAAGTGACTTCTGTCTGCTGCACCAGAATCATGGCAGAGGCAATCAGAGCTCCTTGACGTACAAAGTTCACAGGGTCATTGGTCATAGGATCAAGTAGAGCAATAGCTTCCTGGAATAAAAAATATAATATCTTCTTTGTGAAAATGTTCTAAATACTATAGAGATTAAATTGCCATTCATTTTAAACATTTTATAGCCATTGAAATGGAATATATTGAAAATTGATTAAAAATTGTTAAAATAAATTTGAAAGACAGGAAGAGACAAGATAAAAAACACACTTATAATTTACCTAATTTCACAAAATCTTCAGGTTTAAAATAATAATAACACTATATTGATTCTTTATAAATCTAATCTACTGTATATATTAGAAGTAGAAAATACAATACGCATGCTTTATGAATTATTTTTCAAGTTATTACTTTATTTATAGTACTACTATAATTCTAGAATTGACTATTGAGTTATGTGCTATATTTATTTAAGTTAAGATGTTTTCAAGATATTACCTTGAGTCCAGTTCCAGCACAAGCAATTCCAAGAGCCATGGCTGCTCCATATCGCACGTGAGGGTTGTAAGATTCGGCAAGGAGGGACACAACACTAGGGCACTGTTCTGGAGTCCTAGAATCACAACATAAAACAACATTAACATGTGCTATATTTAAGTTTATTTACATTTATCAGACTGTTAACTTACAACTAGACTGTTTCAATTTTTAATAAATTACCATATATAGAAAGAACTATTACAACATAATTAAATAAATTGCATTACCAAATATTAGTGTTTTAAATTTAGGGGTTTTATTTAGTGGGGTTTGACTTATGATTTCTATCTATATATAGATAGAAAATTTGAACTTGTTGTAAGTTTTTGGATGGTTTATGGAATGCCCGCTAGATGGTTTTCATTATCTAATGAAACCGAAATGGTACAACACTTTAACTAAATCATAGTCAACGCATTGTTTTGTATTATGTAAATTAAACACTAGTGTGATACAACTTTTAAAATAAGTAAAGAGCAGAAACTAATACAGAAAAAAATCTAAAAAATCTCATAATAACAGGAGGCATTTTTGAAATTATATAAACAATTATGCAGTAATTAATTCTAGTTGAAATACTATAATATTTATATATTCATTATATATTAAATATTATTATTATTATTATTATTATTATATATATATATATATATATATATATATATATATATATATGACCAAAATTAAAATATTACCTGCGCCGTTACACCCTTTCATTAAATTTGTAATTCTTAAAATAATAAGAAAGAAAACTTCAATTATTTTAATAAATATTTAATTACGTACAAAATCAAAGTCTTGTTGATACTTCAACCAAATGAGTATAAAATTTTGTACGCTGGTTCATTGCCATATATTTTATTAATGACAAACGACGAAAATATTACGTTACAATCATACAACGATGATATTGCATATTTTATATGAAATAAAAATCAAGCTTTATTATATATTTTCCTCCTTCTTTCTCTTCCAGTAACTTCGGTAATCCCTTATTTTGATGTTACAAGGTCAAACAGGGATTTTTATTGATGTCAATTTAATGTTACATTGAAAAATTATTAAGAAACAATACCCTAGAAGAATGGTTAATCTCTCTTAAATTTCGAAATTTTTTTACTGTGTTACATTCCAATAATTTATTTCAAAATTAAACACATGCACCAAACAACGTTAAAATAATACATTCCCATGTTGCGAGTTATGTAAATCGGGCACTGCTAACATTAGTAACATTGCGCACAAAGTGCTTAGTTTATGAACACTTCTGTTAGTGCTATCAGTAGTTTCCTCAGTTTAGTACTAAATTACTCTCACCTTTACCTTGGCCCAAGCAAGAGCCAGGTCTTGGTGTTATCAAAAGAAGAAAAAGCAAAACATAATAACAATAATAAACCTAATAAATATAAGAGATATAATATAATAGCTCTTTATTTTATAAATTATACGTATCGGGCAATTTAGAAGTGCGACAAGCGTGCCGATTACCATTTAAATATTATCACAATAAATTTTACATGAAGACTATTAACATACAGAGAGAGAGAGAGAAAGAGAAAGGGAGAAGAGAAAGAGAGAGAGAGAGAGAGAGAGAGAGAGAGAGAGAGAGAGAGAGAGAGAGAGAGAGAGAGAGAGAGAGAGAGAGAGAGAGAGAGAGAGAGAGAGAGAGAGAGAGAGAGAGAGAGAGAGAGAGAGAGAGAGATGAAAATGGGTGTTGCAAAAACTGCTCTATATTTTGATAAGGCAAACATTATTAAGATGAATTCTGCTTCTACTTAAACATTAATCTACCGCAGCCCGCAGCTAATGAAAGTAATAATGAGATTGTTGCGCGGGTTGCCTACGTGCAAATGCCGAAGGCGTATGACGTGATGAGGTAAATAGGCCAATTAAAGTTAAGATAAGATGAATGTTTACTAAAGTTTGTTTAGCCTTCTGGAGGACAATATTACACTTTCAGAAGCCACAACACACACTGTCTGCAGTGCACTGTGCTGCTATATATATTTATTTTCATTTTTTTTTGTCAATTTCTAGCGAATTGTTTCGTTTTTATATAGCCTAAAGCCTTAAATTAAATTACATGTTTGCTTTTTTATAATATTGAACCAGCGTTGTATAACATGAAACACAATGGAATCAGAGAGAGAGAGAGAGAGAGAGAGAGAGAGAGAGAGAGAGAATATTTACAATTTTTTAAAAATAAAATGTGTTTTTGCTGAAAGGAATGAATGGTGTTCTCTCCAACCAAAATTTAATTGTCAGAGAATTAAATAAATCAGAAGTGATGATATAAGTAAATTGCAATTTTATGAAACTCTTTAGACACTTGTATTATTTTTATGAGATAATTTTATATTATATGTGATTTTCATAAAAGTGTCTTACGTCTTACTATAAAAGTTTCATAACTTAAATATGCAAAGCCTGCATAATATAATGAAAATAATTTAGCGATATCACGCAAAATAATGATATTAAATTCAAAAATAATTCTTGTTTTAGGTAAACGTCTTAAAATTTACAATTTTTTTCCCTCTTCGTTGCATGATTTACTGTAAACTTTTTTATTGTTATTATTTTTATTTTTATTTAGAGTTAACTTAACTTTACAAAAAATTAGGATGTTTTTATATAAACAATAATCACGTGTACGTTACGTGTAAGTCTGATGTTGCATAGTCTAGGTCTAGCCAAATTTTTATTTTCCAATACTCATTGTTTGTGTAAATTAAATATACTATGAAAAATTCCTATTATGAAAAATCATTATGAAAAAAGAAGAAAGAGAGAAAGGAAAAAAAAAAAAAAAAAAAAATAGAAAAAGGTACACACATCAAAATGCTTATAAATAACAAAAGGATAGAAATATTGAATAGACTTTTTTTTCTTCCGTGGTGTGTATAAAAGAAGAGTCAAGAGTAAAGTTTGCAGTTTATAAGAAAAAAAATAATAAGCCAGGGCCGCGAAATATTTTGCGCATGCGCACAGTGAATGATGGTGCACCACTGATGAAAGGTGAATTCAAATGATACAGACGCGAAAGCCGACCTCCACAGTTTACACCATCCTTGCAGTGCAAATAACTTTTAAAATCAAAATATAAAAAAAATTAATCCCAGTGGTGTCAGAAAAGTATACAGTGAACATTCATTGACCTTACAGTGTTGTGCTACGTAAACCATTATTTAAATTTGGATTTTAATTGCAGAGTGTAAAATAAGTACCGGTGATATATGATAGTGATAAGAAAAGATTAAAATATTTAATTGTGGTGTGTGAGTGTTTATTTTTCTTAAATATTTAACCAAAAATTAATTTATTAAAGTGTTTAAGAGTGGTGTATTTTGTTTATTTATGTTGGGGGCGGGTAAGAGTGACGTCATAAGTCCTTAACTCGCCCCCTCATGGAGAGTTTCTCAATAAATGCTTCTAAACTGATATGTCCATCATGTGATAGTAGTGGTATGGCGCCATGTCCTTGTGAGGCGCCACTTTGTTCATCAGACCATTGTCTTGAACGTTACCATATTTGTACCACAATATTTGCATGTAGAGCTGCAAATGATTCAGAAATATCTGACTTTAGAGAAAACATCATTATAAGGTTAGCAATAATTATCTTTGAGACAAGACTGAGAAGAGAGAGAGAGAGAGAGAGAGAGAGAGAGAGAGAGAGAGAGAGAGAGAGAGAGAGAGAGAGAGAGAGAGAGAGAGAGAGAGAGAGAGAGAGAGAAAAGAACAATGATATTAATATGCTTTACAGAAATGTTAATAAGGGAGCCTCCCAAATAATTATCACTATAAACGGTATGATAAATACAAATAATTTGAACCTTATTATCTTTGTATAACGAAATGAATGTCACTGTTCTCAATAAGCAAGTTTATAATGATGCTGTCATTTTTTTTTTTCTTTGTTTCAATATTGACGCTAATTATATATAAGGTTACGACATTAACTTTCATTGCAATGAGACAAATTAGGCTCTGTATAAAAAAACACAGTAGTAGTAGTTTTTATTTGTATAGTTATTAGAATAATATAAATATACTATATGTATAGTATAATATATCTAATTCAGGAGTTTCATTGGTGCCTATAAGTATACATTATTTAATCAGGATTACGCGCACTTAAAAATTTATTACGATTTAAAGTAAAAATGGTAAATCTTTTCATACACAATACACTTGCACTTTTTCCCGCAAATGTATGACAGTACAATGATATTAATTATTATGCAGACTGTTTGCATCTCTCTTTCTCTCTCTTGTTCTCTCATTATTATAGAGCTTTTGCAAACGCTTACTAATATTAATAATGTTTCGGGAAAATTATAATTTACTTTCATTATACACTCTATTAAATCAACAAATTCAAATGTATTCAATTATATTTTAAAAAAAGGTCCTATACTAATTTTTTATGCAATGTGTATACTATAAAGGAACTACACAATTTTAAGTATGAGGGAAAAAAAAAAGTTAAAAGAGTTAAAAAGATTGATTATTGTATGCCTTTTTCCACAATTTTGAGTGGAAAATAATTATAGTGACCAATAAATGATAAAGAGAAATTTCTTAACCAAAATTTGTAAAATTTCAGCACGGTGGAGGGTGCCCAACTGGATTGGTACTTCTTAGCATTCGCGTTGATTTTGATGGCAGCCGGAGCAGTGGGTAACATTCTCGTATGTCTCGCCGTATGTCAAGATCGATCACTACAAAATTCCACCAATTACTTCCTACTCTCACTAGCCGCGGCAGACCTCATAGTGTCACTTTGTGTTATGCCACTTGGAGCAATACCAGGATTTCTAGGTGAGAAATATTATAATTCAAAATGGAATGTTTACGAGACATTATTTAGTGAACTTTAGTTCAGTGAGTCAGCATAATCAAGGTCTAATCAATCAAAGATCGTTCATTGAAATCTCTCGCAGTCACGCAGGGCTATCAATATCTATTAAGCTGATTAGTGATTTAAATACTTCAGACATTGCGGTTTATGTGGTCAGTTTGTCAGGTACAATATAATATATTGTTATACAAGAGAGGTGACATTGATAGTTGGGAGTTGCATCAGTCACTGGTGGCCTATACTGATTTGTGAACATACAAAAGTTAAGTGGTGGGGAGTGAAATGCTTGCATAGACGGGAAAATCATCGTACATAATTGAATTATAATCATCATTTTACATCCTTGATAAAAATATATATATATTTAAAACTACTAAAAAGTTGCCCATGAGTTAAAATTATAGTAAAAATGTTGAAACGAAATGCAGTATACTTAAATTTACGAATTCATATTTTTCTCTGACACTTAAATAATAGCCTATAAGAAATAATCTATGGACTCATTAAAGCTTGATAATAAATGTTAGATTGTGTAATTTTTGTTAAAATAACATAATTGTGAAGATGGGAATGTGAGTGATGGTGCAGTGTTTTGAAGATGATGTTGCACGAAAGTTCACGGCGTGGTGCACATTCGGAGGTCGAGAGTGGTATGGTTGTCAACCGGTCCAAGTATGCTGAGCCGTGTCATAATATATACCTCTTCTTGCAATCACACACGCGTCGCTAATTTACAACTAATACAATTTATTTCAATTATTATTATCAATAGTATAAAATTATGCAAAGAGAGAGAGAAACTGGTCTATTGTTCAAATAATATTAATACGCAAACAGCATTGATCCTCAAAATACGTATATAACCACTAAAGCATCGCATATTCTCAACTTTGATGATAAAATTAATATGAATGGTAATATGGCTTTAGAATTCAAATTTTAGAAGAATTGGATTTGCAAAATGGAAAAGTGATATTAAACTTAGCACTTTAAAAATGTATACTTTTGGTTGCGAGTAAATAAATAAGTGCGAGAATTGAACAAGAATTTAATACATGCATATACCGTAATCAGAGAGTTTATAATGTAGTAGTCTATAACGTTATTTAAAAATTAACTTACATTTACATATATACTCATATTGTTGAAGTGCATCAAGGGTAGGCAATAAAAATGTATATTTATACAGTTGGTGACAGTGAAAATAAAACTAAATTGTTAAATTGTCTGCAATTATTGCACAATTTTGTTTATAGATTAAAAATCACGAAATTTCAAAACTTTGTGTTCAAAATGTTTAGATTAAGTAAAATTTACGTTATTTTACAATTAGGTCAATTGAAACATATTAATACATACACACTAGCATATGTACTCAAATCATGGATTTTTTACACATAAAATGAAATTAACAATAAACTATTGCGTTTAGTTTACCATAACTTACAATTTAAAAAAAAAAAAAGGTTTTAATCTCTTACATCTGTGCAAGAAATTTATATAGAGAGCAGAATTTCTAGTTAAGTGAAAATGCATGCAAGCAAGCAAGCAAAAAAAAAAAAAAAAAAAAAAAAATTAACTTGAGTCAGAGCAAATGACGGATGGACGGCAGATTTTAGTAAACAAACTATATATCTTTGAATGATCTTGGCACAAAGTTTATTTTTTAACGATTGAATCAAGACTTGTCTTATAATATAAAGTTTAGAGGGAAATCTACCAGAGAATGTTTGGTATTTTTAATACTATTTTAAAAACGTTACTTCTTGTTATTATCAAAATATTAAAATAAATCATACACGATTATTTTTTCATTCATAAAGTTAAAAATACGAATCATAATTTATAATTTATTATAATTACTTAATGGCCTTCTTTTGTCATATTGTAAGTAATTTTATATAGCGCGAAATAAAACTATAAACACAGTTATAGCGAATAAATACTATACATTACTCTACCTCATGCAGTCGGGTATAAATTTGCTGTGTATACTGTACAACTGAGGTACGCGCGATACAATACACCTGTTAGGCAAGGCATCATTATGTAATCTTGGCGGTGTACAGAAAGATAACGAAAAAAAAAATTAGATGATATTTTTTTTCCCTCTCACGGTCACATCGCCATGTGCTCAGTGACTTGCATCTTCCCAAAAACTACACGTCACTAAGGTACGCACGTCAGTGAATGTATATACATGCGTGCATACACTAAACTTATTTACTGTTTGTCGTCAATACACGTTTCATTGATTCTTTGATTGCTTTATTAACGTAAGATAGAGCAAAAATAGTATGCCACTTTTACGTCAATCTATAAACGGTTACGAGTGTACATTTTACGACTTTAACTTTTTTTTCTTCTCAACATAAATAAAGACAAAAATAGCAATTTTACAAACTTTTAGTAAATTGCAATTTTTATTCTACAAGACTAAACATTCAATTAAAAGTATGATTCTTTAATAATGCTCAAAAGATTAAATAGCATCCATTCACAATTTGTATATTCATTCAAATTCATATACTTCTCTTGAAGAATATATAATGACATTCTTATACGTAACTTCACGTTAATCATGTAAACAATAACACTATTAACATTAACAGATTGTTAAAGTGTGGCATAGTTGAGAGAGAGAGAGAGAGAGAGAGAGAGAGAGAGATTAACACAGCGATTGTATTTTTGGTTACCAACTTATCAATAAAGATGGGAAAAAAAGGAAATATTATATAGAGATGCTGCATACAATTATTATTATTTGTAGCTTCTATTTCTTCCTTTTTGTGGCGCACATAATATAATATAATATTACATATATATATATATATATATATATATATATATATATATATATATATATATATTCTTTCTATCAACAACATTGCTATCCTTTGCAAATGTTGTATACTGTACAATTGAAAGAGTGAATGTGAGATCAATAGTTGATGTATATGACATCATGTGGTTAAAAGGACCAATGCAATAAACATTATATTATATGAATTGAATTGAAAGTATCATCTCACATGACATGTACTACATTAAATCAATTATTGAGTGTGAAAATGAAACACACTATATGAGATCAAAATACAAGATTGATTTTTGCGTTCATTGTATTATGGGTATTTAAAAATTAATGACATCTACTTTATTAAATATTCATACAAACCATAGTACAATCACATCAGTATGATAAAAAAAAATAATGCACTTGAAAAAACAGCCATATAAAAAAATATCGTTGAACGGAAGTGATATTTTTGGTCTCCAAAAAATCCCGGTTGATGTGTGATGTTAAAAATATTATTACATGCAAGGTGATGTGAGGCATATACATGACAGCCCAGCAAAACCATCAAACTTTAATAATTTATAGGATGTGTGTTAATAGTTATAAGAAAAACAAATATGCATGTTTGCATACATTAAAAAAAAAAGTGACAGATGCAACATTTATAATGAATCAAGTAATTGTGTGAAATGTTTGTGCAGGATATTGGCCTCTGGGGGTGGCATGGTGTAGTGTATATGTGACAAGCGATGTCTTAGCCTGCTCTGCATCTATCTTACACATGTGCGTCATCAGCTTGGGACGCTACCTAGGCATTCGCAGCCCATTGAGAGGAAGATCACATCGACGATCAAAGAGATTGCTTGCTAAAAAGGTATGGATAAAAAAGAAATTTTCATAGAATTTTTGCCTTTTCTCAAATATAATAAAAAGAGACGAGAATAAGAAAAGTCAAGTTTACTTTATAGTTCACAACTTATTTTTAGGATAGCAGATTTCAAAGATAACTATTTTTGTATCGTTTACTTTTAATGAATAGAGGTAATAATATATTTTGTGTTTGTGTTTGAAAAAAAAAAAAAAAAAAAAAAAAAAGAAGAAAGTTTTATGCAAATAAATGATAATGAAATATGTATGCACTGTACGAAAGAAAGAGAGAGATTTACGAAATGTTTATCTTATTATTTGTATTATTTTTTTTTTCAGGTGGTTTGTGTATGGATCCTAGCAGCTCTAATTTCAAGTTCAATCACCGTACTCGGTGCATATGATGCAGAAAACATCATGCCCTCACCCAGTCTTTGTAACATCAACAACCGAGCATTTTCTCTCTTCGGTTCTATTGCAGCATTTTACGCTCCAATGCTACTCATGGTGGGCAGTTATGCACTGACTTCTCATTTATTAAAAAGAAAAGCTCGATTTGGAGCTAAAGCAAGAGCACAACGCTTATTACAACAGGGTAGGCTATCAAACACTCCAAGCAACACGCGACCAAGTTTACGAGTCGCAAACGGAGGTTCTCAAGAGTCAAAATCAGCACAGGGTGATGGTAAAAGCACAAGAAGCAGTAGAGAGCCAAGGAGTCTTCGACTTCGTTCGCCAGTACTGCCATCACAACTTCGGTATATACATAATTTATTCTTTCATTCTATTAATAATCTTCTCTAAATGTTTATTAAATCGCATATCAATGGTTTGTTTACAGTTTATCCGAGCACAAGGCGTCGACAGTGCTAGGCCTGGTATTTGCATCATTTGTTTTATGTTGGGCACCATTTTTTGTGCTAAACGTTTTGGTTGCTGTTTGTCCGAGTTGCGTATCTCCGGCACCTGGACTAGTCAGCGTGTGTCTATGGCTCGGTTACAGTTCATCTACAATCAACCCTATCATTTACACCGTATTTAATCGTTCTTTCCGAGCTGCCTTGTTTCGCTTATTACGGTGCAAAGGTGCGCCTCCGCCCCCTGCAAGGTACGTAAGACGAAGATGCAATAAATTAAAATTAACAAAATTAACAAATTTTGTTAAGTTAAACATATCACTGAATATGGATTCAATTTTTTCTCTAGCATGAAGATTTTAAATTACTTTTTGAATTAAAAAAAATAATAATAATAATTTCCCGACAAAAATAATATAATAGAAAAACTTGTTTCAATGTATACATTTGAAGTATATACTTGCATAATATAACATAATATTTTAAAATAAATAATAATACCTTTTGCACATAACTGATCAAGTTTAATTTTATACGGCAGGTTCCGCTCAGTGACTGAGTGCCGCACCATAGCAAGCTCGGGTATTGGCGCAAGTACCACCAAAACAGCAGCCTCTGCAGTGGGTGTAATGATCCGACCTGAACCCACCAAACCTAACTACCCATCATCCTTTGATATCGCACCCTAACATCATCATATTAATGTTATTTTAAGCATAATATATATGTATACATAATTATTAACACTAATAAAATCCAAACTTGGTTCTTATAAAAATAGAGTTTGATTATTTCATTTCCGATTCGTATAATCAAATGCTATAGTAAATGTTTTATGGTTTTGATGAGTAAACATAAAAAAAAATTTGATTTATGACATAACAGTAGAATGAGAGAGAGAGAGAGAGAGAGAGAGAGAGAGACAGAGAGAGAGAGAGAGAGAAAGATGAAAAAAAGTATAATATAAACAGAAATTTCCATATTAATCTAATAGTTTGGTTGAAGTTGTTATATATTGCTATATAGAAATATGATGAAAGCAAAGTTGCAAAACATTTTAGTGTTAGTATTAAAAAAATATCAAAACTTGTGCTGTATAAAGTAAAGAGAGTGAGGTTGATATTATCCTTACGATGATGGCAGGTAACATATCACAACACACGAACGAATAAATATTTAGAACTGCTTCTCTCTCTCTCTCTCTCTCTCTCTCTCTCTCTCTCTCTCTCTCGATATACTGATGCGAAAAGATCACAAATTATTTACTCATTTAGCAACAAAATATATATTTTGTCAACACTAGAAAGTAAAAGCCAATCAAATTTTTATTAACAGTAATAACAATGACATTTATAACGTGACTTTGAGACTTCTTAAAATATATGTATTTTAAAGGTTGTTTAACTCTTAATATAAACTCTTTTTAAGATTTAAAGAAACTTTTAAGTTTTATGTAAACACATAATTTAAGATTTATGTTTATGTGTATATCACTTTACTTTTTTTTTCTTTTTTTTTACATATAAATTAACAGTGATATACAAAAATACCTCAGCAAAAAGCAATAATACAAATATTTAATGTTTTACATAAAAAAACATATAACAATAAATATATATTAAAGTATTTTACTGTTGAAAGTTTTATATATTTCCATAGGCTATTCAATTCTCTTCTTATGAGCAATTTAAAATTTAGAGTTGATTTTTTATATATAGTGATATGGTGTGAGAGAAGGGTAGAAGGGGGACGGGAAATAAGGAGGAAGATTTATACTGCAATTTACAAATTTAATACTTAATGTGAAACTATGAATTTTTTTTTTTTTTTTTTTTTTTTTTTTTTTTTTTTTTTTTTTTAATACAGTGTATTAAAAGAAACTAGCCAATTCTGAAGCACATTGCAAGAAAAAAAAAGTTATCATATCATAAACGTTAAGTAAAATTAAGCCATTAAAGTTGATTAAAATTTCAGCTTATTATTACGAGTGCGGGAAATCTCCATGCTTTATTGAGTTATCTTTATTTCCAAACTGACTTATTTTGGGTAAAAAATAAAATAATAATAAAGTAAAATAAAAATACATTTTCCAATTATATATATTGACTTAAGGATTGTCGTTAGAGGGCTCGAAATCTCGGATTGTCGTCGAATCTGTAAATTCAAATATGTACCCCCCCACCCACATTTTTCACTTTATTTGAAATTCACCTACTGTATATTACAAAATTCAGAACTCGTGACCTTCAGATACATAGGAGAGAGGGAGAGAGGGAGAGAGGGAGAGAGAGTGAGAGAGAGAGAGAGAGAGAGAGAGAGAGAGAGAGAGAGAGAGAGAGAGAGAGAGAGAACTAATGAAGCTGACATGGTACCATTGTATAAGTTCGTAATCTTAAATTTTGCATTTTTTCCCCTTTATTATAGTATAAATAAAGTACAGAATCAAAGTGCAAAAAAGAAAATAATAATAAATCAACTCAATAAATTCAGTAAAATTTCTGCTAATCATTTTCAGTCTTAAATATGTAGATTCTTGCAATAACAAAATTTAAATATAACATATAAACACACATAATACATAATAAAATACATTATATAATGTATATATATATATATATATATATATATAAATATATATATATATATATATATATATATATATATATATATATATATATATATATATATATATAGTATATACGTAAATATTTATCAAAGCTTAAGGAGAGAAGTTTGTAGATTAAAAATATTTTCAAGTATTTTTATTTGAAAATAAATCAATTCTATATAATTGTTTATTTATTATCATCAAAAAATGATTGTGATGAAAAAAAAAATCTTTTTATATTAATTTGAAGCAGAATAAGAAGACGTGATAAATTCTGTTCTAAATTCTGTGTTACTAAGCCGCCATCTATTGAGCAAAAGGCTCTGCTGGTTGCCTAGCTTACAGGGGCTCCAACAGAGGGCTGAGCTACTCGTATAGTAAAATTAAACTTACATCAAAGTATTTTAATATTAAACCAAGTCGTATTCATAAAGTTTTTTTTTTTTTCACATTCTTTATTTGCCTTTAATATATTATATCGGATATGTTTACAAGAAAAAAAATAATAATATGACATTTATATCACGGAAAAATATTTTGTTTAATACCAAAAGAGAACCTGGATGAAATTCTTCTTGAAGTTAAGGATTTTATGAGAATAAGAATGACAATACTGTATGAGCTTCTTTACTTATTATTATTTTGCTCTCAGCCCTTTTTTCTTTTTCTTTTTTTTTCCATTTATATGAAGTGTTTTACATTTTTTTTTTTATTTCTTTTAAGTCTTACGAGTTTTTGTTTTCCTAACTCAAAGATTTGTTTTTCAATGAAAAACAGCTATAGCTAACACCCGTTGCATAGAACAGTTTATTTTTATAATTAAACAGTCTTAAAGTTAAGAAGTAATATTTTGTTGATTCAAGGTTACGAGAAGTGATTTGCATGCAATCAAACGCAAAGAATTGAGAAAAGAATTGAGATGGAAATGAAGTAGTGAGCTAAAAATGCCAGGATCGAGGAAAACTCAAGACTTTGATTTTTATGCAATCGCAGCACTAGAGAACTAGATTATAAAATTTCTTCAGTAAATCGCTTTATAATTTGCATGAAAATAGTTTTTCACGTCAGCATATTTTAATTAAGTGCTCAATTAAAATATATCAGTATTACCACTTGAAATCAATCACATGCTAATGATCGATGGAAATTTAAAATTTAACTCAATATGTTTTGTAGTATCTGATAACATGAGTTTTTAAATTATACATAAAACAATGCTTTTTTTAAATTATTAATCTTTGCAACAAAATAAAAATGATTCCCATCATTTTTTTGAATATTCACAATATAAGAAAATTTTATCATAACAAATTTATATTTATTTACCTCTATTTGAAGTTTAAATTGTTGTATAATATACACATTTTAATGTATTATAAAAATAACATGCTTCAGCATCATAGATTTTAGTTCAATCTATTAAAATATTGTTACAAAAAAAATAATAAAAAAAAAATAAAAAAAAAAGCAGAACAGAACAGAAAAAAAAGTATGTCAAGAAACTTTTTTAAAGTAACTTATTTCTTATTTCTATAGCTGTACAAAACAAAGAAGTAAAAAGTTTGTTGCGTGGTTTGTAGTTTAAAAATATTTAAATTTTAGTACTTGAAATAATCTGAAGGTGTTACGAACGCTCAAAAGAAAATGTAGAAGAAGCATAAGCAAGCAAGCAAGCACTCGCTCTTATTCATTCTTTTGACTCTATACACTATACTTAACAGGATTAAATAAATACAAGCAGCAACATTATATACAACTCTATCTATATGCATAATATACGAATATGAATAGATTCAAGCAGACCTAACACACATACACACTAACTATATCAAAAGATAATTATAGCAAAGATAAGAGTGTACAAAACTTGATGCAGCTCTTCTCTTTCATTCCAATTTTTATAGAAACACTCAACATCTTCTCATTAAATGGGAGGGGGATAGAGGTTAAGTTATATAGGATTTCTATCAAATTAAATACGCTGGAATAAAATATGTTGCAACAAATAACTAATTGTACAAGAGAGAGATATATAATAAATATATTTTAGTGATTATTAAAATTGAGTATCAGCTATTTTTAATCATCGAGAACCTTAATTATTTTAATTTAAAATTAAGTACTATTATATTCACCATTCATCATCTATATCAAGGATTAGTGTAGTTTCATATTATATTTAGCCACGATTCAACATAAATATAATAATATTATAAAGTAATTTTAATATTTACAAGTAACAGTTAATAGTATAGTAATTAATAAATTATGTTCATTATATAAATATAAAATACGTAGTATTGTATTGAATGAGAAATAAAAAATGCAAAGTAATAATATAATATCAAGTTCATAAATTATTCCTATATTCTAAAAATAAATTAAACCCTCTTTGGGAATATTTACTATAACAACAGAGACGTAATCAAAATTTATATATTTCTAGTCAAAAACAAACAACGAAGGAAGGCAAATACAGAGTGGTATAATAAAACGTAATATATTAATCGTACATGAAATGACTAAGGGCAAAATTACATGTACAGCACGTTATATTTTTGATAAAAATAATTATAGTCGTACAAGCGACAGTCTTACAAAATCATTGTGGCTAGTAATTAAAACAGTAGCAAAGTTTGCGAGAGAGTGTGTATATGTGTATGTGTGTGTGCGTTACATTCAAAATGTAAGACCACACAAGTACAAGTACGTAACATTTAGTTAACAAAGCCAAGTGTTTTTGTAAAACCACGAAAAAAAAAACAAAATGTTTTAACAATCTTTTTCAGAGAGAGAGAGAGAGATAAGAAAGATCAAAAATCTTACCATTTAATTGCAAATTTTTTTATAACTAACGATTTTTTTTAAATTTTTTTAAAGACTTCTTTAATATTTAATGTTGTTTTATTTATGAAAAATGTGGTAAAGCATTAATATTAAATCTGCTATGTTATATTAGCTTGCGGTTGCCCATCACTATATTGTAGTAATGAATATGTATACTGACATTATAACATTATGCACACGCAGGTCTTTTCTTTATTAACACTGCCAATCCACATATCTCTTTAATTTAACATCTATGCAGGCATTTACTTCAAATATAATGTTTAAAATTGCAAATTAATAATAAGAAAACATAGTTTATTATGTTTATAATAATTATAAAATTTCATCTAATTGCGCCTATGAAAATACACTGTCAAATTTTTATTTGTATTATAATTTATTGATAAGTCTAATTTATGGCTTTTATATACGACTAAATCAGGTATACACCCTCAATTTAACTCCGCTGTTTTACAGTACAGTCAGCAGTCAGATACACCATTTCATTTATAAACTTTAAAATTATAACGTTACAAAATAGTTTAAAAAAAATTATGAGAGATTATTATTATTATTTTATTAACATTAACTTTAAATTTGACAATTACTTTCATTGTTATTTTTTTAATTGTTAATTTATATTATGTACAATTAATACACAATTATAATAATAGATTTACATATATCACCATTATAATAATTGCAAATTGATAAGTAAAAATACTAATTAAAAGCGATTTCATATAAAAATTTGATCAATCTTATATAATTACCCCGACAAACAACAATCAATTAAAAAAGAAAATGTCAAATGTTAACACGACAATGCGAGGACAGCAGCGAAGTTCAATAAATATAGAGGGAAAAGTATAAGAAAAGAAAATGGTTTTGTCTCTTTCTACAGCAATTAACGAGATTGTTGATCAAACAGCTACAAATCTTTCCTCGAACATTAATTTAGCTTTTTCCATTAACTGAAAATGAATTGCTCTTTCCTAATGATACAATTCAAACTCTTATCGTTACATACAATATTTTTCCTTTTATAACATTTTCAATAGTACATTAAAAAGAGCTGGTACTTCATATATATATATATATATATATTATATTATATTTATATATATAATTAAATTGATAAAAATTAATATTCATAATGAAAAAAGAAATAAAATTATAACAAATAAATACAAGTAGTCTTCACAGTGCTTTGATCACTCACTCACAAACAAAAGGCTACGTCATTTGCATTCTAAAGTTATACAAAAATAAAGAAAAATGCTATTGACAATAGTTGACATATTTGATTATTTTCGCTTCATAAAACAAGAAATTTATTACGTTCTCAATTTCATTTTGAATAAAAACAAATTTTAAGAATGTTTACGAACAGAAAATCAATTTATGAAATGAAGATAAGTTTTAAAAGAAAAATGAGTGAATTTTATTACGATTACTGTGTGTTAAAAAAAAATAAACTTTGTCAAGATACTTTCAAAACAAAGAGGAAAAGCGAGTGAAAAAAAAATCATAGACACATGACATTGCATACGCATTATCTATTTTTCCGCATTACAATGAAATAAAATTTAATTAATAACCGCAGATTTCTGAAACACTATCAAAAAGACTATTACGCGCCGAGTTGAAATTTTTAACTAAAAGTATGCCCAATGATTCGAGAAAATCGTTGTTGTAATAACAATCATGTGAAATGGAGTGAAAAAGAATAGATATCACGCGAGATTGATACACGTGTTTCTATTGTGTAAGGTACACACTACAAAACAAAAATGGTTATTTACATAATTACTATCGTCACTTGTTTGAACATTTATTTATATTATAAAACTCTTATCTAGAATTCAAAAATTGTACTTTACACTTTTAAAAATAGATTCACATCTATTTCCAATTTCACACTTTTTTTTTTTTTTTTTTTTTTTTTTTTTTTATCATGTAAAATTCTTAATAGAGACTAAAAAACAACTTGAACTTTAACGAAGGCATATTGCATTTCATTTCGTATAATATTTTTTATATAAAAAAAAAGTGTGATCAAAGTATCAAGAAACAAAAGAAGAAAAATATATATTTGAGTTTTGTTTGTAGTTTGTGTGGATGTCAAACACAATATAAGCTCTGACGGTCAGGAATTTTATATTAAAAATACTTGTCTATACGTCTATGTTAAAAAAAAAAATAGAGAGAGAGAGAGAGAGAGAGAGAGAGAGAAACGATAAGCTTCAAAAGTGCGATATTTAATACATGACGCAATGTGATGTCAGGTTAAAGTTGATACTGCAATGATATACACGCGTTTTTTTTTTTTTTTTTTTTGTTAAACTTGTTTAAATTAAATTATTTTCTTTTCCAATATACAGTTTTATTATTATTATTATTTTTTTTTAAACCAAAGTTCATGATTAAAAACCACATTTTAATCAGTGTGAAAGAAAAATGCAATAAAAATTGTCATAAACATGGTTTAACACGTATAAATATATTAGAGTTTGACAAATTAAAGCATTTAAAATAATATAATAATATCAATACTATGGAGTAATCAGTAAAACAAGTAACAAATCACGTATGCTGTATATTTCTGTATACACAGTATTTACACTCAGAAAGTTTAATTTGATATTTTATTCACAATAAATACTATATAAACAGGTTCACTTCAACGTTGTACTAAAACTAATGAAACTTATACATTCTAACGTTTTTATAGAAATAAATTATTAATAATAATAAAATCACTATTAATTAATAATAATAAAAAATCATTATTATTATAGTTTTAATAATAATTATTATAATTATCAATCTATAGTTATTATTATTATTATTGTAATAATGGTTCCGTAATTAATGTCTATTTAAAATTTATTACTAATATTCATAATTTACGAGGGTTTCAGAATAATTACACCTTCAGATTCATATCATGCTTGACGAGTATAATAACTTGGTAAACTTGATCTTACTTTAATTAGCAACTATATAACAATGTTTAACTAATATTACATCACATAATACATACAATATTTTATAACATGACGATATACGGCATAGCTTAAGACTTTCATATTGGTAGGTCTTTATCAACTTATATTTACTTTAATTATGAAACATCAACACTAATATTTTTCAGATTATATCAGTTTTTTTAATAATAAAATATTGTTTTATATCATTAAAAAAAAAAAAAAAAAAAAAAAGTTGAATTGCCGTAAATATTATAAAGTATACGCAAGTAAGAATGTATCTCTATATTATATTTTATAAATATAGCAATTAATAAATAAACGTAACTATATGGATTTTTTTTTTTTATGGGATAAGAAAATTCACTAACCGTTGGCAGTGCATATAGCATCATACATGTTACACACAATCATTGGTCTCATCAATATAACTTAATCTAATACTTGTACCAATAATTATATAAATAAGATACACAATCATATAACAAAATTTATATTTTTTTAAATGTCATAACAAAAATTAAGTTGTCATATCCTAAAATATGTTTTTACAAAGTATAATTTGATTTTAAGAGGTATATTAAAAAAATATATTAAAAAATATATGGTTGGAAGTTTCAAAAAAAAAACAAAAAACAACTTTTTTTTAAAGGCAGACAAGTTTGTTTTATATATTTCTACCAGAATTAATTAATATTAATTTAACATGACAAGTTGGCTTTGATATTATATTATTTAAATAATACAATAACAACTCGTTTGTTATTTTTTACAAATATTACCAATCAAATATTTAAATATTATTGTGAAAAAATTTAATAAATTATTTAAATTATTTCAATATTTATCATCATTTCAAAATCACAATGTCAATTTTTACATACATACAGTACATATCATGACAAATCATGTTTATACTATTATTTGTACAGTTGCATAATACACACACACACTACTTTTGTAAGCTCGTAATTAATTAAAAATAAAGGCATCTTTTCGTTTTCGGGCAAGCGAACAAGAAAAAAAAAATCTGTGTTTCTTCGAGTTGCCGCTAATGTCAAATGAGCGTGATAAAATTGCATTAATTAAATATATCTGACAACTTTAAGCTCTTGTATAAATACAACATCATATCACTTACTCCAACAGAGTGAAACAAAGTGTGACTTGATTAATTATTATAAATATTACTTAATTTATATTATGACGGAGGGATACTCAAACAGATAATATAATAATAAAAAATTATATTTTTATATAATATAATGTGATTGGTGCTACTAAATTAAGAGCATTGTTATTATGTGGAATGTGTTAACAATTTTATGGCATGAAATGAGCATGATTATAATCTAAATTTTAAAGTTATCACAGTATAAAATAAAATTGTTTATAGCTGTGATTCTATTTCTCCATTACAAATAATAAAAAAAAAATTATTTTAATAATCATTATTAAATTTCAAAACAAAATAATCGAGTTATTGGGTGGTCAAGATTGCATTTTTCTCATACGATTATGGAGAGATGTTGAAAATATCTGTATGCAATTTGTAGTAAGGTAAATATTTTCAACAATAATATTTAAAGGGTTTTAAAAATGGCCCATTGCCATTACCAATTAAAAAAATGCATCTCTCTCTCTCTCTCTCTCTCTCTCTCTCTCTGTTTTTCTACTGTCTGACTGATTTATTTTTAAATAGGTCATTAATTGTTATCAAGGAAAGCATGTATAAATTTCACCCATACCTTTTTTAATACTTTTAATTATATATGCGCATCTTGCTGAAAAATTTTCAACGGAATGTTTTCATACGTATTGTACTCTCGTCTTTAGGAAGGAAAAGAATTTATTTTGTATGCAATAAAAAAAAAATAAAAAAAAGTCCATCTAAGTGTATGAAGAACACAAAGTATTCATAACATGACGTCGAGGTTGCTATATGTATAACATTCTTGGAAATGCCAACATGAAATGTTAAATTATGATTCACGAAACAAAACTGTCATAGAAAATGTGATGTGTTGCAACGTAGATAAAATATAAATAAATTTCTACCTACATAAACATAAAAGAACTTTATATAGCTTTTAATGATATGCATCTTTTCCTTCTAGTTAAAAATAACTTCTTTTTTTTTTTTCTTTTTTTTTTTTTTTTCATTTCACTGAGTAGGTAAGTCATTTAAACTTTGAATAATTATCTGATATTTTATAATTGAGATTTTTTTTTTTTTAAATGCGAGAGTATAATTTGACACGTAGCACTCATTTTGGGTAAAAAGTTTGTTGCTATGTTGATTAGTCAAGTGTGTGATGGGGTAGACAACTTGTTGCTAGAGAGAGAGAGAGAGAGAGAGAGAATGTCAAAAGCCTAAATATCTACACATATACCTTCAACAAGCAGTAGACGGCATCAATGACTTGTGACTGGGATGAATGAAATTCAGCTATTACTTTGATGTGTGACATCAACGCAAAATGAAACTTGCGTGCATTTAACACAATAAATAAAGATAATATGAAAAGTGTGAAATTTGCACATGAATTACTGCAGTCACACCTTTCAATTTATTATTATTTTTTATTTTTTATAGAAAACTTTTTTATTTAAGCTCAAGTATTATTTAAATGGTTTTAAATATTTTCATGCAAATGTTGAGGAAAAAAATAAGTTTTGAATAATTCATTTATTCTAATTTTAATGTGTTGAAGATTAGATCTGTGTCTCTTCAAGCGCGAGCCACAAAGAGAAACAAGAAGGGAAAATAATATAATATTATATATATATATATATATATTTAACATTGTTAGTTTATATATGAGTAGCTTACATGTTGTATACAATTGCGATGATAGAACAAATTGGCAGCGGGTGGCAATTTTATTTATAGACCTGAAGAGTCGACAGTCGACTTACTCTGATTTCTCTGTGAGCTTATAGAAAGGGTCACAGGTGCAATACTTAACCTTATACTAACTTTTGATTTTATATAAACTTTAATACAAGTCATGATATTATATTGTGAAAAATATAGAGACAATCTGAAATTGAAAAGCTCCTTTGCGGTCATAATAAATCTATAAGACCATGAGCTAATATCACACTTGCTTGCTCCTGTAAGTTAGGCCAACAGTTAAGCCTGAAAGTCCACACTATGATATTTGTTTAAAAATAACTTTATACGCTTCATAGCTGGAAAATTTATAAAGATAAATTGATGTAGCTGGAAAAAATAATAATAAAAATAAAGTCACTCAACATTACTGTATATACGAAAATAACATGCAAATCATTTTAATTTAATTAATTATTACGAATTGTTTATACATGTAAGTATTACAAGATTGCATTAAAACAATTATCAAATTTTAATGTTTTTAATAAATTATTTATTACGTCATGATATTTTCATGATGCTTGTAGTATGAAAGAGAGAGAGAGAGAGAGAGAGAAGAGAGAGAGAGAGAAAGGCGCGTGCGCTTTACTCGCGGTTTAAGGCACGCGAGTTTCTGTATAACCAGAGAGAACGATAGTGCGCGGCAGTTACTCAAAAGTTTCTTTGCTAGTGGAATCAGTCGCGTGTCCTCTCGCTCTCTCACACATATATTCATTACGCTCTTATCGTCCGTCTGTCATTACTACTTGTAAAACAACTAATTACTATCCACCATATACGATCCTTAACCCACCCACTTTATAGTAATTGTTTTCTCACATTGCAAGTGTTTGTAGTGTAATTGTTGAATGTGTGAGTTATCGGATCCCCCATGGATTGGCTGAGATATATCCGAGGTTACAACAGTAACGACAGCATCAGGGTCGTGTATTATGTCCCAGTGTAACTTCACAACACCAACCGGCTTCAACTACTCCAACTGCACCGGCTATGGAGCCGGGCCAGGTATATAAATATCTGCCAACAACACACAAATTTAAACATTCTATATATTATGAAAAAAAAATTAGTTAGCCAACTATTAAAACATGTCAAGTATAGTCATCATAATATAATACATATACATTCATTTAACATATATTTTTAATTTTTTGTTGTGACTTTGTATGCAAACATTTTATATAAATTTGTATCAACAAATTTAATTCAAAATTTTAATTTTAGAAGATCAGAATAATGAAAAATAGTTTAAAAATGAACACACGAAAAAGAACTTTTATTGCAGTTTAAATATTTATGAGTTAATATTAAAACATTTATAGTTGATGTTAAACAAAATGTTTTTTGTTGTAAAACACGCATACATTGTAATTACTCTATATTTAGTTCAGTTTTTTTTTTTTTTTTTTTCTTCTTCTTCTTCTTCTTCTTCTTCTTCTTCTTTTCCCTTCTTTTTTTCTTTTGTGAAAAGACGTACCAATAGAAGAAAAAACAAGACTTTTTAAGTAATTTAGCAGTTTAGTTTCACCAGAACCGTACAAATGTATATTTTATCACTGTACGTATTCTTGTACTATATTGCATGATTAGGTTTGACGTAAAAAAGTAAATAAATTAAACAAAAGACTATGGTACATAAAAGATAGTAGAATTTTTTATATAAGTCTGTAGAGATTTCAATGTCCCTTTAACAAGCAGGAAAAAATGTATAGTGCATTGTGCTTTTTTTTTTTTTTTTTTTTTTTTTTTTAAATTAAACGAAATATGATTTGTAATTAATACATTTCCATATTTCTATTTTTTTGCTTCAGGTATAAAAAGAGGCAGTACATCAAATTTATGATGTATTATTGTACAACATAACATCTTACATGAACATACCTTTATATTAAATCCCTTGGTATATTTTATATTATATTATTTTACAACATTGAAAGTTAAAATGGAATAAATATTCAATCATTGAGGACGGAAAAGTGGATAGGGATTTAAATAGAAAAAGCACGCATACATATTCACACACACACATAACATACATACATACAGAAAGTAACAATGGTTGCTATTAAAGTTTTATATTTAAGTAAAATCAATGGAAAAGTGAAGTGATAAGTATATTTTGTTGAGACCACATGGGAATATTATAAGGTACCATCAGCCCATATGTCTAATAAGAATAAGAGAGAGAGAGAGAGAGAGAGAGAGAGAGAGAGAGAGAGAGAGAGAGAGAGAGAGAGAGAGATTGCGAGTTGCTCTTTCTTCATGTATATAGCGCACTTAAAAACTCACTAAGAGTACGACACCTTAATAGAACATGACAATATTGAAGTCTTCTATTGAAATTTTAATAGTAACGTTATACAAAATCAATCAGTCGTTATTACTTTCAACTAAATTTACTTTGATATTTAAAAAGCTTCGCATAGAAAAGAAAAGCAATATGGAAGGGCAAAACACAGTATACGTTATATATATATATATATAAATATCAACTAACTTTATGGATATAGAAACTAATATAAAAAAAGTATGAGTTTTAATGTAAAAACTAATATTCCTTCTCAAGAATATTAATAAGAATCTTTAACTTTTTCAAAGCTTTTATCAAATATTGAACTTAACATGGATATTTTTCAATTACTTTACAAAGTAATATTACAAAGTGTTAGAAGATGTAAATATTTGAAACAGAAGAATGTTTATATTAAGAAGTATTTAATAATTAATTATTATTACACATAAATTAGAAACATGCCAAATTTCTTTTTAACCTCTGCTTTGTTCTAAAATAACTCAAGTTACGTATAACTTTATTGAGTTTATTCTTCATCATCAATCAAGTCAATTTTAACATTGAAATAGGGCCTATCAGTGCTTGAATCGAACTTAAATGTATTTATATAATAACTTATTTTAAAGAAAATATTATAATTAACATTATAAAGAGAGAAAATGTATTTCATATTAAAATAATAATAATAATATCTTATTTGTATTCCAATGCACTGAATGTAAGTTATAATGAGAAATTTTGCAGTAGAAATTTATGTAATACTCATCTCAACATATAGAATAATAATAATAATTCACATTATTATAATTAGAATGATATACAAATATAACTTTTGATTTGTATTCCTTTGTAGAGTAACATGTTAAGATGTTAAGTTTAAAATGAAGTTGCAGAATTATATTATATAATTTAAAAAATACGTTTGAAATTTATTGGAAATTGTTCATGTCAAAGTTCCAATATGAATATCACTTTTATAATACAGAATGCATAGAATAATCTTTATATAATATACTATAGTATAATATAGACAGGTAAATGTATGTATATACATAAAATATACGATAGTTTATAATAAAGTATTGAGTATTGCAATATATCAAAATAAAACATCATTTCTACAATACTTCAATATATAGGTCAAGTCAACAAATAATATCAATAGTTGTTATATACTATTTCTAAGTTATGTTTTAATTAAACATACAACCGAACTTTATAATTTACAATACTCTGTTCATTGAAAAATAAAATCTTAAAGTAATAGACCAGAGAAAAATATTAGCATTTATATCACAAAACACTTGATGGGATTTACATAAATAACTTTAGTTTGTCTCAAAACCCAACAGTAGCCCCGTAGCAGTGATCAGAAAATTTTATTTATGCAACCCGCACAACGTTTTTACACTAATTTTTGCATGTTTCTGCCGTCATAAACATGAATTTTCACGAAAATTGCATACTTTACAGTTTTTTCACGCTCTCTCGTGGGGCTACATTAACATTCTGGTAAAAATTGTCATCAGTTTACAAGATCCCATTTCGTGTTTATTCCTTAAAAAGCACATGCTGTTTTATGTGGTCTATGACTTTAAGTTTAATAATTGATCCTAAATTAAATGACTATAAATAAATGATGTTATTTATTATTATTATTATTCTTGTGGTCGGCTGCGAGAAAAAGAAAGTTTGCTAATATACACAGTTTAAAATTTACCTCTGAACGTCATTTTTAATTATAAAGCTAAAAGAGAAGGAATTTCTATAAAAGTACATCACGTTATATTCAAATCAAAATAATCATAAATTTCGTTTGTCAAAAGGAGATAAAAAAAAGTGCGGAAAATTATACACAAGACTTCACAAAAGATTAAAAAGAAAAAGAAATTAAATTGAATCGAAAGCTAGAAAGCATAAGTACGTGATGACGGCAAATATTTTCAAAGCCTATAATATTCTCTCTCAATCTCCCTATATAGCTTGCCTCTCAACAGATTTTAAGCCTTAATTAATTCAAACGATTTTAAGTCCTTTTTGGTATATATACTAGCAACGTTATCCATTCATATCCCTTTATATATATATATATATATATATATATATATATATATATATAATACACACACACACACACACACTTACACACTGTGTAGGAGTGATCTAACAATTCCATTAATTTCCATTAGGCTTCAAAATATAATAATAGTAAACTTGTGAGTGGCATTATAAAATAAAACATTAAAAATTATTTTTAATGTATATAATATGCATGTATATACAGTATAATATATATATATATATATATATATATATATATATATATATATATATATATATATATATATATATATATATATATATATATATATATATATATATATATATTATACAAAAAATATGAAGCTTATTAATCATACCATAGTACAAGCATTGGAGTCAATTTTTAGACAGTATAAATCGGTATGTTTCCTCTACGTTACAGGAAACTCATGTTATGAAATGTAAAAAAAATGATTAATGACTCGTCCTTAAGGTGCAAGGACATACACATATGTACGTTATATTCTAAACACAAGGTACGTTACACACACACACACACACTCACACACACACACACACACAAGGTAAATTAATTATTATAGCCATTATTCAATATTAGAGCACTCAATCCTATAATATAAGAATTATCAAGAAATAATTAATTTAATGTCCATTCTTTTAATTACTGTCTTACAGGTGACTCAGTTTTTTCTATGTATTATTATTATTTCGTTTAATCTCTCTCTCTCTCTCTCTCTCTCTCTCTCTTATTGTTTACTGCCGTTACAGCTTTAAACGTATAGTATTTTTTTTTATCTTTAATCAGGTATAATATGGGATACGATAGTATATTATATGATTTTCTGTAATAAAAAACAGAGATTATTGGATTTATTTTTACAGATATAAACATTAGCCAATTCATAGAACTAAAATCATAATTTTAAGGTTATAATGTTATAATATAACCTTATTAAAAAAAAAAAAAAATCCATGAAGTCCATATATCACAAAATATAATACAGATTATAATTATTTTACTATACAACCTTAAAATCATAACGAGCCATAATTTATATGTGCTTTTTTTTCTTTTACAGCCATAATTTCAATTAAGTATCAATAAATAATAAGAATCTAATAATAAACGTTACAAATAGAAAAAGACGTCATAAAAAGAATAAGCTTATAATTATTTATATTATACTATATAAAATATATAATAATATATTATTTATAATATTATATGTACGAGAATAATACATCTTGCAATATTCTCACAATCTTGATTGAAATAGAAATGAAAACGAGAAACAATTCATACTCAATTAACAAAAGTCTTCACCATGTAAATAATTAACTCATTATAATGCTTAAAGTTTATTTAAGTCTAACAAATATATAGTATAATATAATTTGAAATACTTGTAAAATGTTTTATTAGAGGAAATTATAATACAATGAAGTAAAGTGAATCAATACTATTATATATTTTACGTAGAAGCAAACGTTAATTATAATTCATCAAACGTGTGCACAGAATATTATATCACCTTACTTTTTTTTTTTTTACTATTGATCTGCAAATCTTCCTGATTTATTACGTAACTTAATCAATACCGCACAACTTATCGATAAAAAAAAATCGTAATACAAACACTAAATACTGCACAAGAAAGAACACTTCTTTCATGCTCATTTTAAAATGACCCATAATTATTTATTTAATTGTTAACATATAACTTACTTATGAACCAACCAAACTCCAATTTAGTTAGCGATTTCGTAACAATATACTGTATAATGTGATAATTACATACTTTATATAATTGTATTTTATTAGTTAAGTCTTTAAGTAATGTAAGTTAATCTTATAAGTTATTTTTACAAGGATATATGTTGATTACAGTAACTTTGTTGCCATAACAATGAAAATATAGAAGAAAAAAATCCTTATGAGTTGATATATATAAAAAATAAGGTAAAGTAACAGTTATTCAATATAGAAAATATTATATAACAACATAATATAATATTATCATATATATTTATGAATATTATGTTTACAATAAAATAATCTATCATTTCTATATTTGAACAAATAAAATGAACATTAAACAGGTATTTTTATAGTTTATATAAAAATATATATTAATATTATTATATTCCATTTCTGTGTTCTGATTATATTCAATTTGCATAATTATTATATATATTCAATATAAGAAAAATTTGCATATACATTAACTAAGGTTAAAATCTTATTAAAATTCATTGAAAAAAAAATTAATACATTTTTTTCTCCTTAAATATAATATAATTTTATTTTATTATAATATACTATTTCAGCAAAATTTAACAAGATAATGTAAAAAAAAGTATAAGTATACATTATACTACATACATTGTAAGAGAGTATATAGAGGTGTTTTATAATTTGTGTTTAATTATGATGCTAGACTGTATCTATGTATGTATAGTATACTCATGTCAGCATATTTAAACAGTAAAAAATTTAGTTTACACAAAGTTTAAGCCCGACTTTATATATGTATGTATGTGTATATAATGTGTGTGTGTGTGTGTGTGTGTGTGTGTGTGTGTGTGTGTGTGTGTGTGTGTGTGTGTGTGTGTGTGTGTGTGTGTGTGTGTGTATTATATACACACTACACACACACACATATATATATATAATATACTGAGTTACATACATGCATACATAAGTATAAGGTCATTATTATCATCATTAACGTTAAACAATGAAAAGAAATTCATTCAAGTTGTGATTTGTGACTATTATGCATTATGTATATAATATGCAACATACATTATACTGTACTTTAGTGAACCTAATAGTATAAACTATAAAACCACCTACTTTAGTTTTCCATTTGAAGTTGTGGGTATGAGCTTTCTACTCTTCTCTCTCTCTCTCTCTCTCTCTCTCTCTCTCTCTTTCTCTCTTTAAAACACCACAATTTTAGTTCACATGGTTTGACAATGAGATGAAACTGAGTCAGTATATAGAGACAAACTAATGGTATACAAGGATCGAGGACAAATTTATATGAATATATTTGTTTTGTTTTTTTTCTTAACAAATTGTCTTCAACGTAATGTGACAACTAAAGACGTTATAAAATATACCTTACTATAATATTTTATTCACAAATACAATATATTATTATAACACAACAGAAAAAGGATTTAAAACTTATATATTTTCTTTTTAAAATGACATTATAGTTTGTGTATTTTTAATGCTAAATAAAGTATAGTGGAGTATAAAGTAATTGTATAAAGCTTATACATTTTAATTGTTTTAATTACATTTTAGGGTTAAATTTTCATTAAATTTTCTCTCTTTTTTAAATGTAGTATAATAGTCTTTTTATATAAAATTTAATTAAATTAAAAGAAAGAACGTTTTTGTGAAGGGTGATTTTTTTTTGTTTCAGCAGACGATACAGCTAGCGAGGCGCCCCCAAACTACTGGGCGTTGCTGGCATTGGCACTGGTTGTGGCCACGGCGGCCGGCAACATTCTCGTGTGCCTCGCAATCAGCTGGGAAAGACGACTACAAAATGTCACCAACTACTTCCTTATGTCACTTGCCATCACGGACCTCATGGTGGCAGTGTTGGTCATGCCACTTGGCATCCTCACCCTCGTTAGAGGTCAGTTCTTTTGTAATTACTATAATTAAGTGCAGCCAAACTAGCTTAGTATAAAGTTTATCAAACTCAATAAATATATTACAGCATTTCCATTCGATATGTGGAACTATATTGTAAAACAGAAAACAAGCTTCTGTAAACTAAATATAAATTTTTATCAGCAACCCTTTTTTTTATTATTATTATTCTAATTCTTTTGAGCTATCTATACTATAGCTTCTATTTTCTTCAAGCGGAGAAAATAATTAACATTACCTATAAAATTATACTGTAGTATATTACTCTACAATAGATGATACTGATACATAAGTACAGTAAATAAGGTGCCCATACACCTTAAGAGAGAAAGAGGAGAAAAAATCCAATGAAAAATATATATAATGTTACTATGAAGTATGAACTGCGTGTTTCAATAAAAGTTCTTATTTTTTATTTCTTGTATTTAAGTAATCACGAAATTAATTAGTATCATTAAAAGTAAAGTCATTATAACTGCTGCCTGTAATTCATATAATGGTGAGAGAAAATTTCTCCTACATGAATTACAAATTTAAAGCTATATTTATTAAAAATTTCAATTTGTATAAATTTTCATAATTTACATACCTAAAGTTTGAAATAACTCCATCGTAAGAAATAGTACATTCGTATAACATTATAGTATAAATATACTTATACAGATGGTATAACTTTATAGTTTTTCAACGAGATATTGCTGTGAACTACTTTTCAAGTGTTTTAGAATATTATAATTTACATAATATGAAAAGGTACAGGAAATACCTTTCAAACTTTGTACAGATAATGTTATGTAATATGTACTGTACGTGAAGTTCTCTGATGGTGCTAAAGTAATATAGTACAATACATCAATAATCATAACCGGCATGATTTGCATGCAAAACTAATATTTTCAACGTGCATTCTAATTTTACACTTCATATAGTTTTACATTAAAATACGTACATGTAACTATCAGAAGGAATAATTTGGAATTTAATATAAGAGTCTCATTACGGGTTCAGTGAAATTTGTTCACCCTCGTTGTGTTTATATACATAGTATGTAACTTTTTAATAAAAAAAAAAACTAGAGAAAAATAATCATCAACAATATACAGCAAAATTATCACCATGTACTATAGGGCATATTATTCCATGAAAACTCGAATGTAATGAAAAAAACAAAATCATTTTTCTTTTTCTTTACACAATATATTTCTACTACGCTGATAAGTAGGTCATTATATGATTAAAAATTCTTTCTAGTACAGTATACAAGATATAATATTGTGCAAGTAAAAAATTTCCGACTTCATTATTAAGATAAACATAACAAAGAAAGCATTATGAAAACAACTTGACTAATTTATATGCACTCTACATTGTACAGTACATACGTATATCTTTATATAAACCATAATTTTTTTAATTTTAATTTTGAAGAGTTTCTTTTTTAGAACATTTTATTTGTAAAAAATAAAATAAAAAATAAAAAATAAAAAAAACTTTATGTTAAAAGATTAAGACAAAAAAAAAATCCTTTACAGTAATATAACTTTTCACGAAAATAAAAATTAATTTAACGATTCTCCTGAAATATATTACTTAATAATACTACATAAATCAAAATTTTAGCAATTTATAATACTTAGTAATAAAAGCTACGTTGATTGCCCCCAAATTTCTATATTATTATAAATTGTCTAGAAACATGACTTATATATCGCATGCAATATGAATAAAATACAGTATTAATTTTGAAACTTTAACTATTTTTATGTATCAAACATATATTATACCTATTAATTTAAAAGGAGAAGAAGAAGAAAAAAAAAAGAAGTTAATATTATGTTTTATATATACCAAAAATTCAATACATAAAAATCTAAGTACGCTGTTAAGTTTGTTTACACTAGTTGTTATTACACAGCCGGAGAAGAAAAAATCATAAAATAAAATTATTTACGTTTAGTTTTTATATTACGTTTTATACTTTTTTTTTCTTTTTTTTTTTTTTTTTTGCTAGAAAAAAAATTATACCATAAATAAATAAATAAAAATGAAAAGTAATAAAATAAATTTAATTCATATTGATAAATAGATTTTTTTGTTATATAAATATTATATAACGTACGTGAAAACACATTAAAACTCCCTATGTCTATATAAAGAAATATATAAATTGCAAAAAATCTACGTTATAATATTGTTTTAATTTGATGTTTAACAGCTATTAGAAGGGGAAAATTTTCAATGAGCTCTATATAAATATACAAGTTAAAAAAAAATAATTATAATAGTTTTTTAAGTCAAAGGGGGATGAGTTACTTCAAATTAAACAAGTACACACATTAACGTGTTTGACTACAGTATATATATGTACATAATGTTTGTTTAATTGCTTAGTAGGCAACTCAAACAGGTAGTACTGACTTCGATCGCATCTCTATGTGCTAACACTAAAATAATCAAATACATATTAAAAAAACAAAAAACTATTGTATACAGAATATCGATCACTAATGACATTCATTGCTCACGTTAAAATGGTATTAAATAAAGTGATCATTAAACATATTATGTTGTTGTGGTTTTATTATCATATCATGAACTTAACTCATAAATTGAATCCAAAAAAGTAATAATAATAGAATTTTCATGTTAAGCATGTTAAATAAGCAATGCTAAATAATAATAATAATAATATTTCTTGGCTAGTTTGCAAGTTTTTTTTTTTTTTTTTTTTTTTTAATTGACTTTTTTCCCCCACATTTTAGTAATATTATTTTTGTGGTAAATGAATACAACCAAATTACAAAAAAAAAAAACTATTTATGTAAAATTGTTTTATATAAAAACCAAGTATTTACATACCAAAATGTTTATTTAAAAACTGAGCATCGATAAATTCAATTTATGGCAAAATATACATATATGATAATTGAATAAACAATAATATAAATCTACTTGTTATAATATAAACGAGATTATAAAAATAAAAAGATCAATATTTCACCCTCTAGGCTTTACAAATATTTGAGCATATTATATGTGTTATTACAAATATAGGGTTAGTGTACTGTACTTAAAAAACATATGATATGATAGTGCTAAACTGTTGGCGACAGTTCACTGAAATAAATCACTCTTCTATACAATACATATGACGTTAAAACAAAAAGCTACTAATTGGTTTGGAAAAAGTATAATAGCTGTGAAATTGATATGAATATGCAATCAAAAAAAAAATTTAATATTTATTTTATACAATATTAGCACAATAGCACATAATTTTTAACAGTTAAAATAAAAAGTGATAAAAATAAATAAAAATATAAAAAATCAAATTATTTACGGTTAAAATAAAATGATCTTATTACTTACAGTAAAATAAACGTAGAAATTTTTAATAACTTTCTACTTTTTTTTATTTCCTTATAAAAAAAGTTAGTAAATAATAAAAAATAAAAAAAGCCACAAAAGTCTTTGATGTCAAGATAAATCTCATAAAAAAAGAAAAAATATATAATATTTAAGCAAATCGCAAACTTACAAAAATAATAATTTTGTGTGATTTTTTATTAAATTATATAATTTTCAAACAACGTTCGTTAATTTTAAAACAAATTTTATATTCAACTTTATATAATCTTAATTACATTTCAACAAAACATACATACTCATTAAAATCTTCTTTATATACAATTAGTTTATTATATATATATATATATATATATATATATATATATATATATATATATATATATATATACATACATACATACACACACACACACACACACACACACACACACACACACACACACACACACACACACACACACACACACACACACACACACACACACACACACACACACACACACACATAAAGAACACTTTAGTACATTTATAAAGTTTTTTTTCTTTCAAGTACTTTTTACTAATTAAAATATAAATTAAAATGAATAAAATTCTTAACAAGTAAAAATATTATGCAAATCCTAATTATTTTGAGTGTATGTATAGTGACCGCGCAAGGTATAAAAATATCAATAAATCGATGCTACTAGCTTTCACTATAGTATACGTAAAGGATAAGAGACTGTAAACATTTGAAGCTTGGACAGACTTTTTTTTTTTTTTCGCGTTACCATTATATTGTGCATTGACGTAGCATAGATATTATTATATATTATCATAATACAACGTCATGCTAAAGAATATTATCTGTTATATCACTATGTAATATAATGTCACTGTTACTGATAAGAGTGCTCTGATTTTTACCTCAATTCATCTACGAATTTACAAGATATACGTGGATTATTGTTATGTAATATGTGAATCAATACTAATGTATACGAGTATCATTTACATATTACTTTTTTTTTAACTTTATGTATATGTTATACACATAAAAAATAATATAATAAACCGAATTTCATAAAGAAAAAATGGTTTGAACATTGAAATTCAAACCATTGCTAAATTTTAAAAGATTAAAATGTAATTACGAAACATTTAAAATTTAAAACAATATTATTAAATGCTTTGTGTTCTTTTAATTATATTCTTAACCCTTATTTTGTTTTATTATGAACAAGTATTTTATTAGCTACATATATTTTTATTTCTAAAATATTTAGTTTAACAGCATTACCCGCAAAGTTTGTGTAAAGCTTTGAGTAAAAAAAAATATATACATTATAATATTATTATATGACAGATAAAAAGAAGTTTAAACTTAAAACGGTGTTAAACGATCGACGTGAGTATAACAATAACAATGGAAATATAAGCTACAGACTTTGCCTCGCTCCTATACCTTTATTTGCATACCTCTGTTCCGATCCTACCATCCATCATCACTCAAACTCAAAAGAAACGACCCTTTCAACTCGCCTTAATGTTCATTTTGAAACTACTCTAAAATACAGTACTTTATTTTTTACGTCAATGAAAACTAATAAAAAATAAAAAATAATAATAAAAAAAAAGAAGAAGAAGAAAGAAAATTACTTTTTTTCCCTCCGACTTCTAAGAAAAAAAACTTTTTAGTGTATTAACCATTTACAATAGTGTCATGTGGTCAATATGACAGAGATGTGCACATCAGAAAACTTTATATAAAAATAGACCAAAAAAACACACACAACAACTTCTGTCTATAGTAGTTACTACTTTATCTTTAAAAATTCAATAAATCTATATCTCTCTATTATGAAAGTTTTATATAGTTTTATATCTTTTATATACTATTATTATTATTATTAACATACAGTTTTAATTTTAAAAGAAAAAGTTGATTACAATAAGTATTGCGGTGAGGGTTAAATCGAAGGCAATGGAGTGTATAAAAGTGATTTGCCGACATCGACTGATAAGCTACATAAGGGTAGAGATTTCTATTTCTCTCGCTCTCACACATACACACAAACACATCCTAGCACGTTCAGTCACGGCTGGTTACTATATACGTATCGTATCCTAGATATAACCTAGCTCTTTAGCCACCCCCTTGGCTATCCTAGCCATTACTTTCTCCATAGAGACCAAACATAAAATACCTTTTACAATGTGTATAGGTATAAGGTAGTAATAGCAGTAACCAATAATAGATATATATATATATATATATATATATATATATATATATATATATATATATATATATATATATATATATATATATATATATATATATATATATATATATGTGTGTGTGTGTGTGTGTGTTTCGCTTAGTAAGTTTTAACCAATATATTATGTCGTTCTGGATGAAGTAAAGTTACGTTAGTAATATACTGATCATGATGTATTATAATATAACCTTGTAATGAATTAACATGCTATATATCAAGTTATATTCATTTACATATGAAAGAATTTATCAGTGAAATAAAAATATCAATATTTTACAGTCATTATTTTATATTGTTAGAGCATAAAATTATTTTTTTTTATTATCTTATATTAAAAAAAAAAAAAAAAAAAAAAAAAATGCCAAACGAGATAAAAGAGAGGAAATTACAGAAATGTCAAATACATTTCATATCTACCTCTATATTTTTATAACCAAAAGTTTTAATTTTTTTTTATATATCATAAATTGAAATGAAATTATTCATCTGAATAAATTTCAATTTGAATGTTTGCTTAAATGTGGCATGAAAAGATTTTACTTTTTAAATTCTCATGTTAAATTATAATTGAAAATAAAATAAAATTATTTTTTTATTTATCCACGCAATATTTTTATGAAATTCTTATTATACAAGATTTCATGAATGCAAAAAAAAAAAAAAAAAAAAAAAAAAAAAAAAAAAAAAAAGTAGGCAACCTGCTTGACAGATACGCTCCAACAGTGGTCTATACATCCAGGCGCACAATACAATTACTTCAATCGAATTACTTGATGTAATGTGTTATTTTGCAATAAAGCCTATTTTGATTTCAATTGAATATAAGCTTTAAAAAAATATATACTGTATATAACAAAATTCACTTTGAATTCACGATATACCATTTTAATATGTATGTTGCCACACAATATTTATTTTGGTTCAGTAAGTTTTAGAGCAAGCTTAAATTTTAATTACTTTTCCATTATACGGTACAAAATATTTTACATTACAATATATATAACATTTAATTAAAATATAACACAAGTATTATAAATGAATAATTTATTATGAATAAACTGTCCATAAAATAAACATTAGCATATAATATGAAAAAAGGAATGCCCTATTATTATTATTTAATTTGATATCTTATTTAATACTATTTATTTTCGATTTATAATAATAATAAGCATTCATATTACATGCTATTATGATCAGTCAACATAATGAAGTCTCTCTTTCTCTTAGAATTTTACGCCATCCTGACAATGTATTTTTTATTATTATTTTTTCATTTATGATTGTCTTGAATTAAAAAAAAAAAAAAAAAAACTATTGATTTGTGGGTACAGAAAATTAAAGAAGGAAATTAATTCCACTTTTTTTTTTTTTTTAATCAATATTGACAGTAGCTGTCAGTTCTATTGTAAGAGTGAGAGAAAAAAAAATGATAAAAGAGTTTCTATGAATCAATCACTGTTGCAGTTGAACATAGTTCGCACCACTGTTTTGTTCGCTTGATTAATTTTTACAAATAAACTCACATTTTATTTGAAAAATATTCAACAATTTGTTAAATATCTAGCTGATAAGCTACAATAAAATAGAGCAATAAAAATTTTCTACAACTTCAATCACCTGTATTTACTTCAACATACGCTAAATAAAAATACTTTGTATTATATTTGAATTAATATTGGCTCTTTCTTTAATTATAAACATTTTGTTTGCTCTAAAAATTCTACAAGTAATTCACAGAAAACTGCAAAGTTCTATGTACTTCATTTCTATTTTAACACTGTTACTCTAAAGGACTTCTATATACGTTTGTAAAATTATTAAAAAAGCTAAAGAGAATGCAAGGAAAGCTAAGGAATAAATTTGAGTAAGACAGAGAGATGAATAGCTTATAGTCCAGTTTAGAAGCTTTTGGCTGGCAGGTAGGCAAAGCAAAAGCACCAGTCCAGGAAATTACTTTACTTGTTGACGTCACAACCTACATTTTCTTACTCATCGCAATCAAATATCAAACTATAGTTAAGAAGAAAATCATGACTCATTTTTTTATGCAATTAAAAATATTATTTCTACCAAAATAATAATAAACGTTAGAAAAGAAAAAGAATAATATTATATATTTTATTTAAAATACAAGAATTTCAATTTGAATTTCAATATCCAGTTATTTTGTCAGTATTTTTAATTTCCGTCCACGTTTTGTATAGCAAGGATTTTATTTTTCACGCGATATACGTTTTAAAATGCATGATTTTTTTTTAATAAATTTAATAACTTTTAACTTATTCTTACATTTTAATTTTAACAAACTTTATTTATAAACATATATTTGTTTGCGTGAAAGTTTTACATAAAAGTAACTGGAAAGGGGAGAAATACGTGTTGAAATTTCCTTTTTGTTTTACAAAATATCATATTTATTTCCCATGCAGTGATTCTGTGACAAGAAAATAACATATAACTAAAGAAGATAATGAAGTGTGTATATGCGTGAAAATATGCAAGAAAAATGTTTTTTTTTTTCTCTCTCTTTTTTCTTTCTCTAGTTAAATATGAAAATGGGCAGAAAATAACAAAAGTTATAAGCCAGTATTAAGTAAACATTGAATTTTAAAACTTTTAAATATGAACAAATGTTTTATGTAAACAAGTTTATGTTGTTTATTTTATTCATTTGCTTGCTTTTATTAAACATCCATTTTTTTTTTTTTTTTTTCCCTTCCATGTTCCAAATATTGGGGTGGTAAAAGAGGAAAAGGAGAGAGAGAGGAAGTAAGCAGATTTGTCACATCGCGACAAATTACGTAGTTGCCGCATCTTAAGTGCACAGTAACTTGATTAGGCCCTACGTCGAAACACGGCGCCTAAAGCTTTTGAGTGGGCGCTATATATATACACACATACACATTTTCACACCAATCCTTACGAGCTTTAAAATGTAATTTACTCTTAGTAGTACAGAAATTTTAATAAAAACATAAAGTATAATACTGAAAGAACATTATACTATATCTTCATAAGTAATTAGCTTTTCCTATATGTACATAAATACAAGAAAGAAAAAAACTTATACATAGCTGAAGAAAAATGACAAAATAATGCTTTAGAATCATCATTACTTAAATTGAAACAACGGTGAAATGATTTATACTCAGAAAGCTTTTAGTATGAAGCGAAAGAGAAAAAAGAAAAGTGGAAAACATACTATACAATATACATACATACAAAAGTAAAGAACGTTTTTGAAAAATTACATTTTAGTAGACCACAAATATTACATTGTATCATGTGTACCACAATATTGAAAATATAATATAACGTATGGAAATTAAATCATCCTTCGTTATGACAGATTATTTATGTGGTTTTGATAAAATGATAATAAAACTTTAGAATGGAAAGGGGAAAATTAAAATTCACAATGCACGCATAAATTAACGATCCAAAACTAATTTATTTAGATGAATATACAAACAAATATTTTATATTTTAATAATAAATGTGAAGTTTATGAAATTTTTATTTAGTATTACCCAAAAATAGTTCTGGGTAAACATTTCTTCCCTTTCTTAGATTTTGTTAGTATTGCGACGTTACCACAAAAAAAAAATAAAAAAAAGTTGTGGTAATATGCCCAAAATTGGAAAACTGCAACAATAGAATAAGGCCTGCCTCATGGTGTTTACTAAAAAGGGTATCATTCAAGTCTAGTCTAACAATAGATGCCACGATATTTTTGTACACGCACTTCATTTCCTGTGCCTGACTTGATTCTAACATTTGATATCAATTCGAATGGCATATGTCATTCTTACTAGCGGCAGAAGAAGAAAAAATTGATCAAGACGTTTAATCTTGTCATTCGCACACCCAAGGGAGGAAAAAAATGAACTTTACTTTTTTATTTGGAGAGCAAACAAAATTATTTATAAAAAAGGTTATTAAAGAGAGGGAAAAAAAGCATTACCCTAATTTATATGAAATTGATTTTTTTTTAAGCTCAGTCTGTCTTTTTATAAAAGATATTATTTAAAAAAAAAAAACTACTCTTGTTTGCAGAGTAAGCTTCAATTTTGTTAAGTTTTAATTACAACTTGTAAAACATAAAAAGTTTGAAGCTGTGAAGAAAAAAATATATATTAATATAATAAACACTTACATGTCCAGCTTAGTTTAATTGTATTATAAATTATTGCATCATTAATATTCTACAATAGAAAAAAAGTACTATTTTATATATAATATAGAACAAAAGAAATATTTTAAACAATAAAAAAATACCTATATATAACAAATTATTGATTTCATTCATTTATTATTTAAAAAAAATGAGGGAAGTTAATTTTGTTAAAAAATATATAAATGAATAAGAGAGAGAGAGAGAGAGAGAGAGAGAGAGAGAGAGCTTTTTACATTACAAATAAAAACTTTTGTATAAAACTTGTCTGTTATGTCCAGTACGCTTGCGAACGAACTCTCTCGCTTTTTGTTCCATTTAATTCCATTTCAACTCTCTGTAATCTGAACAACAGAGAAGCATATCATGATTTTGCCTGCCTGCTTTCTATAACTATTGTATTATTATATTAACAGAAGAAAAGAATCAACAAATGCAATACTGTTACGTAAAAATTATTAACAATAACATAAGTTGATTTAAAAATTATATATAATATTTTTTTAACGTACATTAATAAATTGAAGTATTTTTAAATGGACAAAAGGGGAAATAATTAAATATTTTTTTTCCTTACTTATTTTATTTTAATTCAGACTAATAGGCGCATTATTATAGTTATGATGTTATGAATTATGAAGAAAAAACAATGCTGGGATGTCTACGTTTAAATCTGAAAAGGTTAAAACTATTAAAGCTAATTTTATTACACATTAATAATGTCCATGACAATTATTTTCATTCTATTTTTCATTAATATTTAATCATGGAAAAACAAAATCCAATAAAATTTAAACTCTTCAATAAATAGCTAATTAAATATATATATATATATATATATATATATATATATATATATATATATATCTATATAAATAAAATATATTGTTTAACGGTATATTTATAAATAACGTATTATAAAATGTTCTATATTTAGAACTAAAATTAATTACAGACGTCAGAGTAAACATTGAATGAGATTCCATTTCGTTTAGTATTGATGTTTAAAATGGACTATCCTGAAGGTTAGGCCACCAGTTGGGCATATGCTATATAGAGTATCCTTTGGTTAACCACAGTTTAACAGCTATTGCCAACACCATTAGGGCATACCTTGAAACTAATATTACAAAATATTTTACAGTGCTTTGCTTTGTATTCCATGTCGTAATAAAGTTACCATGTTTTGCTTTGATGAATGTTTTGAACAATGCATAAAGAGTTTTTAACATTATAAATATATAATGTTACGATTTGTACAATATGATATTTGATATTTCGGTCTGCTGCTAAAATTGATATGGTGCCACATTGGATACACATATTTTTAATAATATCGTATTTTAAGTTTTTAATTTTAATTACCTATATAATAATTGTATTTTCCTATAATTTTTAAAACAGAGTACAGGTATACAGCTAGCTCGTCGAAGTGTATTATTAATATTCCATTAATATCTTTTTTTTTTAATAATTAAATGTTTGATGAACACGGTATTACTTTTTACCATATTTAAATAATACTTATATACAAATAAAAAAATAAAAAAATACATATATTACTCATGTGTGCATACAGTTCAACCGATGTTATATAGTGTTATAACGTTTTAGGGGGTTGGGAAGTAAGTTAAAAATTATTGCTAGCATCGTAGGAAACACATTCGTGCGACTATAATTGAAAATTATTTGAACTCAAATATTTGTACGTGACTTTCGTTCTAGAAAAATACTTAATAAAGTGAGGAAAAATAACAATGATACGAAGAATAAAACTTTCTCACTTTTTATGCTTAAGAGATTTTCATTAAAAAAAATTCAATTGCCGTAAAGATATTATTGACCGAAATGTTGTGTACTTTTCGTGTTTTAGGATTCTTCCCCCTGCCAAGCGAGTACTGCTTGGTGTGGGTGTGCCTGGACGTTCTCTTCTGCACCGCTTCCATCATGCACCTGTGCACAATCAGCGTGGACCGCTTCCTTAGTCTGCGCTACCCCATGCGATTTGGAAGAAATAAAACAAGAAAACGAGTCGTACTCAAGATTATATTCGTGTGGTTGCTCTCTGTCGCCATGAGCTTACCTTTAAGTCTTATGTATTCTAAGGTAAGTCAAAGCAGATCAAGTTAGAAATTAGGAAAACGTCAATATATGGTAAAGAAACAAGAGCTTTTAGCTATGAACTTTACGTAATTATTCGTGTCATGTAATCAATATTATACAAACTTCAGGTAAATGTCGTATACATATATTATATATACTAAACCACTTCTATATCCATTACAATTAATTTAATTATAATTAAACAACTCATTTACTTAAATTACAAGACTGCTAATGGAAACTTTGCCGTATCCTGTGTGTGTTTGTGTGTGTGTTATATATATATATATATATATATATATATATATATATATATATATATACCTCATAATAAATTATATTATAATCTGTTTATTGAATGACTAGAAATGAAAACAATTATAATGAAAATTTAGTACTAGTATTGATTATAGTGTAAAAGTTTCCTGTTTATAAGTATTCATAAAAAATAAAAAAAGTTTTCAAAAATCATTATTTATTGTCACGCATATTATACATTATCGAAAACATAAAATTTTATAGCGTGAAAAAATACATTAAATTAAATAAATAATATGGTATGAAAATTAGAGAAAAATGTAGCGATAACAAATAATAAAGCAATAAAATTATTTACTTTCCTTAATAAATATATTGGTTTCATAAAAACGATGAAAATTCTCATGTTGTTTGCGATTGCGGTCTGTCGACTACGGTAGTGATTTTAATGTTTCAAGTGCGTGTTTCATAACTATCAAAAGTTGAAGAGATTAATATTGTAATGTTATAGAGAGAGAAAAAAATATTTATATAATAATAAACGCATAGAAAAAGAGTGAGCCAGGAAGGTAGAATAAAAGATTAGATGTCGAAACAATAACAAATCAAATAAAACATAGAGGCGCCTAACGTCTTTTACACAAATCGTTATCATGTTTCAAACCACTAATGACGATAAAACTTTTCCACGGAATTAAATAAGCTATTTAAAATACAAACAAAGTGGCAAGAAAGATCTGAAATTTTCTTCGTCTCATAATAATAATAATAATAAATATTTATTGAGCAAAGGAAAACATACTCATGTTCATATTTTAAATTGATTACCAGTTGCAACATTATTTTTTCACCCATTATAATTTTTTTTTTTTTTTTTCGTCTGTTTTTCTTACAACTTTTCAACTCGATATTAATAAAATAAAGAATTTAAGAAGGACGAGTAATTTTTAATATGAAATTCCTCTTGTAAAAAAAGCAAAAAATGTACGAGGAAAAGTAGACGTTACCATTGATGAACAGATTTAAGAAACAGGCTATGTAAATAATTTTAAACTTTTCTATACACCTTAATTGAAGTACTAGCGTTAACAAATATATCTAAATATTTAAAAAGCACGCCTTTTAAATAGAATTCTAACATTAAAGGAAAAATAGCAAATAAATTTAAAATGCGGAGAAGGTTGACACTTGAGAATAGTTTTCTCTCTCTCTCTCTCTCTCTCTCTCTCTCTCTCTCTCTCTCTCTCTCTCTCTCTCTCTCTCTCTCTCTCTCTCTCTCTCTCTCTCTCTCTCTCTCTTTCATTAACAAATTAGTTTATTGCTCTCTTTTTTTAAAAGTATTTTATGAAATATTTAATATTACTACTGTCAAAGGATTTTTTTTTCGTATAGCTCTTGATGTGAAATTAATTTCTGTTAGGTAATAAAAATTTGAAACTAAATGGGATATAATATATACTTTCAAATCAATAAAAACTGTAATAGTGAACATAATTCAAAGTTAACTGTTGTTGGGAAAATCATGCTCTGCTTTCATAATGCTTTTAATATATAATACTACTAATGCAATACTATTGATTTATTTATTTTATACACGTTTTTATATCGACAGAGAAAAAAAAAACGTATTCTATATTATAAAGAAGATGAACAAAATAATAATAACAATGATACACATTAAAAAAAAAAAAAAAAAACGTTGCACGAAATAAGATAATTATAAAATGACAATTTTGTTTGATAATTCAAACATTATTTTATTTTTATGGAGGTAAAACAAATTTAGTTTCACAGAAAAAAGGTTCTATATGGTATGGCAGACATAAAAATCATAAAATAAAGTGTTAAATTAGGCCATGTGTTTGACATAACAGCGTTTATTACGATAATTATGTCAGGCGATGACTATATAACCCGTAAAAACAATGATTTTGAAATAATAATAAAAAAGAAAAAACAACAACTTTTTTTTATGTATAAAACACATTGCTTTGATCTCATCCAATTATTGACTAAAAGTTTTTGCCATTGGCCATTCAGATTTTAACCTCATTCAACTTTATTGGTTTTTATTTTTTCAATCATTCGTTTTATCAAAACAATACAAAGTTAATATTAGTTCATTAATAATAGTAATCTAATGAAACAGCAGTTTATATTTTATATAATATTATAAAATTCTAAACATTAATTAATTAGCCATTAATTATTAGTTGTAAACTAAATTTTGTTTTCTGCGCTGCTTATATGTTCCTTTTTTTATTTTTATAATAATTATCAACATAATGAAATATAATCAAATTATATACTTTATTGTGTGAAGTATCATTTGCTATAACATATAATTTTGAAATTCAATGTAATTGAATCATGACTGATATTAAGTATATTTATAAAAATATACTGTTATACATTTTCCAAACCTAGAAAATGAAAACTACGCGTATACCTATAATAATGTTCTAACACATTATCGGATATAATTTAAGTGAAAGTGTAAATAACTAATGAAACCTAAAATATTATGTATTATATTCATTTTTGACTACTAAACTAAAATTAATGATGTTTAGAATGTAAAAAAATAAATAATAATAATAATAAGTAAAAATAAAAAAAATCAAATCAAATTGTTTGTTTATGTTCCCAGGATCATAGTTCAGTACTTGTGGATGGTACATGTCAGATCCCAGATCCTCTCTACAAATTAATAGGCTCCATCATTTGTTTCTACATTCCACTGGGGGTAATGTTAGGAACTTACGCCCTGACTGTGCGATTACTTCACGTACAACAACGTAACCTCGGGGGTGGAACCATGACTTCAACTTCCACACCAGGTATGTACTATTAAGCATAACACAAACTTAATTTGCCTCTCTATTTCACTCGTGTTGCTATTTGGCTTCTTCTCTTTCTCCCCCGACCCTCTCACTCACTCTCTCTCTCTCTCTCTCTCTCTCTCTCTCTCTCTCTCTCTCTCTCTTATGTTAACATCAAAGTGAAAATTATTATCCCATTTTTTATGTCATTTAACACGCGTTATCAAATTACTTTTAATAAAATTATTTATTTTTTTAAATCTATCTTTTAACCAATTTATCGTTAATCAATTATAATTTTATAATTCATCCTTTGAACTTTTTTATTCTCACTTAATAGCAATATTTTAAAATATAACCGACTCATCAAATATATAATATTGATTTTATTTAGATTTTAAGTAAAATGCACGATGAGCTACATTTTAAGAGTTCTATAAATATGAAACTGGAAATAAAGATCACATTTAGAGAAAGGGGGAAAAAAAAGAAGAAGAAGACGAATTGATGGAATTTGTACTAATTTATACATAATTTAAAGTGGAAAATCGATTTACCTATATTTTTTTTTATTTGATACTAAAAAGTAACGTGGATTAAATATCCCAAGAAAAAATATTATTATTTTTGAAACTATTATTTGTCCTGTATAATACAGTTATATAACACAATCCACGGGGGACATGACATGGTGCTTAAGAAGAAAAAAATATACTGTACAAAACTTGGTCTGATTTTCTGATGTAGGGCATTTATATGTATGGATGTATATGTATATAAAATCTATCAATAGAAAAGAGAGGTTGCAAGTGATACGGAGTGTAAGGGAAGCAAAGCTGCTCGTTAACCATACACTGACTATTGAAGCAAAAGTAAGAAAACGACGAGAGAAGGAAATATACGTGGCTGCTTTTGAATTACAAGTATAAAGCATGTCAGAAAGATTTTTAAATCACAAAATGTCTATATCATCATACATTTTTTTTTTTTTTTTTTTTTTTACTGATAAAATAATTGTAAAATATTTAAACATCGAAGCAGTGATTGAAAATTTTATAATTAAAATATAAACATACCGTTTATAATTACAACCAACAATGAATTCTGATGATTAAAAAACTATTAATATTTTATAATAAGAAAATATTGAAATACATTTTGGTTTAATTTTTAATATACTGAACTCTATAAAAAGTAATTATATTTTAAATAGTGTATATATATAAAAATTAATTTCTTACACAAGGTTTATAAATTTATTAATTTGTAATATACTTTTTTTTTTTAATTGTATTCATTGATAAGTTATTGAATAACAATGAATAAGCGTATTATTATTCATTCAAGTAAGAATAAAATTTTATAATAGTTAGTATCTTTCAATATTATCCATTAATACATTATTACATATTTTTATAAACGATTGAAACTTTATAATATGTAAAATCATTCCACCTATTCTCTCCCCTTCAGGCATACCGTTAATATTGAGCAACATAATTTTTTTCCCTTCGATCAATCATATAAGAGTAGCTCCCGGTATATTGATTATTATGCTTTAACGTATACGAATAACCTAGAATACGAGAATTGAGAAAAAGATGAAACTATATAGTAGCAAAATCACATATACATACATACACCCCTAGCGGGCATCATAAACGTGAATTGCAAGACCTGCGGAAACAGCCGGAAAACGAAAATTGTAATTAAAGCTAAAAATAAAACGCTATAAATATATACTTTAATATCGACACATGCTTCAATTAACAAAACAACTACGCGTAAAAAAAGTGTGTACGTACGTATGTGTGTGTGTGGGGGGGGGGGGGGGGTTACGAGGGTATAAAAAAATCTGATGGAGTGAAAAATTGATTTAAAATATTGATATCAAAATATTGCTAGGTAATTTAAACTTGTATTACAGATATTTGAGATGTATTAAAAATATATTTAATGTAGCATAATACCAAAGGTTTTGTTTTAAAAATCAACATATTCAAAAATACTGCATGTTTTATATTCTCCATGGTCAAATTTTGGTGTGACATTGAAAGAGAGGAAAATACCAATGCAACAAAAATATACAAACTTTACATCTGCAAAATGGAACTGATATTATATCATTATTATTTATTATTATTGTTCTTCATTATTCTTTTTTAGTTTTAAACTTATTCTCACTAAAGTTTTTTTATGTTTATGATTATTTTTTTTTATCATGCTCTGATATATAGAAAATTTTAATAAAGAATTAATTTAACAAATATATATATTATACATAAATTAATAATAATAATCCTGTTTTATTACCTTAAGTGAACAAGCTGATAAGGTTTATACCTTGGCTTGTAAATTGTAAACAATTTTTTGATCAATAAAAAAAAAAATAAATAAAATAAACGATTATTGGACGTAAAATGTTGAGTATTATTAATTTAATTAATAGATTACAGTGATTGAAATATTTGCATCACGCAGTATAATTAACGGCATAATTGATGTTGACAGGATTTTTTATAGATTCTCTCTCTCTCTCTCTCTCTCGTTATTTTTAAATGCCTTTTTTAATTCTGGAACTGACACTACGAATTTTTTATATCAAAGAAAGGAACACGATCTACCAAGCACTAACGTCATTTATTTTGAATGCTTATATTCTCTCTCTCTCTCTCTCTCTCTCTCTCTCTCTCTCTCTCTCTATATATATATATATATATATATATATATATATATATATATATATATATATATATATATATATATATATATATATATATATATATATATATATATATATATATATATATATATATATATATATATATATACAAGTAAAGAATAATTTTTATCTTTAAAATTTAACTATAATTCTAAACACGTCTTCTGTTCCTCTTCAATGACTTTAAGTTAAATTGTATTAAACAGCAGGGAATTTGGTTGATGAATGCAAAGCCATCAACCATTTTTCTCTGGAGTATTCTCTCCTATACAAAATTTGGATGCTAACAAAATAAACAAATTTTTTTCCTGCAAACTCAAAACTTTTTTAAATAAAATATTTTGTGTTGTATGAAAAAAAAAAAACGAACTTAATTATTCATTTCAAACCCTTAATTTCGTTGATAAAACGTAAAGAGAAAGAGAGAGAAAAGAAAGTAGTAACAACTATTAACATTTTAATTTATTCTTGCATTGCATTTCATAATTTTTTTTTAATTTTTTTTTCAGGTCAATGGGGTAGCAATTGGTTGGCTTCTTCTAGTGCCCATACATCTCACCAAACTTTAGCCGGCTCAGCATCTCTGTCTTTACCTCAGACAGGAAACATGGGTTCACAAGTAGAGCGACGTCGCTCAACTTGGCGTCGTTTACTCAGCAAAACTCACTCTGGTAATTCTTCATCAACTACGGATACAGAGCTAACCGAGCTGAGTATGCTACAAAGTGGTCCTGCACCACCCCCACCTGCTCCAGGTACTTTAGACCCTGGAGATCTGTGGTTACAAGAAGCACCAATGCCAACACCAGTAACAATAACAGCACTACATAGATTTGGTACTGAAATGTTACGATTATCAAAAGGACTTGAAACAAGAAATAATACTTCACAACGTTGGAACGAAAGTGAACATTATAACAAAAGTATTAATGAAGATGTAGAACAAGAAAATGAAAAAAATTACAGTAATAATGATGATGATGATGATAACGATGATGATACAAATAGAGATGAATTAAATGGTGTTTCAGAACATCCATCATGCAGCACAAATAAAAATGATGAATTTCCAACACTACCACCGTGTACGTGTCCGTACTTTGGAACTCAAAATCGACGACCACCAGGTACGCAACCTGAGCTAGTCATTGTTCCCTCTCCTCGACGTACAATTTCATCACCTGGCAGTTTTCGTAGTCAGGTTCAAGTGTCATGGAGTGATAAACGTGGTGCAATCTCGAGTTCAGTGCAAAGTCCAATGTTACGACGAGCTGCAACTCTACGTTACGCAGGTCATAGGGGAACAGGTGGAAATAACACTGACCCCAATTTACTACCCCCACGTGCCAACAGTGTAAGAGCACCGCATAGTCGACAAAGCAGTGTTTCAAGAAATTCGAGTCGTCATGGTCGAATTCTTCGACTTGAACAAAAAGCTACCAAAGTGCTTGGTGTTGTATTCTTCACATTTGTGGTGTTATGGGCACCATTTTTTGTATTAAATTTGGTGCCTGCTATTTGTGGTGAATGTGAACGACATATTGGTGCTGGAGTTTTTGATTTTGTTACGTGGCTTGGGTATGCCAGTTCTATGGTAAATCCCATATTCTATACAATATTTAATAAAGTGTTTCGACAAGCGTTTAAAAAAGTGTTGTTGTGCCGTTATCGCCGTCGTGTAGTTAAATAATACACACCGCATGCAAATAAAAATATAATATATTAAAAGTTTAATAAAGTTTAAATTATCTTACGTGTTTTACTTGTGTAACAACACCAGTGTTTATAAGTGTGTGAAAGATTAAGAGAAAAAAAATCAATTAAAAATAAAATAGCAAAAATAAAACTGTTATTAGTAATATAAAACTTGCGAATTTATATATATATATATATATATAGAGGATAATACAAAAATAAACTCTTATATACGATCTCAAGGCCAAAAAAATAAATGTAAATCATGCAGTGTTATTAACGTAAATGTGCTATTATCATTCCCTCCCTCAGTGCTATTATTGTAACTATCATCATTCTCATAGTAATATAAAAATTTTGCTCATACGTTTTACGTCTAAAATAAAATGGTTAGCTGCTGTATTCGTATGAACATTTAATAGTGCGAGCAACAAAGCTATAGATTATTCCGATAAGGTATTAACTTCCATGCGCTATACTATCTAGTCAGATTTTTTTTTTCACACATTCCCTCTATATATAATATAAAGAATAATCATCTTCATTGTGATAATAGTAATAATAATAATTGATGTGATTTTTTTTTTAAGATATTTAGTCAATCATTAAAAATATAGCAATATATTATACTTTATGTTATTTTAATTTATACAAAGTTTGATTGTTTTAAAATATAAACAAAAAAATATATATATGTATACATTAAGTCTTTTATTAATGAAGGGTAAAAAGAAATCGCGAGGCGCACAAAATTATGTTGGTATTGTTCTTCTCTACTTATTCTAGGGAGCAGATAAAAATACATAAATATAATTAGCATTTCAAGGGAAAAAAATAACTCAAGGCTGATTCATTTTAATATAAATCATAATGATTTAAATAAAATAATAATTGAAAAGCAAAAATTACTATAATTAATAATAAATATATTATTATTAATATATTTTAAAGCTGTTCATCATAAAAAAAAAAAGAATAAATATATTAATATCAAACAGAATTATATAAATAACAGTAGTATATTAAATAACATATTTTGTGTTAGTTCAATATAATAACTGCATAAATGTATCAAAATGATGAAAATTTCATATAGAATTGATGTTTGCAAACAAATCCTCTTGTACTTGTATAGTTTTCCATCCATTCTATTAAATAGTCTTTCCTATATATATTATGTATATGATGTTAAAATATATGTAAAGGTACGTGTTCAAATTAAACAACCCAATGTCTCATGGAAATAAAAAAAAAAAAAAAATGCTGTCTTAATTTATATGTATATTTTTCCCCGTTTCCATTCGTTAAGAAATTTATCAAGAAAATGACACAACGAGCGTCACTAAGTTTTGATGTAACTTTGTGAAATTATTTTATTCAGTAAAAATATCCACGCTAGAACGTTATAAGGGAGAGCGTTCTCAAAAAAATTTAATCTCTAGAGAGTTAAAACATGTTACACTGATTGCTTTTTTTTTTTTTTTTTTTTTTTTTTTTTTTTTTTTTTTTTTTTTTTTTTTTTTTTTTTAGTAAAAGTTTAGGGTAAAAATATATCAGATTATAAATCTTATTTTGGATATAAATATCAAATTTACATAAAACCCAAGGATTTTTTTTTCTTTGAATAAAACATTAAAAATTTCTATTCAGCAGAATGTCCATGCAAAAAAATAAGTCAACTTAAAAAATAATAATAATAAAATTGTTTTTTAAATTTTAACTATATGCTATCGAAATTACAATAATTGATACAAGGCTCATTTATTCTCTTTACAATGTTATAATAAACATAACAATAGAATATCATAATATAAAAGAAAATCAGAGTGAAAGACTCATGATGAAAGCATTATCACATACATTAAATTTCACATTTTACTCTCCATGCTATACGAATAAAAAGCAAAAAAAATAAGACAATAACTTCTTTTTACTTCTAATTAATATCAGTTTTATTTTTACTTTTTAATTAAACAATTTTTATGTGCGATGTTTTTTTATGATAAAAGTATACTGAAAATTTAACTTCTGCTTTCAAAAATATTTATAACATAACATAAAAATATAAATATAGATATTTTTTTAAAATACTTTTTATACGAAGTTTTTATGTTTTATAATAATTCTACAGATTTTAACTTAAAATCCATTATAATGTGCGTATATAGTAATAAACTTATATTTTAACACAAACAAAATATGTGATGTAAAATGTCATCTCTTTCAAAACAATGAGAATATATATATTATAACGGGGGTATTAAAACAAGAAGATGTTACAACCACTACCAGCATCAAATAGTTGGTTATAGTTGTATGTCACCAGGTATATGTATACAAGATTTACATATTCAAAACATAGTAATACCAACGTGAAATAATAATAAACGTAGCGGTTTACAAACGTTGTATAATCCCAAGATACGTTTTCACTCAACATCAGTATAGAAACGACAAGATTCATTTCCACCCCTCTTTCTCCCTTCCCTCCTACATCCTTAGTTATATACATAAGGATCATCTTCTTTATGTATGTATATACTGTACATACATGTGGTTTTCAACAGCTATAAGAATTTATTTAATCTAAATTACATACAACTACCTTTAATGAATATGTTGAATAATTTCCATAAATAATAAAGTTTTGTATAAATTATAATTAAGTAACTGTTTTAAGTAAGCTGCCTAGTATGATTAAGTTGGTGAAATAAGTGAAATGTCATCTCTATACATTATAATTACACTTTATTATTTTGTTTCTTCGTCTCTTTAATTTTAATTTATTTTATTATTTTTATAAATGAACATTACATTTATTGCATCTCTAATTTATTATACCATCAAATTGTTACGTCAAAATTTGATACTTGGAAAGTCTTAAAAACTCTTATTTCTTCATTGCAATGACAAGAAAAAAAAGAGGGAGAAAAAATAAAAACTTTTGAAAACGACAAATTATACTATAAGAAATTGTTACAAAAACTGTGTGTAAAATTTGTTTCGAATTTGTAATGTCTAATTTTGTGGGAATATATCCGCAATGCGCCGCCCAGTTAGTCTGTGTGGGAGACAGGGAGTGCGAGGTTAAAAGGGTAGTGAGCTGATGGAAAGAACAGAAAGTGAGTGAGAGCAAGAGAGAGAGAGAGAGAGAGAGAGAGAGAGAGAGAGAGAGAAGCTCAAGGCAAACAGACGTATACATATATAGAAGTAAAGCAAAGCAAAGTGGAGCAACACCAAGTTAAAGGGACAGAAAGAAGTAGGTGGTGTGGGATGAAAGTTGTAATCATAGTCAGCTGAGTAGCAATCTCCTCCAGTAAAACTACATTCCCAAGTGTGACGACATAATATACATATCTACAGGTATACATATCATAGGAAATGTTCTCACAACTTGCATATTTATTATAATTTCAAATTATAAAACGTCAGAGAAATTTTGCATTCTCGTAGGATGTAGAGTACTCTAGTAGGATGTATATTATACATTATATAATACATACAGATGCTTTTAATGATTTTCTTTTTGCATTCAAAGAAAAGAATTTCCTATATAATATACACATTATACATTACAGTCACATACACTGTGTGTAGGTACTTCAAAACGACTCAACTTTTTTTTTTTTTTTTTTTTTTTTTTTGTATGCTTTGAAAAACTGAAAAAGTGAAGAAAAAATTTATTAGGTGTTGAAATGAAAAAGATATGATAAAAATTTCTAACCATTTCAAAGTTAAAATAATGCTCTCTTTCTCTCTTATAAAAAGAGACCATTACTGGTAGGTATTTTATTTAAAAAGAAACGTATTTGTAAGAAATGAAATTTCATTTCTACTTTATTCAAATAAAACTTGCAAAGTTTTAAAATTACATTTCAAAGGAGAGAAACTTCTTGCTAAAGATTCTTACCGCAGAAAATTTTTGCGCCTGCTACTTCTTTTGTATTGGCCACCCGCATGACAGATAGGACAAACTGGTTGCATACTCTACAGGATAAAAACTATTGAGATTCTCGTGTTCTCAACTTTTTATTATTTATTTTAATTTGTTGTCAACAAAGAATCATTACAAGCTCGATTGGTAGTTCCTGAGCGTAAATAAAGTAGCAAAATAATATACAGCATTGCACAATTATTTTCTATCAAATATAATACAAATTTAGTATGTGTATAGTACAACAATGAGTAAAAATAAGTTAGGTAAGCCATATATGAATAAAGATTTGGTAATGTGCTTATGTGACCGACGAAAATAATATATATATATATATATATATATATATATATATATATATATATATATGTGTGTATATGTGTGTGTGTGTGTGTGTGTGTGTGTGTGTGTGTGTGTGTGTGTGTGTGTGTGTGTGTGTGTGTGTGTGTGTGTGTGTGTTAGTAAGAATTTCCTACGTTTGTATTTATCTCTACAGACTTCTATGCAAAATGGAATAAGTTATAAAAACAACAAAATATGACAAGTACTTCATTTACTTAGATCATAACTAATATTACTTCAATCCAATTTAAATTAACGTATTATTTGATTTTGTAATGTTTTGATTTGCGATTTACAGTAATAATACGGTATATTTTATTCTCTATTTATTATAATTATAGGCCAAACTAATAAAAGCTAAAATAAAATCCAGTTTTAAGACAAGGTTATATACGCTAGTATTTATTACACTACCATGTCTCGTATAGTGAAAACTGTGACATTTTACAAAGTGTCACGTTGCACTAGTCATAGTTTCTATTTTAATAACTCTGTAAAGCAAAGTTGTAAATGAATTAACGTTATGACTTGAGTTGAGGTAAGTTTACATTAACCACCAAGAGTAATTTATATAATGAAACATGAAATTTAGTTAAGAAAAATATATATTAAATTTTTTTAAATTAATTATACATAACATAAAATAACATTTTGTTAATATAATAAAAAATGAAAATAAATAGAACTTTTTTTTTTTACCTCTTTTATCTGAAATTTTAATTTTGATTTAAATATAAGAAAAACACATGCTTATTTTCAGACAGAAATACGTTTTTGCTTCATCTTTATAACATATATTTATATCAAAACAGTATTTTGATGCCAAGAGCAAGTGTATGAGGAAAAAGTTTAGATCAGATAATGGGCATATTATTGAAAATATTTTACTCAACTATCAAGTTATTACCAGAGAGAGAGAGAAGAGAGACATAAATCGTAAATCAACACAAGAAATAATAACCGTAATAACCACAACAAAAAGTTAAGAGTTTCCCATTGTACATTAAGAATTATATACAATATTGCAAAGTATCATTATTAAAATTAAAAAAAATAAAAAATAAAAAAAAGGTCTTGTCATTTGTCTTGGTAGTTTTATTATTAAACAAAAAGGAAAAGCAGACAGCTTTCATTTCAATGTAAAAAAGGATGAAAAATGGTATGACAAAAATACTTTTAAATTAGGCATGAAGTGAATTTTATGTAATGTATAAAGTTGAACAAATTTACAAATTTATGACGTAAATCATAGATTTTTATATTATTATTGCATGAGAAAATTTGTGTTGAATTAAAAAGATATTGATTTTCTGTATTTCGTGGATTTTTATTATTATTATTTATATAACGTCGTTAACTACACTGACTGACAAGGTATAGTTTGTTAATAATAACAAGGAAAATACTGACAAAATTTTCATTGTTTGGGAACGAGGATAATAATTTCAAGAAAATAATAATGTCGCCTATGCTACTATGTATAGTATGTTATGTATATATACAGTTAGTACCCGTGTTTTCAAATCAACCTTTAAACAAACTGGAAACTGGTATCCCGCACCACTACGTAATATAAATGACAAATGATTTTAATACATGAATGACTACAGTATGTGGGCGTTAAAAGCATCGATTTTTTTTCCTTACTTTACTTAGTTTTTTTTTTTTTTTTTTTTTTTTTTTTTACATTTCTCTATATACCTACCCGCAAAGACAAAATTTCAGTATTAGTGGCAACAATCATCTCAAACTAAATTTAACGCCACTAAAAAAAAAAATGTTTCACAGAAACTTTTAACACTTGACATTTTCTACGTAACAAACTTTTATTATTCTCTCTGTCTCACAGTTTAATGTTTTTATATAGACACCAGAAATAAGTACAAAGTAAAGTAAAAGTTAATATTTAAGTAAATGACTAGCACCCCCCACCCCCCTACATATACAATCATGTAGCAAAAACGTGAAATATAACGTATTTTATATCATTCCAAAAATATACAACGTTAAAAGCAAATTCAACTCATCCGTATTCATTTGAATGAAATATTAAATATAAATAATTCAATTAATAAAAGACGATTTTTATTCAATGTATTATGTTAAAATAACATTGAATGAAAGTCGTAAATTTAAACCCAGTTTTAAAATATGATCATCCTTTTTCAATGAAATGAATCAGCAGTTGGAATGCAAATGTTTTTTACATTATTCTAGGGAGGAAAATGTTAAAATCATTTTTAGTTCTCCCTTTATAAAAGAGCATTTAAAATTGATTTTATGAAGTATCGATTAAATCATTATTAAAATAAAGCATTGATTTTACTTTAAAAAAAAGAAGAGTAAATGTGTGTATAAAGCTGAATAAATTTACTTGTACATTTTTATTTTCTTAAAAATATGATAGATTAATGTATAGTATAAAACACGGAAGAAGAAGAAGAAAAAAGCACGACAAAAATTCCGGTTAAGTCATCCATATGTTATCTGACGATATACAGCAACAGAAGTGTGTGGTAATAGTTCGATCAGATTGTATCTTTAGCAACGAGTGCCCCTTTCCTTTCAGTCACACAATTCAACAAGACACCACATGGACTTTATATGACGTCATACTTTTGTATAAAAAATAATGTAATAATAACTTTTTTAAATTTTTAACTTTCCATAAAGTCAGATATAAAGAAAATCATTAAAGTTATATATTTACATCCATAATTAAGTAATTGAAAGGAAGTTTCTGAAAGTAAACAATGCAACTTATTTACAAATTTGAGGTCTCGATTAACTTCAATACCTCTGAACTATGACTATAATTGTCCCTTTGAATGATTTTTCAGATTATTCCTAAAAGCTTACTACAAAAAAAAAGAAAGAAAGAAAAAGAAAAGAAAAGAAAGAAAGAAAAATTAGAAGAGTAATGGTTTTAGTTTATTTTTGAGTGGTATAGTGCTTATACAGCTGATATTTCTATCCAAGCACACTATCTCTAGTGGTATATGATAACTACCAGATACTTGCTTCTGTCAAACTAATTATACATACAATACTTAATTCACATCAAAATTATCGTCAATAATAAGCATAGTGTCGATACTATCATATATTAATGTTCAATATGAAAAAAACGTTGTCACACTTATAGTTTTGTAAATACATTAACACTTTTTTCATTATTTCATTTAAAATTAATTAAATTCTATTGAAGTGAAAAATTATTGCATACTGTATACTGTACACAACAAAATTTAATTATTTATTTATTATGACATTTTTCATTCAATTACAAAGTTCATATTTTTTATTTAATTAAAGCTTTTATTTATTTATGAAAATGGTAATTAATAAAAATAATAAAGTTTAAAAATAAATTTAATTAAAAATCTATTTACAAATATTAATTATATATTCTCAATTTTTGTAAAATTAAATTAGTTTAAAATATGTTCACATGCACGAACGTAACAATAAAACAAAAATGTACGATTATAAAAAAGTTGAGAGGCAGCACTGAATGTAAATGATATACTTTACGATTGTATTGAAGGGGATTCGATGGTATAAACAATTTTCAATTAAAACCTTTAATATTACTTCCACGATTTTTTCCTCTCTTCTCTCTCTCTCTCTCTCTCTCTCTCTCTCTCTCTCTCTCTCTCTCTCTATTCTTTTTTCTTTTAAGAGTATGGAAATTATGGTCGTTATTGTAATATTCAAGCTAATGGTTTGGTTCCGAGTAAGTTCACAAAAGCTTTGCAAATTTAAAATATACTTCAAGAAAAAAAAATCCCATTGATGAAGTTATTGTTTGTATTCCAATTGTACACAGATGTATTCAAATCTAATTGTGACTTGACGCATGTTTTGTAGTTCCGAGTTATTTATTCAGAAAGTTCAAGAAGTGTGATGTGAATGCATATTGTGTATCTGTGAATACAAATACGTAAGAGCACAAGCATGTTAACTCAAATGGTGCGCAAGACATTGATGAAATTTGTCAATTTTATTCAGTGTTTGTACAGGCATTGTCAATAAAATACCATTTTGTAATATACGTCTTCCATTCTGTCACATAGCGCTTGAGATTCGAATTTTCACCCTTCGCAAAATAAACAATATAAATCGAAAAAAAAAAAGGAAAAAAAATCACAAGGCAAACGATAGATAGATAGCACAATATTCTTTTTACCACAAAATATTTCACTATAAAGAAAACTCGGCTGTTAAATATTGTACAGCATTTTTAAGTTAAATTGATAAATGTTTTCATCTGGATAAGAATGTAAAACGTTTCTAACACAAAGATCGAAAATTTATAATGATAATAAGTTAAAAATCTTAACGGAGGTGGATTTAAATTAAAATATTTTTTTAACGAAGCCACTTTTTTCCTCATATTATAAAAATGCTACCATTAAATCTTCATCATGGTTAGAGTATTAAATTTCATTTTGGTTCTTCACTTTTATCGATTCTGAAGTTTCTAAATTTAGATTTTTTTTCCGTAGAAATTTTTAAATAAGAGAACTAATTTGTATTCTTGTAACAGAAGAAAACATCAGTGTTGTAAATATGTTTATTAAGCAGGAGAAAATTCATTTGCGTGTTTCATTTTACACGATCAATGATAAAAAAATAAAAAAAGACGAAGAAGAAGAAGTTATATACACACAAAAAAAAGTATGTTGTTTGAGACCAACGTGTGAAGTGTGAATAACTAATCTCTCTCTCTCTCTCAACATTTTTTTAAGTAATATTGACAATAATGTATATTATGCTGCGTAGGACTAAAATATCTGAAATTTCTTAACTTACGTAATTAAATTTAGCATACATAGTAATGAACGATTTTATTTTTTTACGCAAAAATTCCAAGTATTACTTCTTTTCACTTTATTCTTGCGACTTTGGGTGTGTGTGTGTGTGTATGTGTGTGTATTATATAACAAACAAATTAAACAAACATTCAATGAACATAACAATCAGAAAGCATTAAATTAAATTACAGTTCACGCTTTTGTTGCATCAATTACTATAATTCACAACTTTTCAATTCAATTATATAGCAAATTTAATAAATTCATTTTAAGGTCACAAAACGTTCAAATTAGTGTTTAACGTATTGCGTTGTATAATTTCTTATATAAAATATTTCGTGTCACAAACACGTATTGAAAATATTTAAATACAAGTTTTCATAACTTTTTTTTTTTTTTTTTTTTTCAAAAACTAAAATTAGATATAACAAGTTTTATAAATGTAAAATGGGCAAAAACAACAACAACTATAAATTAATTATTTTGTCTTCTTTAGTAAATTGAAAAATAATTTAATTAACATTGCACAAGAAAATATTCACAATTTATAGCCTTTTCTTTATTCATGTTAAAAGTAGTAAGCAATATAATATGCCTTATGGTAATACAGATTAGCGAATTACATAAAAGGTTTCTACAAAACCTTTTTGTAACATTTTACACTTTCATCGTTTCTTTACCATTCATATTACAGAGCAATGTGGCGTAACGTGATGTATATTTTGAAGAAAATATCATACATATTGACTGCTTATGTTTACTTAAAATGCGGAAAAGGAAGTGCCGGAAGAGGAAACCACGTGACGGTAAAAGTGGGAGGTGGCTCAGGCCTAGCTTGCTGCTGGCACCAACTTTTCTGTCACTTTTACCGTCACGTGGTTTCCTCTTCCGGCACTTCCTTTTCCGCATTTTGAGTAAACATAAGCAATCATTGTCGTGTCGTATATACACGGAGTGCGTATGTTTACTCTAAAAAACGGAAAAGGAAGTGCCCGAAAAGGAAACTATGTGACGGTAACCGTGGGAGAAAAAAGTTGGTGCCAGCAGCAAGCTAGGCCTGAGCTACCTCCCACTTTTACCGTCACGTGGTTTCCTCTTTCGGCACTTCCTTTTCCGCATTTTGAGTAAACATAAACAATGTGTGCTTCTGTTTACTCAAAATGCGGAAAAGGAAGTGGCCGGAAGAGGATACCACGTGATGGTAAAAGTGGGAGGCAGCTCAAGGTTAGCTTGCTGCTGGCACGAAGTTTTCTCCCACTTTTACTGTCGCGACTCGCGTGGTTTCCTCTTCCGGCACTTCCTTTTCCGCATTTTGAGTAAACAGAAGCACACAATCACGTATACCAAAACAACGTCTTTCCCGCCAAAAGCTGCATCCGGAGTGCTAAACCAATCAGAGAGCGTGTTATAAACCTACCAGCCAATCACAGTTGATTTAACATAGTTAATTACACTGCATCCTCTCGAATTAGTATTGGGAGAATTGTATATATATACTGTATACAATATTAAAATATACGACAAAAAAGCATACAATAAGAAAGAAAGCGTTCGAATGTAAGTGAAAAGAAATTTCTTTTGCATACTACTGTATAATACATAATGCAAGTAAACCTATACGTTTTTTCCTCTATTGTACGTACGTACTGAATACATATAAGAAAAAATTGAATTGATACATTGGTGTACATATTTTTTATTACATAATATAATGTTTAACTGTTCTTGGCTTACATTCGACTTTTCTCTTCTCATGTACCGTAATAGTCTATGGGTAATCGATAAAATATAAATGGAATCTGATAAAATATGAAAGAAATGACCAAAACAATTTAAATCAAGTCAAGACGTATAATAAAATTCCATTCATATACAAAACAGCATTTAATAAAATTCTTTTTTCTAAAAAATTATTTTCGGATCCACATTGATAAAAATTCATTCAAATATAAAGACATATTTTCATTTATTAAGAACCAAACGGAATGCTAACTTTGGTTATGAACTCTTCGTACAGTACTTCGATTTATAAATAAACAATAAAAAACAAAAAAAAAGGTTTGTCTTCGTCTCATAACTTTGAAAACATTGATTGAAGTTTGAACTTTACAAGGTCAGTACTTTTATTTTATTTCTCCAGCATTACAAAAAAAAAAAAAAAAAAAAAAAAAAAAAAACTTTGCGACAAGTCATTAATAATGTATAAAAGAAATGAAAATCCTCTCTTAGTGAATATAAATTTTTTTATCATGCCTTTTACTTTTTTCTCTTACAAAACAGAACAAACATCAAGTATATTGTACGCACTAAGCAGACTTTTTCACCATCCCCATCTCCGTTAATAGATAATATGAATTTAAAAAGGGGACATTTATTATATTATCCATAAATACTGCTCTTGCATCCATCAATTAGAAAAAATTAAAATAATAACAACATTAACAACAAACAAGCAAAGACTAAAATATATAAAAAAAATTAAAAAAAAAAAAAGTTCAATATTTTATTATTGAGAAGTTATTAGCAGAAGTATGATAGGGTATTTAAGATGAGAAATTTTTGGAATTTTGTCAGCTGACTCGCGTGCCAGCTAAGCAGGGAGTCAATGTTGTGTAAAGTGTTAAAACGTCCTGCCAGCTTGCTACCTAAATGTCTGTGCAAAGTTTATAGGTCTAGCTGTCCTGTGTGTGAGCATACACGTGTGAGAAGAGATAATCCAACCAAAAGCTTTTTAACCTCATACTTCGTCTCCTCTCTTTCTCTCTCTCTCTCTCTCTCTCTCTCTCTCTCTCTCTCTCTCTCTCTCTCTCTCTCTCTCTCTCTCTCTCTCTCTTTTCCACCCCATTCTCACGATTTCATTTACAAAGTATAGTATGGAGTTTATACCACCTGAAATTAACTTTTTATATAACTTTTTAAGCTTTCATAATTTTTTTTATTTTTTTTTATGAAGATTTGATATTATGGTACACCTTATGTTTTAGAAACAATATTTAAGACATATAGACTTAAACTTTAGATATCAAATATTTATAGTTATATAATGTATTTATAATGTATTAAAAACAAAATCTATATTACTTAAAAGTACAACAAAAATCTACATTTTAAATAACATATTATATGAATGCTTTTAAAAAAAAATAAAAAAATACAAGCTTAGAGAGAACGTTACACGTAAATATAAAATACATTAATTATTAAAGACATTTTTAATTCACTAACAACCTTTTCACGTATTTAAAAAGCCTACAGATATTTCCGTTCACGTAAGTAATTTTAACGTGTTTAAATTACAAGTAAGGTTATACTTCGTAATATATAGGCCTATATACTTAAAATTACATTTTAATGTCAGATAAAAAGTTTTAACCGACCATATCATTTATATCTAATTCACAATGGTACGGTGCTTTAAACAATAGCGGGGTGGATAACATTTTCACACTTAAAATATGCATTAAAAAAATATCACTAATCCCATTTTTTTATAAAACTCATGTATGTAAAATAATATAAAATTTTCGTTCCATAAAATAGTATAAAATAATGTAAAAAAGTGCTTTAAGAAATTTTAAATTCAAACAATATAAAAAGAGAGATTAAATAAATAACTTACGTATAAACCTAGTTATAACTATTAGCTACAGTATGAATTAATTAATAAAAAATAAAGCACAAACATTGTCTTATAATATATTGACTTATCATTATTTTCTTAAGAAATTTGCATAAGCTTAAACTGCAAACAAAATTACTGTGAATATTATCAACGTATTGTTCACTATAGCATATTATAATGTATATAATGTAGTTGCTATTATGCAAGGAGGAAATGGTAAGTAAAGATAAATGTAAACAAAGTGTACTCGTGCTTATATAGCTTAAAGACAAGAATATCATCTACATGTATAAGATGAATTCGATATTTTAGTTGATGTAATCCATTCACCAAGTTAGAGAATATTGTATGCATAGTCTATAGTACATTCGAGTTACTGGATCCTTTTACCATTAAAGAGGGAGAAGAAGAAAAAGAAGAAGAAGTAGGGTCGTGTGAGACGAGACGAAACAAGACGAAAGTCTATAGTTTGGAGAGAAAGGTATAGAACGGCCCTAGGGGAGTTGATTGAATCGTATCGTGGTGGAGAAGGATTATTGTCACTACTACCACGAGTGAGAGAGTGAGTGTGTGAGAGAGAGAGAGAGAGAGAGAGAGAGAGAGAGAGAGAGAGAGAGAGAGAGAGAGAGAGAGAGAGAGAGAGAGAGAGAGAGAGAGAGAGACCACAGACGCCACTTGAGTGTGATCCCGCGGGAATCGAACAGCAAGTGACACTCTCACACCCACCAACCACCCACTCACGTTATAGTTTTTTTCTTTTTTCTGTGTGCCGTATCTCTCTGGACTTTTTTTTTTTTTTTTTTTTTTTTACAACCAACCTTTGTGCCTTTAGTCACTTTTCTTTGCAAACTAACATATTTTTAATATAAAAATACCAAACTCAGCCATTAAAGTAAGTTTATCATATAAAATAAAGATACTTAAATTAATTACTTACTGTTACAGAGTTAACAAAAGTAACTGAAAAGTAGACTGAAAGTAAAAGTGAAACGGACAAAATATCAAAAGTTAACATAATATGTTTGTAAAAGTTTGTGTGGAAAGTCACAATATTGTATGAAAGTATAATAAAATAATCAACAACACCCATATAGAAAAATTTAAAAAAAAAATTAAAAAAAAATGCAATTATAAACAAGCAAACTGTTTGAAGTCTGAACAGAAAAAAAAAAAAGAGAGGAAAAAAATAGTTTAAATATATCTTTATATAACATCTTATTATGAATGAAGCATGTTTCTCTGAGAAATTCATATCCATTCCATAAAGAATTATATTTTTATATGGCCAGTAAAAAGCTTAATAAAAAGTCCAGATTATATTAGAGTAAAAACGAAGAAAAAAAAATCGACATTATAACAAATCAGCAAGAAAAAAGAAGATTTAAAATAGATTTTCAGTATTAAATTTAATAGTACTCTTGCGTATTCAGTCTTCTCTACGTATATATAAAAATTATCTTTTCAGTTGTAAGCGGTTTTTCAGAATCTTCGTCTTTTTTTTTTTTTTTTTTTTTTTTTTTTTTCCCACCCACATTGATAAAGTGAATGACTGAAGCTCTTCTCACGGTGGTAAAATAAAATGTAATAGATTCTTTGCAGAAAAGTCAGATAAAAGAATAAAACAAATGGTGAAAATCTCTTCAACGTTATAAATCACTCCGTACGATCATTACAAAAGAAATCAATTTTAATTGTAACGTTATATATATATATATATATATATATATATATATATATATATATATATATATATATATATATATATATATATATATATATATAATAGTGAATATGAGGAACTGTGTACAGTATAAGTATTAAAATATACAATATTAAACAGATTATGTTTCAATTTTTCCCTTTTTTATTACAATAAAAAAAAACTATTTAGAAATTAAAATCCAGGAAAAGCTTTGTGTGATTTTTACTACTGTAGTAATATTTAAGTTTCATAATTAAAGAGTAGCAGCAGGTAATACCGAAAGGTCATGGATCTAAAAAGAGAGTAAGCTTCATTTTTGATCCTGTAGGGATTGAGGTGTCATTAGAGCCAGAGTGTACGAGGCACGAGTTGAGTATATAGTATATTATATACAGTATATATATATATATATATATATATATATATATATGAGAGGGGAGAAAATGACGAGCAAGCGCACATCATATCAAACTTCAAAGTGACCTAACTGATATCATATAAATAATATATATATATAGAGAGAGAGAGAGAGAGAGAGAGAGAGAGAGAGAGAGAGAGAGAGAGAGAGAGAGAGAGAGAGATCATTATTTGACATATTATTTATACACACAAAAGACAACTCCAATTTCACACAAATATATTTAGAAAATGTAATGTAGCGTAAATTTTAAATTTAGTCAATATCATTATACGTATATTTGTTGAAGTTTTTTTTTTCCGTAAAGAAAAAGTTTTCTTTCTCTCTTTGCACACTTATAATACGTACAATGTAGAGTACAATAGTTTTATTATAAAACGTACTGAAAGTAACTATAAAAGCTTGAAGAAAAAAGTTTTTAAATATATATATAAAAATATATCAGAACAAAAAAAAAACGTGCAAATAAAAGATTCTTTATAAATTGTAAAAGAAAGGAGTTATATTTTAGTTCCAGAGAGATTATAACTTGACTGCGCATTTTTTTATGATATTATATATATATATATATATATATATATATATATATATATAATATACATTTTCTGTGATTGGGAAGTAAAAAAGTTTGTAATGTAGTATAAGTCATTAAGTCATGCATAAAGATATTAAAAAAAAAAGAAAAAAAAAAACTGCTAGCGTATTCTTCTTGTTGGCTCAATGAGCTGAAAATGTGGAGAGTCTTGATGTATTTTATACCACAAGTTAGCATTTATGCAAAATTGCTCTCACTAGTTAGTTGGTAATCGCAAGGCAAGTTCATTGCTCAAGGACCTCTTGGACGAGAATAGAAGAAAAAAAAAAAAGAAAAGAAAAAAAAAAAAAAAAAAAAAAAGACACGTCGTCAAACATTATATAAGAGTTCACATGTCTAAGACTTAATATAATTAAATACCCAAGTTATATAATTTTAAAATAATACTTAATTGTTTTCTTTCTTATTCTGAGAAATGAAAAAGAAACCGTTCATGTTATTTTTATGTTCATATTCAGGAAAAGAAGAGGGAGAATAATAATAATAATAATTATAAATGAAACAACTTTTTAAATTCCCTAAGCTTCACTTTTCAACTTTTTTATACAAAAAAAAAATCTTAATTAGAAGACCTTAGGGGAAATTTTCTTCATAAATATAAAAAATATAGAACCTCATAACACAATTTTATATTAATTTTGTAAGCTTTTAAAGTATCTTTTATATTTTCTTTTTATCGTTATATAAACAACTTGTTTATAAAGATGCTTAATTACCAATTTTAATTATCGTTTGCATGCATGAGCTAAAATTGTTTCAAGAGAAATTTGCAAGAATGCGAGGTGAAGGAAATTGTGGGGGTGGATAGGGGGGGGGGGGGGAGTGCTGCTATCAGAAGATTGGCAGCGAGTATATGAATGCCACAAGAGAGAGAGAGAGAGATACCTATAATGGTAATTATAAAAATGTTCGTACTCTCATTCTAGTCAACTTTCCACCTATAATAAATTATTCATATTTTAGGAAGGTCAAGTGAACATAAAAAAAAACTTTTTAACTTTTTTTTTTTATTCTTTCTTAAAATAGCCCGTTTTTACAACAAAGAGTATACTTCTCCCATAAAAAAGAAAAAGAAGGCAAATTTTTATTTTAAAGTTAATAATGCTATATAATAATAAAGTTACTGCTGGTCAAAAACTTTTTGAAATGTTTAATTTTGTTAACAAGAACTACAGGTTTCTTTTGGTTGCATTTATACTGTATAATTTTATAAATATGTATAATAATATAATATATAAAAGCATTTTACTGTATTCTGTAATATATATTATGTTTTATTATATTATTATTATTGATTTCCATAAAAAATTGTAAAGACAAAATGCAAAAGTTTTTTCAATCGGTTGTACTCAATATCTAGATTTACTGACGTGTATTCTGTTCAGCATTATACTATAGGATGCTGCACAATTTCATTTTGCTTTTTCTTATGTTTGCACAGCACTATACAGTAAGTTCTCTCTCTCTCTCTCTCTCTCTCTCTTTTTCTTTCTCTCTTGATAAAATGCGAAAGAAAGCAACAGGCGAACAACAGCAGAAAACGAATATCAGCAGAGCAAAAAGCTCTCCTTTTAGATAGAAGAAAAGAATATTTTACTATAGTAAAACAAAACTGTGCCTTGTCTATATTTGCATCATACATTATTTACATGCATTTCGATATAAAAACAAGGAAATCAAAATAAAAATTACGTTTCTAAAATAAAATAATCTACAGGGAAAAACATACGAAAAGAATTATTGAGGACAAAAAGTTTAGGAAAAAAAAAAGCACATTTTACAATTTAGAGTGTATTTATCAATTCATAAGATTCGCATAAAATGCAACTTTATAAAAGTGGAAAGGATTCAAATCTTCTTCTTTTTTTATCTTTTTTATGCCGCTATTGCAAATTATTTATTATAACAGTGGTTATATGTTTATTTATATATATTTATAATAATAATCAGGTATTCAAAAAAAAATATTAAGAATATTAAGACCAGCGAAAGCTGACTATATATGAGCAGTGAATGATGTTGGATTGGAAGGAGTCTCGGTAGCGTAATGGTTAACGCAGTGGTCTGGGAAACCAAAGATCCGGGTTCGAGTCCCGGTCGAGCCGAATTCCTTTTCAATGTCAGTTTACTGCTTATATAACACGGTGTAACACGAAAGCTAAACCCTTTCAATATTAAGACCATTTAAAAAAAAATTATATGTATTATATAATATATTATTGTATGCAGTATACTGTACATACATGCTTAAATAATTCAATTATGCGTTTTTTTGATTATCAATTTCGCAACCATAATATTTTATAGTAAATATGATAATAATGCGACAGTTCTGTGACATCTCGCTGGAGTTTATACACCTGTCGCTCGGACTGCATTTTTTTTTTTTTTTTTTTTTTTTAATTGTTACAAAAGGCAATGCGTCTGCGTGAAACGCGGAATAAAAAATGATAATAAATATGAATCAAAAAAATATAAACTACAATACATAATGATAAATTATGTAATCTCTGAATAATTATTTTATCGATATTTAAAATGCGGTTATTATATAGTTCTTGGTTTAAATGAATCATTCACCAGAACATGATATTTTAGGAAGAAGAAAAAAAACTTCACCTTTTATATTGTCATGTGCCCATTGTGACGTCAAATGTGAACTTTAAAAAAGTTGGAAGCTATCTAAGCGCAAAATAATTCATTTGTTCAATTTTTAGACATAGAAAGAAAAGAATAAGCTTTTTGTTAGAGAACTTCTAGGTACAAAATATTTTAACAGAATTTAGACACCTGGAGGAAAAAAAATTAATTTGGATATAATTGTGAATAAAGCATTTTAAGTAAAATGAAATTTTTTTTAATTTCATTATTAAAAAATTCATTTTCCTGAATTTGAAGAGTTTATAGTGTACGCACTTCTTGTTTATGTCAAATAAATCACACGCAGTATAGAAAGTAAAATATTAAAGTTCGACTTTCATTAATAATTGCGCATGATATTTACGTAATTTTTTAGGTCAGCCCAATAGTAAAATTATGCTGTATGTCTGGTGCAAAGTTTATAACCTGCAATGCAGAACGATGTAAAAAAGGTATAGTATATTCCCAAGGCGATCCTTTCTTGTCTTTTTTTCTCTAAAGACATCGAAAATGCTGATTTTATTTTTCTACTTTTCTCTCCCCGTGTTTCAAGTGGGCAAAAAAAGAAGGTGGGCGGGCGAAGAAAAAAAAAAAAAAAAAAATAGAGCCGGCAGGCAAAAAAAAAATAATAAAAATAAAAAAAAGGTATATAACGTAGGTTTGTTCACATCCCAGGAAGTGGATGCCAATGAAAAAATATGATGCAATGACAGAAAAGTAGCAAAGACATCTTTAGCAAAAGCTATAGCTTCAGGCTATTTTATCCCTAATATATCAAAAATACTAATATCATTGGCTTTACTATAGAACTTTTATTATCCTGCGTACGTACATGGCATTTTTTACGTATAGTATTGTATTACGATAATTGGAAAAACTACGTTAATAATGATTGAAAGTTACTCAAAGTTGCGTTGATATATAAGTCTCGGGGGAGAAAAGATTAATATAAATATCAATTGATTCGTTTATAATAAACTTTTAATCAACTTGAAATTTATTGTTTATTATTTTATTATAAAAAATAAACAAAAAAAAATGAAAAAAATGAAATCTTTGTATTCTTACTTTAGAAATGTACAAACTTTTATTTAAAAAAAAAAAATGAATAAGAAATCGACTAAATTCATAACTTTTGGTAAAGTTTAAAAATACATTAATATTAAAAGATATAATATAAATAACGTTTGCGCACATTTTTAATTAATAGAGTTACAGACTTTTCCTACAAGTAAAGTACAACCATAGTATAAATATATATATTATACTATGGTACAACTTTGTAATTGCTTTTAGCATTGAGGTTGTTCTCAAATTTTGTGGCTACTAATTTTGACAGCAGCGCTTCATTATTTGCTCGTAATATTAAAGTTTTGTAGTAATATGGGCTGTTTCTAATAAAATTTTACGTAATTGTAACACCGAAGCAGTGTAGAGAATGAAAAGAGAGGATACCAGACTCTCTGTTTTGTTCTATCCTCTTTGTCTCCCTCTCTTTCTCGCTCTTGACAAAACAATTGCTGGAATCAAGCTCAGGTGAGGTGGAAAGCGAATTTTGTTGAGAGATGAGCTTGTACAGAACGTCAGTCTTTACCGACCCTTGTTATAGCTACAAAACTAATATATAAAACTAAAACGTCGTATTTCAAATTTATATTAAAAACCAAATACGATTTTCTTTGTGTAAACTTACCATTTTTTTTTTTTTTTTTATTATTTTTATTTTTACACTTTATTACAGCAATACAAAGTCTTATACAGTACTCCTGCTGTAATATCACTCTCTCCTTTCCCAGTGTAAAACTAATATTACCGTTGTAAATAAGTAGACGTTTAAAAGTGTTTGAACAAATCTCCAAAATTATAATGTGTGTATATTATATATTATATAAATATATATACAAATATACATAAATATATATAATACAAAATATACAGAATAGTTTTAAATGTTTTTATTTTACTTGTAAATAAGGGGTTTATAGTTTTTACAGAAATTTATTTTATATAAATGTTATTTTCAACTTAGAAAAAAAAATCATCTCTAAAGTAGAAAGAGAAAATTTAATGACACAATAAATCTTTGTAAAAGTCCTCTTTCCTTTGCTGATATTAAGCAATGCTGGACAAATATAAACATATTATAGTGTATACTTTAAAAACCGTGTAAAATAGTGTACCTACAAAGTTGTATAGAATTAACTACACACCAAGTTGAAAAAATATAGTACTTCCAGTTCATGATTTTACCATACCTATTAAAGCTGCTTAACAACTCAACTGACTGAAACTTTTGTGGATATTCTGCATTATTTAAATTATAATTTAAAGTTTGAACTTTCAAATATTCAATCTGTTAACAATAAACGTAACTTTGTTGTACAGTAGTTTTTTTTTGTTCCCCCCTAATAGAAAATGTTATTATATGATTTGTTTCTGTGTGATTTTTTATTTAAGAAAATTGCTAGTTTTCTGTACAGTTTGCTCAATCTCTAGAGTTAAAAAAGAATAAACACAAAATCATTGGGGAATATTGTATAAAGATATATAAAGTTAAGGTTCATGTTGTGTAGTGTATAAGGTTTTAACTTTTTCTATCAAAAGATGTTTTAAAAACAACAAAGAAGACACGCTTTCTTATATATATATATATATATATATATATATATATATATATATATATATATATATATATATATATATATATATATATATATATATATATATGTGTGTGTGTGTGTGTGTGTGTGTGTATATATATATTTATATATATATATATATATATATATATATATATATACACGTACACACACACACACACACACACATATTAAACAGTTGAAAAACACTTATTTTAAACCTGAACAAAAGTCAGACAATCAACACGTATTGAAATGAAGAAATTGCTAAGAGCACATTGCGTGTAAAACGTTTCCTTTAAAATAATATAAACGTCTTGCTATCTCTCATCTCAAACAATAACATTCAATTTACTAAACTAAAGCAGCACTTCTTATATACATGTCTTTAAATACTTTTCTTTTGCATTCTTTATTATTATTATTATTATTTTTCCACTTTTAAAACATCTTTAAAAAGATCTCCTCGAGCATTTAAAGGTAACATTATCTTAACTATTATACTATATTATAATTAAACCAGGTCTTCATTTAAATTAATAATTATTACAAATTATTTATTAAAAAATAAATTATTATATTTATTATATATGAATTTAAAATCATAAAATCAAATATAAAATCAGGTTAACACACACACACACACACACACCCTTCCCTATAGTTATACAAAAATTAAAAAACTTGTTTACATTACTAAAGCTTCATCAAAATAAAACCAATGTATAAATGGTTAATTTAAAATGGAATATGATTCTCTCTCTCTCTCTCTCTCTCTCTCTCTCTCTCTCTCTCTCTCTCTCTCTCTCTCTCTAATTCTCTTATTTCTTGTTTAAATATTTAGTTAGAATCAGTTGAAAAACGAGTTGAATGAGAAGCTTTTGGTGTATTTTGTCAGAAGAGCATAACTTTAAAAACTTGCTAATTATTTCTTAACTCTAATAAACCTCTCATAAAATTTAGGAGTATGGGGGTGGAAAAGATAAAAATCATCATTAGTCTTCCTCAAATCTACTCAATCTTACAATAAATGACTACTTTAATATAAACGTCATTCTATTATAAATAACGATCATGATGATTGTCAAAATTGGCAATCAACTCCTACTCAAATTGACGATTTATTTTTTTTATGGAATTTTGCCCATAAATTTAGTTTTGCATAAGAATTCCTATTAGTAACAAGAAAATAAAATTTCTAATAAAGTTTTCATAAAGTTTAAAAATATCTCATTTTAGTTAAAATAATAACTACACGAGCTATTTTTTAAGCTACTTTTTACAGTACAGTACATCTTTAGGTAAAAAGCTAAAAGACTCATAATATAATAATAAATGTACGAGAAACGTGTGACTTTTTTTTTTCTATTTTAAATAGTAAAGTATTAAATGTTTGATAAGAATGTGTACGTGTGTATATAGTATATGTAAAAACTTTTGTATTTATATAATACTATAAGCTACATTATGTAAGGGGTTTGTAAAAATTTATTATGTACAAAATATAAAGACAAAAGTGAAGCTTATCATGTATTATAATGGTCGAGCTACAGGGCATTTCTCAAAAACATTATTTCTATGCCAAAGAAACGGAAATAAGATGTATTTTATGATGAAGTACAAGGGAAATGTAATTTTACTAACTAACTAGCAAAAATAAATGCACAAAGAGAATATAATATCTATATAACACTTTCTAAGAGATGTGTGTGTTTTATATTATTTAATCGCTTTATATATATATATATATATATATATATATATATATATATATATATAAGATTCCAATTTATATTATGCAAAAACATATGCAAATTTAAAAAGACATGATATATTTGATTATATAATGGATTTTTTTTCCATATATGAAGAAATAATGACAAAATTTCAAATGGGAAGAAGAAAAATTCTCAGACATATAATAATAATAAAATTTTATATTACATTTGGGCAGCTGTAGCAAATAATAAAAATCTTCTATGTGAATATAATATATATATATATATATATACGAAGAAAAAAGAGATGACAAATTTGAAGTGATAATATGAAAAGTAGGACAAGTTTCCGAAATATTAATCAACCACATTTCTCTCTTTCTTTTTTTTTTTTTTTTTTTTTTTTTAGTACCGTATGGCTGTCATGAGACATTTTTCATAAAATTGTTTTTATATAATAATATATTATATATTACTACTTTTCTTGTTCACTTAAGCATAATATATACATTTAAATAAAGTTCTTTATTATTAAAAAGTTAAACATTGAAACAGTTAAAAAGTTTTTGTTATATGTATATTGTATACGATTTCAAGTTAAACAAGACAGGTATAACAAAGATAATCGTTTTCTTAATTCAAGTTTATAATATTTACCCAGACTTCACCCCCTAGAGAAAAGTTTTAACATGTAAACTATGTACCATACATATTAAGAGCACGATATTGTTATCTAAGAAACATGAACTGTTACACAACCGTCTAAAAATGAACAACTTTATAAAAGTAAATAATAAGAGTTAATATCAAGTTTACAAAATTATCTCAATAATAATTCTATCTAATAGCACTCAATAAAAAAACTCAATGAACTTTTACTTTGAATATAATTCAACTGTATAAAATATTATATATTAATTTAATTGATAGTTTACCTTTTTTAAAGGTAAAATCGGAATTTTATACGTTTTATTCTATCGGGCTTTTTTTTTTATTATTATTATTTTTTTTTCGTTTTTCAGATGATAAATTAATAAATTTTAGTAAATTTAATGTATTATAATTCCCATTTTCTCGTAATTATAATAATAGGCAAGTGAGTAAATTAGAAATTTACTTTATGCAATGTGAAATATAAAATTAAACAATGAAATACTGTGCAATCGATTAATACTAAATTATATTAATAGTAAAACTATTATCATACAAAATGAAAATAAATCACGATTTTAATGAGATTTAAACTGCAAAACGTTGTTATATAATATACAAAAGTTATAGAGAAGTTAAATCCTTGCAGTAAAATTGTTTGCTTGTGCAAAACCTAATTACATGCTTCTGTAAACATTTATTTTACAAAAGGAAATCATATTTAAGTTGTTCTTTACGTTTCACGCTAATTAGTTCTGTTATTAAATAACAATAAATATAATTGAGAACAAGTCAAAGGTTTTATTTTTAACTTTTTCCTTCTTCTTCGTGTAGAATTTTTATATCAATTTGTTTGTTAAAAATTCATTTGTAATACGGTCTCCTGGCAATAGACCTATCGTAATAAGATATTTAATTTTAGATAATAGGACCAAAACTCATTGAGATTGGAGGTCTTGGTTTAAAAGATTGCTGTTAAAGGTTATGTATAAATACGTGATGCATGGTTAATTTAAAAACTAATATTCAGGAATAATAATTTCTGAACATATTATTATAAAATTTTTAGTATAATTTATAAGTTCTCGATACTATTTCTTTATAATTTATAATTCTCTTCTAAATCTATAAGAATAGGTCTTTCAAATTTGGAGTTCATGTACACTTATTTCTAGTAATGCGGTAGTTGCGTTTCATGGTGTAAAAGTAATTACTATTTATTAAAGAAAAGAAAAGTAATATTTTGTAAAGACTGAGTTCATGTCCCATGTGCATTTTGTGACACAAAAGCAGCAGCTCAAGGTGAAGTATGGTCAAAACAAAAGTGTGACAGAGTAGATTATATAAGAAGTCTTAGCACGTAATTTCAACACGACACGGCAACCTGCAACGTGAAGGAAGCCACCAAGTAATGTAATGAATGATTTCGTATGGCAGCAGCACAATGAACGAAACAATGGTGTATGTATGTGAATGTGTGTGTGTGTGTGTGTGTGTGTGTGTGTGTGTGTGTGTGTGTGTGTGTGTGTGTGTGTGTGTGTGTGTGTGTGTGTGTGTGTGTGTGTGTGTGTGTGTGTGTGTGAGAGAGAGAGAGAGAGAGAGAGAGAGAGAGAGAGAGAGAGAGAGAGAGAGAATGATATAGAAGTGAGTATATTGTTAATTAAATACTCTTAATTAAGAAATCTTACCCTTCTCTGTACAACAATTATAATACCATAACAAACGTTTACACAGAGAGGTCAGATGAGTTATTTACGAATAATAAATGTATAGAGTTATACTCCACACAATATGCGTTATGTTTTTCCTTTTATTTTTAATAAGCGCAAATAGCATTGCATATCAAGTCTTTTATTTCTTTATCTCGTTAAATTATTAATACTTAAAAAATTATATAATATTTTACGATTAAATTCTATAATATATCTAAAAAAAATCATAATAATAGTTTTGATTGCTTTATTTACAGAAAAATTATATTTACTAAAAACGTTTTTGTATAAATTTCTTTCATATACAATTAAAACTAAACATCAATATGCATATATTATAATTAATGTTACAACATTTTTAAATTGACGAAAAGGAATTACTAAATACACGCTTATGCCAAATATTACAAAAAATAAGTATTATTATATTATACATAATATAATTTAAAAAATGAAATAATGTTCTTTTAAACGTTTATAATATTATACTTTTTAAAATATACCTTTAGTTTATTTATAGGTATATAGCTTACATGTTAAATCAATATCAAATTGAATATAAATATCAGAATTTAATAAAAATAATGATAAAGGCTAATCATTTACGGTAAATTACATAAAATTTATGTAGCATATTTTATATTTTATACAGTTTCTTTTTTTCTCTAATGTTTTATGTTTGATTACAAAATAAAGTATTACGATACACAAATTTAACGAGCATATTATTATTATTATAATATACTATAACTCAACCCAACAAAACAACAATGAGATAAATTATATATGAGCTTAATAATAATGTGATACACATTACAACATCATGCTTAAATATATATGTTATTATAATATATTTTTATAAAATAACATTCCTTACTCTAATACAAAAATTATTTTCTAACGTAAAATCTTTTGTTTATATTAAATAATAATAATAATAATAAAAACGTAATTGTAAAATAAAGAAAAACATACACCTGCTTGTTATATTTTATTTTTTTGTAATAAGTGGAGATGTAAAATGAAACAAGAAGAATTTTTAGACATGCAAATCCTCTCAAAATAATAATAATATTGTATTATAAAAATAAAGCAAAGAAGTTTCGCTCTCTCTCTCTCTCTCTTTCTCTCTCTCTCTCTCTACATTAATTAAACCAACAAAAATCTTTATTGTTTCTGGTTTAACATACCGTTCCTTTTCCTTGTCAGGCTCTTAAAAGTGTTTTATTTTTATTTTAATTCTCTCTCTCTCTCTCTCTTTCTGTATCTCGCTCTCGCTCTCTCGTCTTTTTGATATTTAAAAAGTCGACAAAGAAAAAGAAAAAGAAATTTCTACGGGAAAAAAGTCTATTTGATAATAATAATAATAATAAAAGAAAGGTTTTTAAAAAAAAAGAAGAAGTAGAAGTAGAAAAAAAAAAAAGAGGAGGAGTAAAGATCTATATTGTAAAGCTGAACTTTTGATCGAAGTGTATAACTGATTGAACAATGCAGCTAAAGTATTTTCCCACTCATCTCTTGCTCTCTTTCTTTCTATAAAGCGCGAGTTGAGTTGCTAAAGTGCTTCATCTATCAATCGTGGCCATTAAAACGTGACGTCACATTAACTGGCTATTCAAGTCTTAGACCAGACTAATACATAAGCCAAGCCATAGAAGTAGTTATCAAAAATATAATAATGGTTTTAAATGTTTCATATTATAAATTGAACAGCTCAATATGTATTATTATATATTTTTTGCCTCCTTCTGTATACCTATCTATATTTCGAATAACAACATTGATATTTTATAGAATGATATAACAATAAAACTACTTCAGCCTTAAGGTCAATTTCGAAGTTCGATGAAGCGGAATCAATTATATATAGACTGTTGTGTAGCAATAGATGTTAGAGTAGAGAGAAGGAAGAAAGAAAAAAAAAACGCTCAGATGACGATGTATAAGACTTTATCATCTCAATGATTTTCAACAAAATGTTATTATTATATCACTACATAAATCTATTACATCGAAAAATAATATAATAAGTATATAAAAATCAGATAAAAATTGCGACAGAGGAGAATTTTTAGACGAACATGAAATATTAATTATACGCAACGGTATTTTGCTTAGTTATTTTTATAAAGAAACTTTGCAGTATCTCATTAAAAATAATTTTGTATAACAATAAAGGAAAATAATATAACAATTATATATTTATGTTTTAACGTAAAAATATATATAAAAAAAAAGAATTTACATGGCTTGGCTTGTTGGTAAATTTGTGGTCAATATTTGTGACGTTATAAAAAAAAAAAGTAATAATAATCTGTGTACAGATCAAAGGCATCTACAAATCTGTGCGCATGTTTCCAAAACTTTCAAACGGTACACTCCCTCCTAACCACCTCCAGGGCTACGCACTTATCAACCGACCAACATCCGAATAAACGATCCAATTAAAGTGTTGTTATAAAAAATATGACAGTAAAAAGTTAATAAAAAGTTTAGTTACACTGAAACTTAAAAACAATAAAAGTACAAAAAAAGTGGAAAAGTAAATTTTCATTAACAAGTAAATGAAAAGCTTTGTTTATTTAAAAATTGATCACCTAGGAAAGTATTTAACGACTTTTTACGACATTATTTGCAGAAGCAAAATTGTGTAAATAAACATGCCTTTGATTTTCACCATATACTCTCTCTCTCTCTCTCTCCTTCAATAATGATCTAATGAGGTGATTGCTTTTAAAGTAAAACCAAATACAGTTGTACACAACTTTAAAACTACTGCTATTTTTTATTGCAAGATCTAGGTAAACACAAACAAAAATTCATGTGTAGAATATTAAACACATGAATTTGTACCATTTACTTATAAGTTCATTTCAAATAGAGTTATCATCGTTGATTTGCAGAACACGACTGTATTACCAGCTATGAATTTGAATGATTTATTTGCATCGACTGGTATGCTACATCTACAGTTGCATACCAACCTAACAACAGCCCCCACCCCCCCCCCCACCACCCCCTCCTCACCCTTAGGATGTGGGTCAAACCCCTCTAGATATATGCTATTGAACCATTACTAATTCTCTCTTTTCAATTTAAAATGTGCAGGCAATGTACAATATGAAATTTAATACTATTCAACAGAATTATAATCCATAAACTATATTTTCATAAAATGAGACCATAAAAGCTAGCAATGTTATGTTAACTAGACTAATCTCCACATATATATATTACATGATATTGTAAACAATAAACTATTATAATGTGGTAATGTAATATAAATTTGAGCAATTTGATTAAATCATAAATAAAGTTATCATTATTCATCCTTAGTACAATAACATTAAATTGTAGTTTCTAATTTGTGATACAAAATTACTAAAATGCTTTAAATATATAATAATATATTATAAGTTTAAAAATTGACTTTTAACATTATAGTTTACTGCAATACATACTTAAAAATTAACGTGAATTTCCATATGGTTTTGCTTACTTATATTTTGTTATTATTTATCTTTTTACATATATTTATTTTGAATTATTAAAGTAATGAATAGATAGATTGAAAAATTAGAGGAAAGGGAGCTGAGCTTTGGCTGATAGATACCCAAGTGAGGGAGTCCCAAGAGTCCTCAATTTTTCAAATCCAAATGTTTTCTACCTAATCTTTTTTTGTAAATCATCTCGCAGTCGATTTTTTTTTCAGCTTAAATTATTAAGGTAGTGTCATCATACAAATGTTTTTTTTATATACCTTTACCAAATAAATAGAAACAAATATATATAGCATTGTCACAGTATAATACTATGTGTGTTTGTTTTTTTTTTTTTTTTTGGTTTTTTTTTTTTTTTTTTCTCGTTTTTTTCTTTTTTCTAAATAAAAATATTACATTAAGGCGGTGGGGGACCGACTTGGACCGGAAATCGCTAAAAGAAGAACTATATTTTCCCAATAATTTTTTGTACATGAATTAATTCCAATAAAACAAACAGTATAATTTTCAAATAAAATCAAGTATATTTAAAATATATTTTTTTTATACCAAAAAAAAATTTGATGATACTTTTAATTGAAAAAAAGTTTCTAATTTGACTAAAATTTCCCGCTCAAATTTAAATTTTTACATTTACATGTTATCTTAAAAGTGTAATAACTTAAATATTTGATCGTGTTTTCACATGTTTGACAGAACTACATTTTTAAGTAACATTTCTTCTTTACTTTGTGTTATTATTATTATTCACAACCGTCCTAGTTTACGAGATATCAGTCGGTCACCTACCCCCTTAATCAACATGTGTTAAATGCCGCACTGTTTTCCAAAATATAATAATTTAAAGAAATAACCACCATGTAGCTAAAGTGATGAACTGTGTTTAACATAATGGATAAATCACTTCAATGAAATAAAATGTTAAATGGGACATTTTCCCCAAACATTTTAGTACTGTATTAATATTCAGAATATACTGTAGTAATAAGCTGTGATTTACTTGGTTTACTTGATGTTGTAACCGTGTTGATGTGTAGCTACAGTTAATTATTTGGAGTCTCTACTTCAATAATTTATTTATGTTTTTAATGCCTTTGATATGTTAAATTTGCAGGTTCCCCTTTAATTCTTCAAAAATGTAAAATCAACCAATGGTTTTTCTCAGTTGAAAAAGTTCTTTAAAAAATTGACATGTCAAGAATGCAAGTATTTTTTATATAAATTTCTCCGAAATCGGTGAAGTAATTTTCTCCAAAATCGCAACAAAAAAAAAAAAAAAAAAAAAAAAAAAAAAAAAAAAAAAAAGTGTTTTTCCCTGTAAGCATAATGTTAAATTAGGGGGCCCTTAGCTTCCCCCGCATTGTCCCGCGTGCTAAACCAATAAGCTCCATTTAAAGGAATAGACCAGAGAAAAACAAAAGCAATTATATCACAAAACACTTGTTGGGATTTACATAAATAGCATTAGTTTGTCTCAAAACCCAACAGTAGCCCTGTAGCAGTGATCACAAAATTCGATTTATGCAACCCGCACAACATTTTCATACTAATTATTGCATGTTTCTGACGTCATAAACATGAATTTTCACGCAAATTGCATACTTTACAGTTTTTTCACGCTCTCTCGTGGGGCTACATTAATATTCTGGTAAAAATTGTCATCGGTTTTGAAGATCCCATTTCGTGATTATTCATTAAAAAATACATGTTATTTTATGTGGTCCATGGCTTTAAGGCATTTATAAAATGGTAATGTCAAACTACATAACGATCTAGTTGCGAACAAAGGGTGGGATTCATCAACAAGATAACAGAGTTAACTTTTAATCCCACCCCTTATGTCTATCTCGTATTTTGTCATGCAAAGCAAAAGGTCTACCTCGTTTTTTGTCAGCGTAAGCAAAATGTCTATCTTGATTGCCATCTCCATAATATTCAGGAACGAGATAGACATTTTGCTTATGGTGACAAAAAATGAGATAGGCATTTTGTTCGCAACAAGATTGATAAGGACTTTAAAATTTATTATAAAACAATATGCATAAGGTAAAAAAAAAAACAATAATAATAAAAAAAGGGGGGGTATTTTACAAATAAAAGAGTAAATAACTAAAATGATAAGCATACATTATCAAAGGAAAGAATGGGAAAACCAACGAGCGCCTTACCAAGATGAAGTCCATAGATAAATGAAGATCTTGATGGTACAGTTTACACAAATATGTACAATGAAAAGAAGCCCTCAAAACATCTTAATCAATGGAAATATGGAAATATTTGTATTACCTGTACCATTAAGATCTTCACCTAGCTACATATTTCATCGTGGCAAGGCACTTTTTTTTTTCTTTTTTCTTTTTTTCTATTTCTATTTTTTTTTTCTTTCTTTGATAATAAATCCAAAACGAAATAGTTTAAATTTCTTACTTCAATTATTGAAATAAAAATAATATCAAAGGCAATATCAAAGATGAATAATACTGTATAAGAGATTTATCCAACAAAAAAGGTTGAAACAGTCTAATCTTGATTACGTATATTATGGTAAATCAAATATAATGGTAATTAATAACCTGCAAAAAAAAATTCAAGCACAGAAAAAAAAATGTAAAAGGTCCTACCTGAAGAGCAGGAAGCCCAGACCAGTCACTGCAGCTCTACGTACATCATCGTTTACATCAGACACCTAAAGAACACACAGTGGTTTAACTCTTACGGTACAGTATACTTTTTTTTATTGTTTATTTAACATTTGACAATACTTACAGCAACATGCAGCAATTTCCTGATAGCCTGGTTGTGTCCTGTGCCACAGTAAGCCATAGCAAGCGTGTACATGCCGGAGCGACGCAGGATTGGGTCCTTATCTCTCAGCAGAGTGTCCACCAATGCATCAGCTTCTTCTAAGCGGCCATACATAGTGAGAGCAATACCCACAGCAAGACCACGTAAGATCTTCTCATGCTGTGTTTCTTGGGCATACTACAACAGAAAAAAAAATAATAAATAACATTATGGATTTATTGAATATTAAATAAGGATTAGAATGGAGACAATCTTTATTTAGCAGTCATTTTTTGCTTAACTGCTTGGATTTAAAGATTTAATATTTTTAAGGAGAAAGGTAATTTTTCAGTACAGTACATACACTTTTTATGTACCAAGATAAAAAAATAAAATAAAATAAAATAAAAGGTAAAAGAAAGGGCAATTACAAGAATTTTACCTGTTTCCATAAATTTTTAAAAACCAATTGGTCACCAGGGATCTAATATGCACATTCAGTACAGATATGCTGAGAATTCAATTTAATTGATACATACCCCAACCATATCCTCTATGGCATGTGCTGCCTGAGAACCCAGCATAACCATGCCCATGGCAATGCCTGCAGCCTCACCAGTCACAGCATCATCTTGGTACAAATTGTACTTAAGCTGCTCATATGCGTCTTGTCTGTGAGTACCCATAGCAGCAAGGCCAAGACCAAGGCATCCTCCGTGACGAACCATCTAAATATAAAATTTCAATCATAAGGCATGACACATACATTATTACATCAATAGCATCATAGATGTGTGAAATATTCACAAAGGTGAGGAGAGATTGGAAAAACAAGATAAATTGCTATAAATCATTTGCCTCCTTCACTTTTTTTTTTTTTTTTTTTTTTTTAGTGTCAATTTTATTCTTTATACAAATATTATCATTAACCATTTCTATAATTAAACTATTACTATTATTTCTAGTACTGATTTCACTAGTACTGATTTTTCATTGCCTGACAAAAATGAACTTAACTAATCTTACTTTGATAGATAAAATGAAGAGTGTAAGTTACAATAATTTGACACTGTAAATACTTTACCTCATTTTGAGCATCCTTAAGTTGCTGAAGCAGGTAGTCACAGATAGCAGTTCCATGGTTGGCATGGATGAGTCCCAAAGCATAGAGACCACCTCCTTCAGAGTAACCAGATGAAGGACCTGCCTCTTTGGGAAGGTAGCTCTGCATGAGTGTAAGAGCATCAGCCTCGTGACCTCTGTGCACCACTCCCAGTGAAGCAGTTGCAGTCAGCTTGGCCCAGTTGGTAGCACGAGCCAACCACTCCAAATTCTCCCTGTCAAATTGTGAGTAAGAAACAATGATAAGTAAACAATGTGGTAATTAAAATAGTGTTGCTTGGTAAATATTTAAATTAAAATCATTTCATGTGTTATACTAAAATATCCACTTAATCAGTGGTATTTGAACATTTGACTCTTTAAACAATTGTTTTGAAACTGTTATGTGTACCTGAGAAACTGATCTGAAGTGGTTCCACTATGCATGAAGGCATTAGCTATGACAGTAGCAGTGTGGCAGATAGAGACTCGGATAGCATCCTTGGTTGCCTTGAGAATGAGCATGTCAGTATGGTTGGTACGAATGAGAAACTGCAGGTGGAGCTCAATGGTTACTGTGCCCGAGAGAATACGTGCAAGTTGCTCAAATCTTGCCTGCTGCTCTTGGCCCTCCTTGCTCTGTGAAATCAAAATAGACATTTCAACTACATGTTCCAATTTCTCAAATCTAAATAATAATAATAATAAAATAAATTTAAAAAAATAATAATAAAAAATATAGGATATAAAATAAAAAGTAACAAGTTTGAAAATTGGAACTTAAACCACTAAACTTTTTATGTGGGAAAAAAATGTTTCATTATGTTCACATGATTGTGATAATGTATTTTACCAATCAAAAACTTATGCTAAATTTGCAATGTTATTCTTTTGAGAAAAACACACCCCTAATTTAAATAATTTAGTTAAATATTTTATCACTGTTGTGTGTACAATATTAAAATATATGCATGAGAAAATATGCATTTATAAGGATTCATTAGCTATAGTATGTCAAATTCTCACCAAGTTTTCTGTTTTCTTCTCAACAGGTTTAGCTTCCTCTTTCTTTTCTTCTGATGAAGAAGCAGACTCAGCTTTCTCAGCTTTATCCTTGGCAGCATCTGTAAATATTTACAACATTAGCGTTATTGGTAAAAACTAATTTATATCAATGTCAACTCACCAAGGAAGGGGATTGGAGCACTAGCCTTTAGTGCCTGCAATACTTGGCCCAAGAATTGCTGAGTTGCAGAGTCATACAGATCAAATGCAATTTGGTAAGCCATCAGAGCATTGTCCTGAAAGAATGATCAGAATTGGATGAATTTAAATCAATTGAAATTTGGAAATTTTTTGTATTGGGCAAGAAAATTGAAACAGTCATTTGAAAATTGCTGGCATCTTAATGACTGTATAAATAGAAAATTTACAATAGAAAATAACTTATTCTATTTTAATCTTAATGTTGAAACCAACCACTTTTTGTTAAGGGTTGTATTCAGTTGGCCCATATCTCAAAATCTAAAAATAAAACTTTCAAACTTTATGATGCTATTTGAAGGTTAATAGTAACAGCTACCTGTGATAAAATTTTCAGAACCCGTGATCATCAGATAAGAGAGAAAATATTTATTAAAATTAACATGGGCTCTTACAAGACTAAAACTTTAAAAAATTATAATTTAAAATCTAGCATGGTGACCCTTCAATTTTTTTTTACATTTTTTAAGATACCATAGCCTAATGTATTACTTTGCAAAATTTCAGATTTTTCTTTCTCCACAACTTTTTAGTCAAATCCCGCAGTACCTGATTTCCCGCCTTAAGATTATTTTAAATCTGAGTACATTAATGCCTAGCTTTTAATTAAAATACAGAGTGTAATTGTCCAGTACAAGTAGAATAAAAAGACGTTCTTACCTCAGAGGAAGTGACGAGGCGAGTGAGAAGCTGAGCCACGGCAAGAGGATCCTCCAGGTAGATAAGACATTGCACCATGTTGACATAGTCCGGGGTTGCTAGGTTACGATACAAGCTCACCAGAGATCTCAGTACCTCATGGCGGAACCTACGTTGGTGAATAAGCGACATAGCCACTTGGAAGGCATAGCTTAACATGCCAGGTTTGTCTTCCTATAGTTAAAGAATAAAAAAAATTACTACCATCAATGCCAACTCAATAAATTTTATGTACTTCAAAAAAAATAATAATTATAATAAAATAAATAAAAAATAACAATATCAAATGTATTCTGCATTAACAAAAACAAACAATGTTTTAAATTAAAGAATATTGTAATTTATAGTAAATCGCATTACGTGAAAATCTAAAACAGAAACACAATAGAGGAAGGGTGGGTTATTTTCTAAATCCATGAATATTCATTGACAACCTTACCTACATTACCAATAAGTCAAATACAAGTTTCGATCTACGCCCTTTCAAAATATCCTATTTTATTGATTAATAGAATGCAGTATTTAGCTATATAAACTATGTACATAAAAATAATGCATAATACTATATCAATAAATCATGATACTTATCCAGCAGTTAAGGATCTCATCAGTGCAACAATCTTACTCAACATAGAAGAAATACAGCATGAGCTGCATCTCTATCCTGTTCTGCAAACTGACCACTTGCTAATGCATGCCCCTCTGAGCTATCCCATCTCCCATGTCTTGATGTTGCACAGGAAGCCTAAATATATGGGAACCCATTTTCTTTCTAGGTTGCAGGTTGCAGTCCAAACTCCAAAGAGCAAGAAAATTGCTTCAGCAAGCATATACACAGAAAGGTGAGAAAATTTTATTCATGACAAAAAGTAAAAGCTTAAAACCAGCTTATTAAAAAATATATAAACAATGAGCTATCAAAGATTATTATAAATCTACATTCCTAAAATTTCTGTTACCAACTGAGTGCTTTATAAAAAATTAGCATTTGTGCTCATGGCATTCTCCACAGACGTAAATTAAAATTAAAAAAAAAATGCTAATGTTATATCCTTATTCAACTAACTGAACCATCGGCCAGCTTTCAATTACAGTGTCTGTTAAACAAAGGTTAAGCCCTATCCAGTGACAGCTCACAGGGAGCTTTCATGTTGATAAGTTAAAAAAATACAGTAATAACAATTAAAAGTTAGTTTGGTGCAGATCCATAAATATTGCAGCACATTTGGACTATGTTTTTGTATTGAAAACAGTATCCAAGCTGAACACAGCTGACATCTTTAAAGATCTGCACCAAACTTTTTTTTTACCTCATTTATTAACACATAAGCTTCCTTTACAGAAGTGAGGTGTCACTGGCCCTACCTTCTACACTGCTGAACAAGTGAGCATATATAATGACAAAGGCTGTGGTTAGTATTTCCAATGTCAAATTCAGACTTTCCATAAAGGTCCCAGTTACTAAACGATGACAACAGTAATTAACCATCTGAACATCAAGGGCGGATCCAGGGGGGGGGGGGGGGGGGGAGGGGGGGCGATCGCCCCCCCCCCCCAAACGGTCCACGTGGGCGGAAAAAAAAAAGAGGAAAAAAGAAAAAAAAAGCGAGAGAAAGAAAGCAAAAAAAAAAAAAAAAAAAAAAAAAAAAAAAGGAAGGAAGGAAAGGAAAGGAAAGGAAAGGAAAGGAAAGGAAAGGAAAGGAAAGGAAAGGAAAGGAAAGGAAAGGAAAGGAAAGGAAAGGAAAGGAAAGGAAAGGAAAGGAAAGGAAAGGAAAGGAAAGGAAAGGAAAGGAAAGGAAAGGGAAAGGAAAGGAAAGGAAAGGAAAGGAAAGGAAAGGAAAGGAAAGGAAAGGAAAGGAAAGGAAAGGAAAGGAAAGGAAAGGAAAGGAAAGGAAAGGAAAGGAAAGGAAAGGAAAGGAAAGGAAAGGAAAGGAAAGGAAAGGAAAGGAAAGGAAAGGAAAGGAAAGGAAAGGAAAGGAAAGGAAAGGAAAGGAAAGGAAAGGAAAGGAAAGGAAAGGAAAGGAAAGGAAAGGAAAGGAAAGGAAAGGAAAGGAAAGGAAAGGAAAGGAAAGGAAAGAAAAGAAAAGGAAAGAAAAATTATCTCCAAAAAATGAAATTAAAAATCGCAGCTACAGCGCTCTTTTCTTATTTACCTATAATACATAATTCATTTTTTTTATTTATTAAGGTCTTACTTTAGGGTAGCATTTTTGTCAAAACACTCAATTATGACATTTTTTAGCTTAATGAACCAAAGAACTTAAATTCTCTAAACTCCAAGTTTCAGCTCAAATTAAATCTTCCGCAAATAAGCCCCCTTTAGCGTGTATATTATAGATACGAAATTTCAAGCTCACCGTGTGCAAAATTAAATTGATCAACTTCTCAACAATTAATACCATGCAGCGTAATCTGCAGATCTATTCTTTTAATGAATTTGAGATTTAAAACAAATTTAACGACATTTTTTCAAAGAAAAAAATTATTGAAGATTGCATATATTAAGTGATTTTTTTTCTCGGCAATGCGTTCTGGAAAATAGCTGAAAGTTATTTTTCATTAAAAGTTATCTTATTTAGTATTTTCTTAAACCACTGTAAATTTGCATTAGCAAAGGAGATTTTCCAACACTTTGTTGCTCTGTTCAACTTTGTGACGATTGACTGATAAAGGAACAACTGTTTTGAAGCGGACTATAAGCAATTTCGCTCATATCCGCTTTCGTTTCGTCTTACTGCGCATGCGTAGTAGGAGAAACGGAAGCGGATGTGATCAAAATCACTTATAGTCGGCCTCAAAACCGTTGTTCCTTTACTAGTCAATAGTTTTTGAGATACAATTTTTTAAATTTCATTTTTGGGTACAGCAACCTGAACTTAATAAAAATGATAACAATAAAAATACACCGCTACATAATAGTACCTTATATTTATTTTACTTTCTTCGCCCCCCCCCCCCCCCCCCCCCCGCGCATCCCTCCCTAATAAACTACTTTGTGAGGAAAAATGAGCAAAATAACAAAAATAATGGACCACTTGCAAGAAACGAACTCTTTCAAATAAATTTGAACTTTTCAAGGAGTTCTGCGTTTTTATTTTTTATTATTTTTTAAAATCTTATTAATCACAGATTAAAGGCTATTGGGCTAAACAAATTCTTTGACATTTAGATATCTATAAAAGCACGTGCAAAAGTATGTCTAATTTCTCCGGAATCGGTGGAGTAGTTTCTCAAAAATCGCAAAAGACGTGTTTTTCTTCATCAGCGTAATATTAAACTAGGGGACTCTTAGCTATCCCCGCGCGCTAAACAGCGATGAGGTCCATTAAATCTAATGTATCATGATCTTGCTTTTATAATTTTATGTGTATTGTTTTGAACCAATTTTTGTTCAAAAGTCTTATTATTTTATAAGGTTCTTAAAATTCTGTAGGTGACAAATTCAGTCTAAATTGACAATTTTATGCGAAAATTTCATTTGCATGATAAAAATTAGACCCCTATATGGATAATTTTTTTTCTTATACGAGCTCAATTTTTAAATTAAATTGAGGTGCATTATTTTTGGCATTTAAAATATAACGACTTGCTAATCGTTTATTAAGCAAAAATTCTTGTGGTTACTCTGTAATGAGATAAAATTTAAAACATAGATTTGGAATTTCAAAAATATGAAATACAAAAAAAAAAAAGAAGAAAAAAAGAGCATAGCTTTATTTTTTATTTTATTATTTTTTTTTTTGAAGGTTTCAGTTAACAATTTGCACATATTTTCCAATGCCATTAAACAAGGGTGGGAAAAAAACGCGATAAAAAATTAAACTAAAATAATTTTAAAGTTATTTTCTCAAGTATACTATTTTTGCGTTTTTCCCAAAAAGGGGCGTGTCCCTAAAAAAATTTTCACCTGCGGCGGGCTGCCCCCTACCCCCGTCCCCAAACTGGAAAAATTTCCCTGGTGTCGCCCCCCCCAAACCAAATTCCTAGATCCGCCCTTGCTGAACATGTACAAAATTTTTAAACATTCTTAAATTAAAGTTTATTACTGTACCGCATTCTGGACTGCTTCTTCAAAGACATCCATACGACGTGTCTCAAGGGCGATGCCAAGAGCTTGGCGGCACTGTTTATCTGCCAGACAACGATGGAACATGCTGTTGACAATGGCTTCCAGACGAGGGTCAATGGCAACACCAGTCTGGTCTCCAGCCTCAGCGAGACGTACTCTCTGAGACGTGTAGTGATCAATACACTTGGCTGGAAAAAAATAAATATCAGTTCTTCCGAATAGAGATGTTATTGTAGAGGGTGTTTTTTTACCATGCGACTATGAGCTCTATGAAGAGAACAGGTAAGATTCAAGGTCGCATCACAAAAAAACTCTACAACGACATTTCTAATCGGAAGAACTGATATATTGAATTGTAACATAATCTACAAACAATGCCACTGCTAAAATAAAAATACACTTTACAGAGTTTTTTAATAAGGACATTGGCATAGATTAAGGACTACTGTATGCATGAAAAATAAAATAAATAGACCTATTTTTACCTGTACTAGCATTAGGTACAGTACGGTAATAAAGGAACATCTTTATTAGAGATAAATTAAAAAAAACTGCCTGTGTCTCTCTTATTTGTCCCTTTAAGAATTGTGTTTTGCTATCCTCCCCCTCCCCCAATAATTGCCATTATTTTCTTTTTACTTAATTAACAATATGACAACTCAAAATACGTAACAATGACGAAGTCTACTCAAAGTTAGTCCCTATGTTTGAATACGTCATTAGAAAGAGAAAACGTAGTAGATAAACTCAGCATAGGCAATAACCTGGAAATTTGATGTTTTATTTGATAAAAGAAGAAATAAAACATTTCAATTCTCAACTCTTTGCCGACTGTGATGTCATTTGTTTACATCTGAATTTCGATTGTCTTCTGGATTTTAGAAGATCCGATTGTTGAAAGGCAGGCGTTGGCCATTATTATATTTTGTTTTTTAATTCGTAGCGGTCGTATGAAATCCAGAAGACAATTGAAATTTGGATGTAAACAAATGACGTCACAGTCGGCAAAGGGTTGAGAATTGAAATTTTTTATTTCTTTTTTTATTAAATAGAAAGTTAATTTTCCAGATAATTGCCTAGTCTACGTTTATCTACTACTTTATTTCTTTCTAATGATGTATTCAAACATAGGGATTAACTATGTGTAGACTTCCTCATTCTAGGGAGTCATAAAACCCACCATGCAATTTTATTTTATTTTTTAATTAAATTAACTCCCACTCTACTTGTGTTATTTTTATTATTTTCAATTTTTGTCATGGGGCCTGAAATTGTTGTCTTAAGTACAGTAGTTACCAATGACTTACAAAAGTTGTAAAAAAAATCAAGGTGCAACATGAACCCTTTAACTAAAACCCTTAAGCTTTGCAACTAATAATAAATTTTACCAATGATAGTATCGACATATTCTGTGCGAGAATTGACATCAAAGAGTGGTCCAGCTCCCAATGCATATGTCAGAGAATCCTCAAATGACCCAAGATGAAAGTAGACCTTGCTAGCTACAAGTGCAGCAAGGTTTCGTTCAGTAAATGTCTCGTCTTCATACAAGATCTCACTGGAACATGAACAATGAATATTAGTATATAGTAAGATATAAAAAAAATGCATGAATTTAACCAATGTTGCTGAATGAAGGTGTAAATAACATGGAAACTTACATTTTCTCAATGGCTTCAGATATTTCAGGCCAAAACTGATCAACAATCGAGTCCAGTTGCTTCAGAGCATATATTTTCAGCTCAGGCATTGGCTCCGAGAGCATGGATATTATACCCGCTGAAAAAATATATATATATACCTATATATATTATGCTATACATTTATCAACATTACATATTATATATGTAGGCCTATGGTAAAATACCATATATTGGTAATGTATCAAACATTCTAAACTTTCTGAGTTTCAATGGCAACAAATTCCACCGTGAATGATTGAGTGTAATTGTACAGTAGGTATGCTATGTACACTCCCGGACTTCATAAAGGTGACATCAAAGACGTTGCCGTTTCCTTCATTAATGATTTGGCAATGCTGCTCTTACCTGACAATGTATTTTCTACCCTTTTCTTTAGAAAGCGGCATTGTCTTTGATGTTAAGTACAGTATATGATGTCCGTGAGTGAACGTAGAGCACACCTGCACTGCACTTGCACTCAAGTTATGAGTCACTTTATTTTACAAGGAGCAGCTTTTTTTATGTAATAATAATGCTATGGATAAGTGTATGTACATAAATAGACTGGTTGCATATCCTTGCACTTTGTCGCCATGTTTGTGGTGCCTAATGCATTGTCGAGCATGGGGGAACACCATTTTCCCTCATTTGTAGCTGTTGCGAAAATAAAAGTTTATTTCGACTGTAAGCAGTATTTTTCTTGTATTCTTTGACCAACAACAACAAAGTAACAGCTCTTAAATATGTATGAGTGGTATGTATACCAATCTATAGCATATACCACTACTGCAAAATGACTGACCATGATAGGCATTAGCTTATGCTCTGAAAATCAAATGAACGAACATACATACCGGTAAGGTGTACATATACATACATGTATACATATGATACATATTATGACTATGCATGTATCAACATTATACATAAATACATATGTACACTGCATACACATCACAATAAGTAACTGTGGTTATGTATGTACCATTGTGATATGTATACACAAATATGTATTATGAGTGTATGTACTGTACATACATTATGTATGATGTATGCATATGTCATATGTCATGCATGAAGCATATGACCTGTCCTGTGCCCTGTGCATGACACTGCAGCAAGCACAACTCGAAACCTTATATACATAGTTATTTTAAAATGAGTCAAGGAGAATTTTATTTAAAGCATGGATATATTTTCATTTTAAAGCTATTAATGCACTTTATTTTAAAATTTTCATTTAGCATATAATTGCTATACTTATTAATAAGAAATTGATAGCTATGACTTGCATCATATCATAAGAATATGAGGAAGTGCGTACATACCGGTAATCATAAACGTTTTTTTGGGACAATAAATGCTTTTTCTGATATGTTTTTTAGGTACAAGCATTCAATAAATAACTTTATAATCATTTAAGTATAAGAATCTTACCTGCTGAAGTGATAATCATTGTTAATTTCAATTAAATTCTCCTTAAGAGCGATGACAAGTCGGAATTCACCGCGATTCACACTTTCTTTTGTCTTCACACAAATTTTAAGTTCAGGCAGCTGGTTTTGATTCTAGATGGCAGCACAACCTTGAAAAATATTTTACCAACATAACAATATTTACTTTAAATTTGTGATGATTTCGAAAGATTATATTTTTCTCGCTAATGAAAAAAAAATATTTTTATTCAAGTTACATTGATTTAATAGAATTTAATAGTGTTATTATACTTATTATTTAGTACTATGGTCTAGTCCGAAGTTAGTACTAACTTAGTAGTAATATTATGTTATGTTGGTAACATTGCCGGTAGTTCACGTCACGTCAACAGCAAAGAGCAAAGCAAAAGCAGCAGACGACAAGGTCTGTAATAATTTGACAAGTGATTAATCTTTTGTGTAATAATGGACTTCTTTAATTCAATTCAGACACATATGGTAAGCTTTTTACAAACTATAATTTATATGTAAGCAATTTATATATAATATATATATATATATTTTTATCTAATTTTAGGACTATGATGGACAGAGAAGAGCAGAAAACTTATCGAGGCTGATCATCAGTCTGTTTGGTGTAAGTTATACATACATACATTTTCATACAGTTGGAGACACACATTCACTACTCCCCAAGTGCATACTTACTGCATACATGATACGGAGGACACCCCTAACTTACTCCCTAACCCTATGTTAATTTTTGGTAATTTAAATTTGAAAATTTATCCCTCTTGTGCATTTGCATACGTTATGAACGACACATGTACACTCCTCCAGTTTTAAAATTACCCATCAGAGCGATGCCGCTTTCTTTTTATTAGAAAATGGTCAACATGTCATCTTAAGTGACAGCAGTTTTGCCAGATTTATTCACTAAATGGAGCTGCAAGTGTTCCGCGAGGTTAAATCTGGCAAAGCTGCTGTCATAGATGACATGATTCTTAAAGCAATACTAAACCCTAAAAATGAGTATTTTTTGTTCTTTTCTAGAACAATTTAATAGTATATAAATGCTGTTCGTAAACCCTGTTCTCTTGCACCAAAAAATGCGCATTCCATTTGAATAACCATAGGCGATCGTCATTTTTAGTGCAGAGAGCAGGGTTTACAAACAGCATTTATATCAGTCGTTTATTTGACTTTTCTAGTCCGCGGGATAAAAAGCGAGCCCCGCGAGGGTAACGATATGGAGTACACGTCCCTCTACTATGAGAGTAAAAAAATTGTCCCCCTTGCTGTACGCTGTACCTGCTAAGCTTACCTGAAAAGGTATACAGATTTTTTACTCATACTGTAAAGGAAATTTCTGACGTCAGAGATTTCCTCTTTACCCTAGCGGGGCTCGCTTATCCCGTGGGCTAGAAAAGTAAAATAAACGACTGATTTCGATTGAATTATTTTAGAGAAGAATAAAAATTATTTATTTTTAGGGTTGTGTGTCGCTTAAGCAATCATTTTTGTGTAAAAATTAAAAAAAAAAAAAAAAAACTCTCAAATGGGTGGAACGTATTATAAAATAGGAGCAAACACCTGCCGATAACCGCCAAACGGCCCACGTGGGTGGAAAAAAATTAGCAGAAATTGAAAAAAATTAGTCCATAAAAAAAATAATAAAAAAAAATAAAATTGCGCCGAGGCGCAACTTATTGCTGATAGAGCGTTTGAATCCTGACTAAAGTATAACAAAAATTCATTTTCTTTTAACATCGCCTAGTTGTCATGTCATCAGGGTAATATATCAGAGATATACTTGGACATCCACAAAATATTTTGCCCGCGACAAAACTAAAAATAAAAATACTTTAATGTAAATTTTATAATTTTTATCTCAAAATATTTTTTATCCAAATATAAAAGTTATGGTTTACAATATCATAATAGCTTTAAAAAAAAGGGAAAAAAGAAAGAAAGAAACAATTTAATAATAATAATGCTGTTCGTAAACCCTGTTCTCTTGCACCAAAAAATGCGCATTCCATTTGAATAACCATAGGCGATCGTCATTTTTGGTGCAGAGAACAGGGTTTACGAACAGCATTAGTAAAAAATACACAATATTAATAATTTATTTAAATTTTGCTCTTTTTCTTTCAAGATTTTTTTTTTTTTTTTTTTTTTTTTTTTTTTTTTTTTTTTTTTTTAATAAAGTAACATTCATAATTTTACAAAGATGAAAATAGCAAATATTTCAGAAATCATTTTGTCCAACTTTTACTTCTTTTTTTGCTTACATAAAAAAAAAAATTTAAAAATTAAAAATTGTGAAATTCATGAATATTTTTCAAAGGCATACTAATTTTGCAATTTTTTCCAAAAAGGGGCTTGACCAAATAATTTTTTTCACCTGCGGCGCGCTTCACCTCCCCCCCCCCCTCCCCGGTCCTACATGGTTAAATTCCTGGGAAAACAACCCCCCTCAAACAGAATTCCTGGATCCGCCCCTGATTTGCTGTACAATAAAAGTGCCAAAGCACTTTTTATTTTTATTTAATAATAACATCATTGTTGCATCCTTAATGATGTGAATGCAATAAAAGCAAACTGTATAAGTTGTTCAAATCTAAATTGAGGTGTAATATGCATTTGACTTCAACTTCTACCCAAATTAAATTTAACATTAACTTTTTTACAGGCTGTTGGATTGATTTGGGGCTACATTATTCAGCAATTTTCTCAGACTGTTTACATCCTAGGAGCTGGATTTGTTCTTGCTTGTATTGTAAGTATACAATTATGCATACTCTTATTGAATTTATGTTGGTAGGAAATAGAAACAATTTTAGTATTACGTTATTTTGGTGAGAAAGGATTTGTTTTCTAATGATAGTATTATGTAACATATACCTATTTAAAAAATAATAATAATCATCATTTGTACAAGACTTCAACAAGCTAAAAGTGCTGACTATGAAATATATCAATATGATAAGTACCGGTATATTTCACTTAAGTTGCCGCTAGAGTCGGCTTATGTATGAAACAAAATGATATCACTATATGAACACCTTCTTTATTGATATACATTGTTTAATGCAAATTTTGCTCAAAAGACAGACACTCTATAATACTGTACTCTATACTATAATCTGTCTATAATAATCTGTCTCCATAATAAATTAAAGAAAATAAACCATCAGGTTTGGTTATGATAACATTAAAAGGAAAGGATTACACAAGAGCCTTATACCATAATGAAGAAGTGTTCAGTAAAAATCTTACTAGCACAGAAATAATAAACACGTTTGTAGCTTTAGCAAATTACTCCAAGAGAAACAGTATATTTTTGTACCTTTCTGGCTTTGAAGAGAAGGTTTAAATGGAAGCTTATAATATAGCCTAATATATAGTATAGTATAGCAACTGAAGAAGAGGGCTGTTGCCCTCGAAACGTCTTAGTAAAATTGTAAATATGTGTGTAACCTGTGCCATCAAGATTTTCACCGAGCTGCGGACCTCATCGTGGTAAGGCGCTTGTTGGTTTCTCCTATCCTTTTCTTTGATTATCAATTCAAACCGAAATGGTTTTAACCTTTCCTAACTAATTACATTATATGTAATAATAATACAGTATTTTATATAGAAATATAATTATATATAATTTAAATATATATATATATATATATATATATATATATATATATATATATACCCTGACTCGACAGGCGCACAAAAATTGTGCGTAATTACGACTCTGTTTTGGCGTAATATTACGCACATTTGGTCGAAATTTACGCCAAACTTTGTGCGACAATTTTTTACCCTATTTCAATAACCCACGAAATTACGCACATTTTGTGCGTAACTTGGCGCTCTGTTGCGTAATGTCGTACATATATACGAAATTTCGTACTTATGTGCGTAATTTACGCACATGTACTGCAGGTTGCATCGCTTAAAAGCCAGGGGCACAGTGCATTGCCGTCGCCGTGCCGCCAGCCTAAATTAATTTAATTTAAAATAATTAAAAGTCAAGTGAGATTGGTACAGCCAGGACTTCATAATATTGCTCGGCTTCATCTGGGCCTATAACACACACACATACAATAAAATACAAGTCACTGCGATTGCAAGGTTTGCAGCTATCGTAGAGACTTAATTGTAAATTCTGCAGGACCCAAATTATTGTTCGGCTTCATCCTATAACATGCACACATACAATTAAATATAAGTCTCCCCGCATGCAATATTTTTAGCTTGTAGAGATTGGTACAGCCTGCAGGACTTCATCTATAACACACATATGCAATAAAATATATGTCCCGCCTACATGCAATGTTTTGAGCTATCGTAGAGGTACAACCTGCAGGACTTCAATTATTGCTCGGCTTGATCCTATAACACACACAATAAAATGAGTCACTGCGCATGCAATGTTTAATGACGGCTGGTCCCATTGTTGTATGTAATACATAACAAAAATAAACACATTATGGACAAAACTGGATGTGGCCACAGCCTCAGTTGTACTTTGTCGTATATTATCATTGTATAAATTCAACATACTAGAATCATAAACAAAATAACGAAATTAAAAAAATAAAATAAACTGTGTACTCACTTGCTTGATCGAAGATCTAATGGTGCTGTATTTTAATTCACTACATACTATAGGCTATATAGGCCGTGCGCCGCACCCAGCCGCGCCGCCATTGTGTAAACAAAGCATAGGGGAAGCAAAAGCCGCAATTTTAAAGACCTGAAAAATGTACCAAAAAGACTCACAAAGTATACAATTTTCATATATTTGCAATAATTAAACGTTAAGTTACTTCCCGTGATATCTTCTTGTCTAAGATTGCTTCTTATTCTTCATAAACATCCATAAATGACGAGATCCGAGAACACAAGCGACTGTAAACAAATGTCGGCATCACGACGTCACAATCCAATATGGCGGCATGCGCACATGCGCAGATGCCGCAAAATTCAAAATTCACGCATATGTGAATTTTACGTACAATGCGCACAACTTTGTGCGTAATTTTTTGGTAATTTTCAAGTTACGCACAACGCGCACAAACTTTGGGCGTAATTGTGAGTAATTTTTATGTTACGCCTAAAATTGTGCGTAATTACGCACAATGTTTGTGCGCCTGTCGAGTCAGGGTATATATATATATATATATATATATATATATATATATATATATATATATATATATATATATATATATATATAAAAATATATATATATATATATATATATATATATATATATATATAAATATATATATATATATATATATATATATATATATATATATATATATATATTATATATATATATATATATATAAATATATAAATATATATATATATATATATATATATATATATATATATATATATATATATATATATATATATATATATATATATCGATGTTTACTCGTCAAAGTGAATGAACTACACTTTACAAATTTTACTTAAAATGAACGATCTACGTTTGGCGCTTCTACACGTTTTAACAGCAGAACTATACGGGTGAACCTGGAATTTGTAAAGTGTAGATCGTTCATTTTTCACAAAATTTGTAAACTGTAGTATGTTCACTTTGACAGGTAAGCATTGATATATCGAGTACGAGGAGCAGGGATACGACCAATGAGCTAGCACCCGAGTTTAGAAAAACGAAAAACAAAAGTCTTAATATTTTTTTTGCTATAATAGCTAGAAGCTAAAAATTATTTTATATAAAAACGGCTGGTTTATTAGCTTTCTGGTACATTTTTAAAAATAAAATTATGACGCAAATTAACAAAGTTAATTAATAATGGGAAATATTTGAGCGCGATTTTTGGTCTTGTTTTTTACAACTGTGTAGTTCAACTTGATGTCAAAAGTTTAGTTAACATTGGATTGTAATGAATTTTTTACACAAAATACGAAACTGAACAGCGTATACAAGGATGTAATTTTTTTGGCAACCTCAAAAAATTAGCAAAGTTATTTGCACATTTCTAATTAAAAAAAATTTAGCGTTAAAATGAAGCCACAACTTTGAAATTTGGCCTCAGTGTTCACCATTAAAGTGAAAATGTTTGCTGAAAAAAATAAATTATTTTTGATCATTTGTTATAATTTTACAGTTTAATTGGATACTTTAGAATAAATGAGAAAAGTGAAGCCGATGCGCAAGAGAAAAAAGAGGAGAAATTTTGTAAGCTACTAAAAAGTCACTGTCCTAAGCTACTACGTAAAAAAACCTATTGGTTTAAGCATAGTATAAGTATATTATAGTAGGGGAATCCTGTGTTAATTTTTGAAGCTAGATAAAAGCAAGCTTCTAGTTCCTTAGTAAAGATTGCGCTAGTGAGGGTGGGTTTTTCTCTCTCGCACACTGACTATCTCTCTCTCTCTCTCTCAAGACGATGGCATGCACTGCAAGGGTGACTCTTCGCTGCACATGCAACCGGATATAGGGGAGTCGCAGCGTGAAACCGCAAGATTTATAAAAATTAATTTGAAATTTTGAATTTTTAAATATTCAAGATGGACTTAATTTTATCAGTTATTTAAGCGTTTCGGGAAAAAATATCTAAATTTGCTGTTTCATTTACAATTCTACGACAATTAGTAAAAAAGTACTGGGCTAACTTCCCCCCCCCCCCCCCTCCTCCTACTTTAGTTGCACTAGGCGCGTGCTGATTTTTTTTTTTTTTTTTTTTTTTTTTTGAAGATTCCGGCAACTCCTTGCACATCCCCCAAATAGAGCAAATGCATCGGGGTATCAGAACATCAAAACCACCTCATTTACATGTCTGTTCTATATGACAACCTCGTTCAGGTTAAATTTTTTATTGCTTTCTTTATATTATATTGCTATAAAAGAAAAAAGAATCTGCAGCCCCAGATATTTAGTATTTTTTTTTTATTTTTGCGATGAATCCAAAGCAGAGAGATGCTTATAATTATATATAGGCCTATAATAACAACTGCACAATTCAAATAATATAACAAAATAATATTGTTAAAATTTTGATTTTTCTTTTCATCGCAGGAGAATCTGAGAGAGCGAGAGAGAAAAAATAAAAATCCAGCGGTGGCTGGTTATTCGATGCACACATGTGTCATATAAAAATATGAGGGGGAGAAGTCACGACCCCAAAATTTTTGTACATGCATCCTTCTTCTAAAGAGGGTTTAAATTGCAGACAGCAGAAATAGAGATTGTAACACCCTCTATCGGACTAAAAAAACTGGCTTCAAAAATTCCTATCCCATTCCCCTACTATAATATACTTATACTATGGTTTAAGCAAGTATAACAGCGTAAAAATATACATACTTCAACCACATTTTGTTTGGGTATTTGTTTTATATTTTGCATAATTAAGTTATTTCGTTGGTACCGTATGAAATTTTGATATTTTGATAGACAAAAATAAAATTACGTAGTAGCTTAGCACAGCGAATTTTTGGTAGCTAACCAAATTTCTTCTCTTTTTTCTCTCGCGCATCTGCTTCACTTTTCTCATTTATTCTAAAGTATTCAATTAAATTGTAAAATTGTAACAAATGATCAAAAATAATTTATTTTTTCAGCAAGCATTTTCACTTTAATGGTGAATACTGAGGCCAAATTTCAAAGTTGTAGCTTCATTTTAACGCTAAAATTTTTTTAATTAGAAATGTGCAAATAACTTGGCTAATTTTTTGAGGTTGCCAAAAAAATTACATCCTTGTATACGCTGTTCAGTTTTGTATTTTGTGTAAAAAATTCATTACAATCCAATGTTAACGAAACTTTTGACATCGAGTTGAACTTCACAGTTGTAAAAACAAGACCAAAAATCGCGCTCAAATATTTCCCATTATTAATTAACTTTGTTAATTTGTATCATAATTTTATTTTTTTTAAATGTATCAGAAAGCTAATAAACCAGCCTTTTTATATAAAATAATTTTTAGCTTCTAGCTATTATAGAAAAAAATATTAAGACTTTTGTTTTTCGTTTTCCTAAACTCGGGTGCTAGCTCATTGGTCGTATCCCTGATCCTTGTCCTCGATATACTGTGTATATATATATATATATATATATATATATATATATATATATATATATATATCTAAAAAAATAAAAAGTCTACATGTAAATCACACTGCAATGTTTTTAATATTTCATTCAATCCTGTCATCTAGGTTACTGTTCCTCCATGGCCTATGTACAGAAGAAAACCATTACCCTGGCAAAAACCAAGACTAAATGCTGATCACGATACTACCCACACCAAAACTAAGAAGAAAAAGTAAACAATGCAATTCTAATCATTCCTGTCATTTCACTCTTGCATTTAAAATCAAAGCAACATTTCAGTAAACTCACCCCTCCCTGCACTGTTGTAAAACTTTGTAAATTCTGATGTAAAGGACAATTATTATGTATAAAAATAAAAGTCTTGACACATAATATTGTGAGTATATTTATATATTTATTTTTTTAATTAATGGCAATACATACTATAAAGACGGTACACACTATACAAGTTGATGCATAAAGGATCGATAATGTGATGCAGTATGAGATGTAAAGAGAAAAAGAAAACTTGTGAATAGGCTTTAGCAAAGCATAACATCAATCTAGGTATATAAAAAAAAAAGTGAATAAATGCCCAAATATTTCAGTAAATTTAATGCTGAAAAAATATATAGAACTTAACCTCCAAAATATTACCTGCATTTGGAATGAAATTTTAAGAAGAAATTTTCTAACAGGAAGCAACTTGGGATTGGAATGTAACACACAACAAGAAAACTTACCACCCTCTACATCTGCATACATAAATTATTTCAACTAAAGCAAGACATTTATACCATGTTATTTTAGTCAACAGCTAGCAATTTCGGAGCACTTCACAATTTATTGCACTCATTTTTCCTCCATTTTCACTGGCATTGCTAAATTCTAACAATTTTTTTCAGGTTATAAAAAAATATGCTTAAATCCAAGTTTTCATAAAAAAAAGGAAGTTAAAAAAGAACAAAAAAAAAAAAAAGGTTGCGTCCACATTTTTTTTGCATTATATAGCTACAGTATATTTTATTGGGGTCTTTTAATTGTGCACTAAGAAAAATAAAAGCACAATTCTATGAAGTTTACTTGTTTGGGTCATATGCTGTTCAAACCAATCACAAGGCTTAAAAAGATTGGTATTATTTTCAGCTGAAATTTTTTTAAAGGAGCCAAGATTGTTGTGATGTGTTACAACTTGTGATCCCCATCCATAGTGCAAGGTCTTAAGTGAATATTTTTATCACATTGTGATCTAAAGCTATTTTGACTAAAAAAAAGAGTAAATAATACCAATTGTACAATACTTATAACTGGTTTCAATCTCAATCTTACTTCAACACAAAAAGTTGATTCTGTCACCTTAGTTGAATTTACAGCACAAACTCCATATCATAATAATTTTTTTGCCATTAACTATAGCCCTATTATGCTAACTGAATCACCAACCAACATCCTGTTACCTGTTAAACTCAGGTAAATGAGTAAGCTGATATCATATGACCAAGGCTACAGATAAAGCAATACCATGAAAACACAATGTGAATGCAAAAATCATTTTTAAGTTTACTTGCTTTTTACTGCTTATATTATTTATCCAGAAATTCAAAATAATTACTAGAAACGTTGGGCAACCTTAACATAAAATTAACAATACTTGAAATAGTGAGACTTCTAATATAAAGATTAGAACAATTAATAGAACAAAACTATCAATAAATAAGTAACCATACAAACTTGATTATGTAAATGCACTGAAGTTTCTACCTTAATGCCCCCAAAACATTGAATAAAATGACTTGCAAGCTATCAGACACAATTATTATAAAAGAAATATTTGCATCAGTTACATCTCTTAACAATCAGAAACATATAACATACAACATTAAAATTTGGATGTCTCATTTATACTTCGATGCAAATGACACCCAATACATTCAGTATTAACATATTATGATACAAACAATATTCGTAATGTCCTATTTTGTTTTAAACACAGCTTAAGTTTAGCAGGGTGGATTTCACATAACACAACAAAAGACTAGGGTTGCAGATAAAAAAATTTAACATGAAGTTGTAACAAAAATAAATCTTAAAATATGAGGGAAAATTCCAAATACGCAAACAACGTAGAAAAAGTTTTGTTTTATTATTTATATTTCAAATGAGTAAAACTTTTGTACAAATATTGATGGTGTGCATCATTACAAAATTTATTTTTAACACTTTAATTAATGATATTTAAAGCTTGCAAAATCAATTTGCATACACAGCTTTTTAAATATCCAACACATAACTTTATTTATCATTTAAAAAAAATCATTAGCATAAGTACAATATCAGCAACCCTAATACTGGGCAATCTACAGTGAGAAGTAAAACACACAAGGCACATTCATATTAAACACTTTTTTAAAGCAGGAAATGGCTTATATTTTATAAATATTTTAAAATGTACAGAAATTTATTAGCATTTCAAAAAAAAGGGGAGGGGGGGTACAGTCTACGCATAGACAAAGCACCATAAAATCTTAAACTAATGTCATGTGTATATCAAGTTGGAGCTGCCTCTCAAATAAAGTTTCTTTAAATTAAAATGTAAAAAAAAAAAAAAAAAAAAAAAAAAAAAAAAAAAAAACTCCAATGATACAATAAACAAAAACACAAAGGGGAAAATTTGTTTAACTTGGTCCATTTTTTTAATGACAAATCGTAACCAAATATAGAATACATTTTCTAAACCAATTAATTCCAGTTTTATTTGATAAGTACAAGATTTATTTATTTATTTATTTATTTATTTATTTATTTTCAGTCCATTAAATAGATAGCAGCAGATTTAGATGAAAATGTGGATAAGAGATGATTATTTTATAGAAGTGTTGAAATCAAGCTACAATTCTGTGATGATTGATTGTAACCACATAAGCACTTATTTAAATCTATTTAATTATTTTTTTCCATGGATTTTCTAATATAAAAAACACATTATTGCTATCAGTCCTACAAAAACAAATCAAAGAACATTTCCTCCTTTAACATTATATTTTTAGTATCGGAAAAACAAATGCTAATTAAAAAAAAAATTGCAGGTACGGAAAAGTTGAATTATTTAATGTTTTAAAAAATATTTTTATATCATTCATTTATTAATATAATATTTGAAAAGAAGTGTTTATAGTATAGATATTAGTAGTATATATGACTTTTGCAGTGCTAGAAGCTGCTCTACACTGCTTGGATTATTTAAAAACAACAGAAACAATTAACTGACAACTTAAGTATCATTCACACGGTAAGAAAATTTGACGTCTATAGTTGCAATAATGTAAACAAAAGGACCCTTTCATAGGGTGACAGAAACCAATGGATACTGACTGCCTGATTTACCAACATGGCCGTGAAATTTACACGCCATGTGAATGATACTTTAGAACGCAACAAAACATTTGGTTTCAACCAGCAAATTCACTCTTGATGGTGATTAGTTGTTGCTGAATTTACAGTAGCTTTTGAGTGGTGATTGTTGAGTGACTTTTCATCATCTGATGGGATTGAAGGCACATCTTCACTTGACGAACTCCGTACATCTCCATCCATCTGCAACAATAATGAAAGTTTATTTCTCTACTTTGCAATATATATAAATACATAATTATGTCAATACTTAATTGCAAATTCTGTTGTACACTCAAATCAAAGATTTTGTACAAATTCACTTTTTTTTTTTTTTTTTTTTTATCTCTACAAATTGCAGGTGCCAAAAGGCACCAAAATTTGATGGACAGGACAATTCATAATTAGAGATTGATTGGTATGTACTTTCTTCAGCTCGGGTTGAGGGATTTTTCTGTCATTTGGCACTTATATGCTACAAGACACAAGACAAATTTCAAATAGTACCGGTAGCCTACATTTTAACATATATCAAGAAATTAGGAAGAGAAGTTTTATATATATATATATATATATATATATATATATATATATATATATATATATATATATATATATATATATATATATATATATATATATATATATCGAGGCGACTCCGCTATATTGTCCTAAGTCCACGTGGTTCATTATTTACTAATGTCCTAAGTCCAAGTGGTTCATTACTTACTAATGTCCTAAGTCCATATGGTTCAAAATTTTCTAATGTCCTAAGTCCAATGTTGCTTACTTTTCAGGAGAAACAAATAACTAATTATCTCAACTAATAATCACGTAAATACAAACTACTTTCGCAAGTATTACCAGTAATTATGGACCCATTTAATGCGATAATTTTTATAATTAGCAATTAGCATTATTCATCAAAATAAATTATTAAATATTAAATGATAATTTTTTTATAAGTTTTCAAGATAATTTTAATGAAAAAATTATTTAAATTAAAAGATTTAATTAAAAAAATAATATTTGCAGCGCATTTAAAAAAATTTAGCATGTGCAGCATAGTTTTTAAATTAATAACATAAAACACAACGTATATTGCGCAAGAATAACAGCTTTTAGATGAGAAAAAAATAACTATTTTTTAATGTAATTATTTAGAAATGACGTCAGGGGCAGTAACTTTTTCTTATACCCATATGCACAAAATTGTCGCGCTTTTTTTTTTTTTTTTTTTTTAAATAAATAAAAATACATGATGAACTCAAAAATTAGAAATTAACATATCAATCGATTCAGGACCTCTTTTAGAATATGACACTTATTTAACCCCTAATTTTTTTAAGTGTTTCTCGTTCTTTATATCCAAGAGTATTAAAAATACTGCCAAAATTGTATTGTTTCTTCTTAATTTTTACTTTTAATACACTTCTTGCTTTTTCAGGTGGATTTCAAGTGCTTGTTGATTTTAATGTATGTTACGGAAAATAAAAAGTCGTTTTGGCTCTCTCTCTCTCTTTTTTTTTTTTTTTTTTTTTGTATATTTTTTTCATTGTGTTTTTAAATCGTAGGTAGAGATGATTATTATATTTAAACGCTTGTATGCGACATTACGACAATATGAATTAGCATATCAACATATATTAAGATCCAGAAAAGCCCAAGGGCTGCCTGGACTTAATATTCACTAACATATTTCAAAAATATACCCTATTCCCACTCCCCTCCCCACCTTTTCCCTCACTCACTCCTTCCCTCACTCATTCACACTCCTTCCCTGATTCCCTACTCCACCCCCACCCCTCTCCACCAACTCCAAACCAGCAAGAGCATAACACGGCAGTACAAGACAAGACACTGCTCAGTGATGTGCTCAAGTAATTTTCTCTTTTGATTGATAATGTCATTATCATATGACGAAAGCTCTCAGTTATGAAGAAACTTTTATAACATTATACTGTGCCATGCAAGACCTCGACCTCTCCATAGAACTTCTACTGTGGTAAGGCCCTTGCTGGTTTTTCTATCCTTTTCTTTATCATTGATCCTAACCGCGATGGTTTTTTCCTTAAATTGAAAAACAATAAAACGACATTTAAATCATTTATAAAATTAATATGGGTGTCATGAAAAATAAATACGATTTCTTCCGTAGATCTGGTATTAAAAAAATTTCATCCTTTGCGATTATTTAGTACCTCGTGTGTCTTACATGTTAACACCACACAAGTAGTATAGGAAAAAGTTGTAAAAAAAAAAAAAAAAAAAGATGTTATGCGAAAATCACATGATGATGGAAAATTTACATGCGTCTCTCAATTATATGCATCTAATTAATTTCAGTGCAGATGCGAGGGGCTATGTGGTCTATGAAAGCTATTCACTGGTTTCAGACCGATTAAAAAAATTCTGTACTGTATGTGTCTTAGGTCGATAAAATTTCTTGGCAATTCTTAAAATATTATTTTGTCATATACACATACGCAAATTTAATATTGTCACAGCAATATTCGGAAGTCATGCAAGTCAGAGAAATGAGTGTCAATTAAGAGTCTGCAAAAGTTCTGGGGGTAGTTTTCTCATTAAGAATAACTTATATTGAAAAACATTAACTTACGTTAACAATAATTATTTCAGTTAAATAGAATCACCGTTGTTTTCAAAACAATTAGCCGCTTCTTGTACATAACTTTTGCGCGTAAAAGGGGGCGTGTCTGGTACTAATAATGTCGATTTTTTTATGCCACGGCTTTATTGTTTTATATATTTATGTAAAAATTAGTGTAAATATGTAAAATGAGTTGTTAGATCATTGCAAACGAAAAAAACACTTTGGTTCAAAATGGACTTAGGACATTAGTATTTTTTCAAAAACGTGGACTTAGGACATTAGTAAATAATAAACCACTTGGACTTAGGACATTAGTAAATAATGAACCACGTGGACTTAGGACAATATAGCGGAGCCCCCTCGATATATATATAAAGCTACTTTTCACATTTACTAAAGTTCCAACATTAATGCAGCTGGAATATACATATTTTTTAAATTAAAAATTTAACCCCTCCTAATCATTATATTGCTTAAGTAAATAATATTTAGTGATCTGTATTACTTACATAAAGTCATAAAGTGATATTTATTTAAATGTTAGTTTACTAAGACAAGCTACCAAAATAAAAATTACAAATTGTAATTATTCAGGAAGAACGAGTACCCCTCCCCCCCCCCCCCCCCCCCAATAAATATTTGCTGATACTGACCTTGCCAGCAACAATCGAGTTGAGGACTATTTTCATGATTAGGTAAGTCCAGACAATATGTAGTACCAACAACAGCAGAAGCAGAGAGTTGAAAATGTAGTACGCAGGGAACATTTCAACAATTGTAGGGGCCTTAATAGATGTACTGCAAAAATAAAATTAAACATAAATTGGCAACCCTGTGTAAATTCTATTGAATATAAAATAACAAGAAAGATTTAAGAGATATTAATCTAGGTGAAAGTACAGTTACGTACATAAACTAAAAAACTATAAACTATAAAAACATAAATAAGAATTAGCAAATAGCTTTTCAAACAAAAGTAACTAGGCAAAGTGATTTTCTCCTTTACTTACCTATATATAATCCAGAATGGATAAACACCTAGCCGAGTTGCTATCCACAGCAGAGTGAATAGCACAAATGCAACGTCACATGTACGTTGATAGTTTGCATATTTAGCCGATTTGGCAACCTACAAAGAGGGGGGTTAGTTACAGATAATATCAAATATTGACACATTTAATCAAATACATACAGTATATAACTCTTTCTAAATTGGATATAATAGCAGGATATATTATAAACATTTTGACCATAGAAAAATAAATTTAATCAATACCCACACCATGTACAGACATAACAATACAAAATTTTACAATATTGTCTTATATGGCAATAAAATGTATTTATATGGAGACTTTTAACATAATACTCCATATAAATTATACTTCCATAAGGTACAAGAGTTACACTTTAATGTCATCCCCTAAGAGCTTGCCATTTGATAATAGTCTTACCTCCAGCAAAATGTCTGCACAGTCATGAACAACTAACACAAGAGTTCCGATACGTGTGAGGTTGCACATCCAGCTGAAAGCCATCAGCATAATGGTGGCAACATGGTGAATAAACATCTGCCAAAAATCTTTGCGTTTGACATCAAAGAACTGGGACATGGTGAGAGCCCAGTAAAATGACATAGACAGCATGTAGTACCACCACACATCATTGGTTAGGTTCTGAAAACATAAAACATACTTAATAGCATTGCTAAATTTAATCCAAACATAATAATTAAAGATAAACTCAGAGTGACAAAAACTAAGACGACATATATTTAAAATAATAATAATAATAATAATTTATAAGTTTGAAATGAAGGGCATAAAGCATTCATTTGGAAGAGTTGAGTGTAAATATTTACAATATAATTTCATACTGCAATCATCAAAATAAATGTTGCATTGTTATTAGATGTATAAAGAAATATATTAAAGGCATAGAACACCTTGAACAATAAAGTTGTGTAATATCCTAACAAACCTGAAAATCAATGTAATTTGGCCGGAGTCATTGATTTCTAATTTATTTTCCATTCACAAAATGCCGCTGCCGGTCACTGACGTCACAGCTCGCCTGGTCCACTCGCAAGTAAACCGGGCGAGCTGTGACGTCAGTGACCGGCAGCAGCATTTTATGAATGGAAAATAAATTAGAAATCAATAACTCCGGCCAAATCAACGTTGATTTTCAGGTTTGTTTGGATATTACGCAACTTTTTTGTTCAAGGTGTTCTACGCCTTTAATGACTTGATGGTGTGTTGCAATAATACATTACGTACCTGATGAGGATACCCATACCAACACTGGGTGATATCCCACAGCCAGGGTTTGTCCCACAGACAGTACAGTCCACCAATAAATGACGCCGTGTAGTAAAAACAACGCCAACTGTAATAATAACATAGTACAGTATGTGATAAGTGATAAGTATGCAGTATTAATTAGGCAATAAATTATGCATTTACATATCAACTCTAAACCTAGAACCACTGAATTTATTTTAATTAAATATTGTACTTATTTTTTCAGGAAAAGAATTTGGATTCAATACATAAAAATCATGTACTAATTTATAAAATGTAAAAATAATAATATTAATAATAATAATAATTAAAGAACTACTATAGTTAAGAAAGAATAAAGGAAAAGAAGAAAGCTAATGGGGATACAGTATAGCCAAAGTTTAAGTAATGTAGGCGTAATCAAAATTTATTCTGACCTTTTGACCTTTGTTCATATAAAAAAACGTATTCACTACCCAAGTCAACTAATATACACACATTATCAGCAGTGTTAGTAAAAGGTCACAGTACTTTTCTGATTTCTGTAATATATAATATGGTATATGAAAATATCAACTTTTGATATCATGAAATCATATTTTAAAATAAAAGAATTAACAGATTTTAAAAATTGTAACTAGTTACAATTTTTTTTTATATTGGAGGAAAATTATAATTTTCATCCAATATAAAAAATATATATAGTATGGGGCGACATTGTAAGAGGAAAAGGAAACAATCTGTTGATTTATTTAGCATTTCAAATGAGTTCATTATATATATAGATACTAATCTTATCTTGCATGACTCATTATATATTATTATATCATTATGTCTTATTCAATCACTGCTATGCTATAGCTCATACTAATGTAGATGACAAAGCAGGATATTTTGTTAGAACTTTTTTTTTTCCTACCAAGTTTCACAAAATTTTGTGACCGTTGATGGTCTGTCTTGAGAACGTCGAAGCCGTAACCATCGCTCAATTTGCCTTTCAGTAACATCCAACTGCTTAGAAAGTCCTTGTATCTGAAATTTAAGAATTATAACGTTGGGATTAAAACGAAATATGTTTAGTATTTAAAATTTAAGTTCAATCAAAATTTATATTCATTATGTGTGATGAGTATCAATCAATAGAAGAAAAAAAAACAGACCTGTTTATGTTTGAGAGGTCCTTTCAAATTTTTGTATGCTTTTTCTAAAACATCATTTTGAGGAGCTCTTTTTGTTTTTGAATTTTTTATCCCTAATGCAAGTCCCAGAGGAGCAAACCAATACCTTAAACAAAAGTTATTAATATCAATATAATATCACAATCAGGCTTATTTTGCCCACAAAAGTGGGCGTTACCCATGGCTTCACAGGGCGCGGTGTCCGGCTTTTTGCAACTTACTTTTCGAAAAGAAATCGAATTACTAGCATCACCAAGGCCATAGGCAGAGGATAAAATAAATCTGTTGGAACTGTGTGCTGGACCACATCATTTTTTTCCATATCAGCCCATGTTGCATTGGGCGGGAGCCACACGTGCCGTGTCCAAAAGCGGTTAGAGAGCTCTCGTAACAGATCCATGTTCAAGTAATAAAGTTCGAAATACAATATAAATTAAAAGAGGATGTTAAATACTTTTAAAACACTATCACTTGCACGAATAGATATTCTTCCTGTTTAGTATTGCACGCACATAAACATGTAGCACTGTAAACTGTTGTGATTAAATGGTCGAATTTTGCCGACTATATTTCCTTGGCCGCGAGAGTCGCCATGATGAAAACAACAGTTTCAAAAATATTTAAAGCGTATTTAAGGGAAATGTTAAAATATCAAAATTTACTGCATTGTTTTACGTTTTTCACAATTGGTATAATATTTAAATATTTAAAAATATTTTTGTATCCCATATAATGAATATAAATATCGATAAATATACACAAAAATTCTTATTTTAAGTTTTTTATGACTAATGTAGTAATTTGCTCACGTGATGAGATTTTGCGCGGTTGAAATTTAAAAGTTCAAGAGCTACCAGCAGCCAGAGATAACCGCCAGCAGCAACAATGTCTCTCACATGTCTTCCAACTCCACAGTAGATGATACAGTCGATACAGGGTGCGTACCGTATTCACTTGCGAGCGCTGAAAGTGCTGACAAAACGTACCGTATCACCTCTGTCAGCACTTCACAGCGTTTACCGAAGAGACCCGAACGGACAACAGCTGTTGCTGATAACCTCTGCGCGCTTCTGAAGGTAAATAGGTGAGGCGCCTCACAGAGGTCTGGCGTACCGTATTTGCTAGCGCAAAGTATCCAAATTGCTCAGAATTCGTACCGTATTGCCACAGCACTGCACAGCGCTCTCATCGAAATACGGTACGCACCCACAGTAGTCCATCTCCTATACTGGGAATGTCAGATCAAAAAACGCGCCATAATTCCGACTGGGTGAAGCGGACAGAACTAAAAGTAACTGAAGTAACGTTACGCGTGTAGTTCAGCCCGCTTCACCCAGTCGGAATTATGGCGCGCATTGATCTGACATTCTCAGTATAGGAGATGGACTAACTGTATCATCTACTGTGTTCCAACTCCAGGCACTTTTTGTAGTCCAGCGACACTAGCGACACCGCATGCGACACATTAACTACAATGTTAAGCTTACCAAGCTTTTAGTTCCAGATGTCACTATATTGGCGCAGCGTCGTTTCATATTGGACTACGCGCTAGCATAGGGAGTTGGAAGACATGTGAGAGACATTGCAGCAGCAGCCAATCTCCCTCACATGTCTTCCAACTCCAGACCGCTCAACCAGACACTTTTTGTAGTCCACGCAACACTAGCGACATCGCACGTGACACCTGAACTACAATGTTAAGCTAACGCAGCTTTGTAGTTCCAGGTGTCACAACTATTGGCGCATCGTCGTTTCTATTAGACTATACGCACTAGCATAGGGAGTTGGAAGACATGTGAGGGACATTGACCAGCAGCAATGTTCCTAACGTCTACCAACTCCCTATGCTAGCTGCTAGCGCGTAGTCCAATAGAAATGACGATGCGCCAATAGTACTGACATCTGAAACTACAGAGCTTCGTAAGCTTAACATTGTAGTTCAAGTGTCTCAAGCGATGGCGCTAGTGTTGCATAAACTACAAAAAGTGCCCGGAGTGCACCAGCAGTGCAGCAATCCCAAATCCCTATGTCCCTTACATATGTCTAAGGATTCTGGGCTGATTTTTTAGACAAGAGTTCAATTTCCCTCTCTATAAGGAACACTGCGATACGTTTGGAGGCTATTTGAACTATTATGATAAGGCTGACTAAAGGTCAGAAACGATTTAATGTATGACGTAAACAGAGATAACCACTTGAATTTCTTGCGCTCAGATGACAAACAAGACCTCAAACCTCGTACAGCAGTATTATTAATAGTATTTTTAGCTGCCATTACAGGAAGTTGGAAGACATGTAAGGGTCATTGCAGCAGTTCGCAATGTCCTTCACGTGTATTCCAACTCTGGGCACTTTTTGTAGCCCACTCAAACCTAGTGCCATCGCACATGACACCTGAACTACAATGTTAAGCTTATGGGGCTTAATAGTTCCAGGTGTCGCTTCTATTGAACTACGCGCTAGCATAGGGAGTTTGCTTGGAAGACATTGAGCAGTACAAGTATAATGCATAATGTCGTTAAATAAGTTCAAGTCCCTTCTTTTCTACAGACTTTATCACAAGTCTTCCTGAGCATCTGTTCAAGTCTGAGCACTTGGAGAAACTCAAAAAAGTATTGTCTGATTGCAGTGGTTTGTGGTTAGGTTAGTTTCTGGGTTCTGCCCGTTTTTTTGTTTGATACAGAGTTGAGATACAAAAAGGTATGCGAGGGTTTTCATAATTTTATTAATATATCACATCACATCAATTGTTGATACATCAGTCCTCACGGTTTTACTATATTTCTCATTCTAAACTATGTCGTCTACATGCACCGTGCAAGTGGTATGTTATTTCCATGACATGAAAATTATCATCACCAGAAAGAAGCTGTATTTTTACTGCCAAAGATATTAAGTTTATTTTATTATTGCTTAATGGCCATAAAACCATACATTTGCTTGGTGACTATTTAAATAATAGCAGCTCCACTTATTTTATGTGAGATCTGACATTTATGTTAGGCAATAAAAATTTAATTTATATCTTGGTTTGGTGTCAGTAGACAGTACATGCCAGATGCATTGCACCTAGTCAATATGACTAATAAAGAAGCAACTTTTTTCAGGCCAACTTCAATAAATTTTGATCACATCAGTGTTTGTTCCAATTTAATATAAACATGAGTTTCACATGCATGGTAAGTAGACTGAAACAGATATGATCAAAATCCCTTTAAATCGGCCTCCAAACAGTTGCTTCTTTATTATTCAATAGCTGTGTAATATACTAAAAATATCATAGGGACTTAAAGCCTACGACCACAGTCAATTCTTATCTCACTTAAGCTCAGCCCGATTATCACGGTCCAAACTTTATCACTGCGCAAAGACCATCGCTATGAAGGGCCACTGTCCTAGGCTTTAATTCCATGCACTACTCCATGTAAATATCTGGGAGCTAGTTTTACTTATTGCCTAAGATACAAAACAATTAAATTAATAATGCAAAGTTTCACATTTGACCAATACAATTGATCAAGTGGATTAAAATTAATATAAAAAAAATGCATGATTGATATCTTACAACATTTATTTGAATAAAAATCTATAATATTACAAGTAAAAAAAGAATGCAGCTCCAAGCAAGTACGATAACACAAAATACAAGCAAATTAGGTCATGTTATAGGATTTAAAGGCAGAATTGATATTTTATATATGTATGTAATTTGAAATGTATATTGAAAGAAATGTGAAAAGCTACAAATATAGAAAAACATTTAATTTTCCTCTGCAGCAAAATAGAAAAAAAAAATGTTTCCTAAACCAAATTAATTATTCACTGATACAATATTGTAAACAAAGAGATTATAAAGATAGAGGGCATAGCCCTTTGGTAAAAGCATTGCGAGCTTTGGTCCTCCACAGAAAATATTTTCACTAGAATCGCATAACAGTTTCCTGCTGGGCAATAGCGGATGAGTAGCATGATTAGCAGTTACAGCTTTGTTTACATCGCATCGCCCAATCAGGGCTGCCGTGCTTTAGCATGGCGGAAAGCGCACTCAAATTTTCCCAAGGCCCAGACTGAGCAAGAAGGCAACAGCATCTCCTACCCTTGCCCCTCTATCAATAATAACACTATGATTGTAAATATTAATGAAATAATCTTAATTTGAAAAGTTAATGCAAAATCATTTTTGCACAATTTAACATAGGTGAATAGTTCTTGTTCCTGCAAACAAACTAAGTAGATTTCAATTATAAAAAGACTGCTTACAATCAAGTCTCCATTGTCAGACATGAAATAGAACAATTATAAGGGTGTACAATAGAACACATTAGATTATCACTCATTCAATTAATTGTGTAATAATTTTAAATATAAGATATTATTATGTACATTTAGATGTGTGGGGAAAGGTAAAATTTCCTATGTGCCAAAACAAGAGGGGAAAAAAGAGAAGAAAAAAGGTTAGTTAAGTTAGTGGCATATATAATACAAAGATATGTTCATTATCATTTGTAAACTAACATTGCATGTAGAAGGCTACACTGGCAGGAAGAGGATGCTCTGTGCATGTTTAATTGCACAGCCCATCTATCCTGTGTCACTTTCAATAATAGTAACAACAATATAACAACCATCAGTATGGACTTGTATCATTAACCCCTCTCCCCTTTTAAATATTAACTCTCATTTTTCTTTTAATTAATAAATGCTATATAATCCTAAATCATGCTTCTTCTTCTTTTTTTTTTTTTTTTTTTTTTTTTTTTTTTTTTTTTTTCCTTCCCAATTTTATGTAGTTATTTATGAAATTATTGTAAACATAAAAAATAAATGCAATGTTAGTTTACTTAGAATAAATAAACATTAGCGATGAGTAGGAAAGTTAAGAAATAATAGGAATTTTCCTTTGCCACAGCAGTAATTAGATCAGTTATATAACTTTTCTAATTACAAATATCAAAAAAAGTAATACTGTGATAGAGAATAAAAATTAAATATCAAATCCTTATATTACTCTCAGCATATTATGTTTGGTTTGCAAATGTGTTAATGATATTTTATCAAATCATGTATTTTTATTTTTACAAATGCAAGTGATAATAACTTACAGGTAAAATTATTATAACTTCAAGTCCCTAATTAAGTTATGTGTGTGTGTGTTTAAAAAAGATATTGGCTTCCGCCAAATTTGCTTAATAATATTAAGCTCATTTAGCTCAATTCATATATTAGTGTTGACAGATGGAAGAAGGCACTGGTAGTAACATTCTGATTCAGAAAAAGGCATCATGAGAGACCAAGATAGACACCTCTTGACGACCATCAACACATTCAGGGATGTTAACTCTTCCTGTAGACATTGCATCATAACATTAGCAAAGAAAGAATAGCAGGGGACAACAAGAACCAAATTTTACACTTTTACTTTACTCTCATCCAATTTTAATGTTTTATTAATATGTATAAATGGGGGAGGGGGGAGCTCCCGGCTGATATATAAAATGTTACCATTTTTAAAATAAAATAATAAATAAAATTTACATCGTCAAGGCTGGTTTATGAGCTAGCAGGGGAGGAGTTATTTGTAACAGAACTACAATTGAAATTTAAACTATTAAAAACAGATAATTACATTAAATATGTTAAAGGAATAGACCGGAGAAAAACATAAGCATTTATATCAAAAAACACTTGATGGGATTTACATAAATAACTTTAGTTTGTCTCAAAACCCAACAGTAGCCCCGTAGCAGTGATCAGAAAATTCGATTTATGCAACCCACACAACATTTTCATACTAATTTTTGCATGTTTATGACGTCATAAACATGAATTTTCACGCAAATTGCATACTTTACAGTATTTTCACGCTCTCTCGTGGGGCTACTTTAACATTCTGATAAAAATTGTCATCAGTTTTGAAGATCCCATTTCGTGTTTATTCATTAAAAAGCACATGTTGTTTTATGTGGTCTATGGCTTTAAGGATAGATTAAGTAAAACTGAAGATATCAGCCTGGCCTTCTATAATAACCCTGCATTTAATATTAAGGGGTGGAAAGACCCAAACTGTACAGACAGGCATGTTATTACCCGTTATGCGGTGCATGGTTTCCACCATGTAATATGTCAGATTAAAGAATATCACGAGTGTAATGATAAATGTGTATGTTTGTTATGTGGTGGCCTATGTACTAGGTACCACTTACTTCATTGTCCATCTCGGACCCTATCATTAAAGTCAATATGCCAAAATGTAGACGTATAGAGTGCAATGTAAATATATATGTATAAGTATACCTTGGTGTTTAATAAATAAAATAATAAAATAAAATAATAAGCGTGAAAAGTAGAGATTAGAGCATAGCATGTTGAATTGAAAACTCTAATTTATATAATTAAGGCAGGCAATCAGCTAAAGCGGGATTTGACTAAAAAGTTATCCAGAAAAATAAAAAAAATTGCAGCAATACATTAGGATAAGGAATTTTCAAAAAATGTAAAAATGTTAACATTTTGAGAGGCAACTACTCGTGTAGTACTAATGTATATAAATATATTACGTTTTTTTCTGAAGTTATTTTGCTAAACCAATAAATATCCTATTGTTTTAGTAGCATTAACCGCGATGGTTTTTTCACATATTTATAAACCAATAAATATAATAAAAATATATTAACTTTAATTTTATAATTGCACTTTGGTTGTATAATATCTCATCTTCCCTCAGTCTTCACGTTCAAAACAATCAATTAAAACACTTGTTTCTTTAATTATGAAATTAATTCAGCTCCCTACCCCCTTCCAACAAATGGAGGGGGGGGGGGGTCTGAAAAGATGAAAGATGCTTACCAGTATGACGCATCACAGATCCAGGGGAAGGCATCAGTTTTTTTATCTTGTTGGGTAAAGGCTTGACCTTATTTTCCTTGTGCTCAACCTGAATATAAAAAAATAAAAAATAAACTCTTTACTAGTTTGAAAAAAGGGTGGATTATATTTATTTTCAATACAGTGTGTTGCCAATTTATCAAGCTTATTCATTTTACTTATTTATCACGAGTTAATGAGCTTGTCGTCACCAAATTGTACATAGAATTTTAAGTTTGAATGTTAGACAAATTTAACCACCATAAATGCAAAAGAATATTCATGAAGCTAATGACTTTTTTAAGCCTGTTTATTTAATTTTGAATGCTTTAAAGCAAGGCATTGTAAAATTTTAGTATAATAGTGAATAATAGTTTTGCTATCTAATTAACTAAAAGAAAGCTCCTTACTACTTACCACTTTAATAGCAGATGAAGAATCATAGTTGACATATGGCAAACTGACAGCAGGAACATTGGGGTTACTGTTTTCAATTTCAGCCTTGATCTATATGACAAAGTAAACATTTTATATTAGTTTCAAATAGCCTTAATTTAATCTTATAACATTGTACACTTAATACTTGCATGCTATAATTAAAATAATAACAAGGGTTCCAAAAAAATATATATAGGCCTATATATATTTGGGGGGGGGGGGGGGTTCAGATAGCACCCGGAAAAAACGCTTGTGTGTGTGTGTGTGTGTTTATTATTTTTTTTGTTTTTGTTTTTTTGTTTTTTTTTGCGAATTTGTTTCACATGAGAAAAAAAATTACTGCAAATGCGCGGAAAACTGACAGATACCGACGGATCGAGCTGCGCTAATATAAACATATCGCCTCTTTCACATGACGGATAATGACGGATGGAGCTGCGCTTATATAAACAAATGCAACTGGTCACATGCACTCATCAGTAACTGTCGTTTTGACTGATAGCAACGGGTAGAAAAGCTGGGTTTTGCCAGCTTTGCCTTTCAATATCTGTCAGTATCCATCAGTTTTAAAACCATATGAAAGGGTTGGTTTTGTTGCATTATAAACAAGTTGCAACAATACTTTTTCAACTTTGTTCACCCGTCGACGTTAAATTTACACGTCATATGAATGATACTTAATTGCTATGCTATTCAGTGGCTCCAATATTTTGTGAAGAATAAAAATATATAAAAGTAGTACATACATACATACATATCATGATGCCATAGTCCCTTTCGGGGTAGGCCAGGACGAATCCTTTCTCGTAAGAGGGCTTACAATGATCTGCGGCTTACCAGACCACAGGCTCTACCCTTAATACCACACTCCTCTGGGCTCCTAATACCAGACCTGTGCAGCTCGGACCACCAAATCTTACGACGGCAGCACTCGCCACTATGGACGAGAGGTGGTCAAACTGCCTGGCCAACCCACGCATTGCAGCGGAAACGTACACATTGAAACACACTGAAACTTCACCGTTCTAACCACCGCTCTTACAAGCTGGCCTTTCAAGGCTAACCCAGCTTGGTAATGAACACCGAACTTCCAGCGTGCCAAACGAGCACGCTAACCACTACACCACATCGGGAAGTAAAAATGTTATTTATGTTATTCATCATAAAAAATATATATATAAATCCTTGTAAACATTCAGTCCTTTTTTTTTTTTTTTTTTTTTTTTTTTTTTTCCCCTTTTATTTAATTTTTACCTTGTACACCTACACTGGTTTAAAGTTAATGATTTGTTAAATGAAAATAATTTCAGATCATTCATCATGATTTTATTTATTTATTTCTGCAATGATAATAATGATAATATGCAAATAAAAGTGATGAATTTCCTGAAATTATGATCACTTAAAAGAATCATGAAATTAACAACTTTGAACCACCGGGGGGGGGGGGGGGGGGGGGGGGGGGGAGGGAATTTTTTTTTTACTACTTTACTGTTTTAAAGAATTGTTTGTGCTTTTTTTTAAATGAAGTTATTTTTTCAGGAAATTCATCACCATATTATATATTTTTGTGGAAATACACAATTAAAATTGTGATGAATTTCCTGAAGTTATTTTCATATAAAAAGTTAGGAACAACTTTAAACAGAGAAGTGGCCAAAATTAATGAAAGAAAGACGGGTTGGGGGGGGGGGGGGGTATTTTGTTGCCATAAGCTTCACAAGAAGTGATAGTTTCTTAAAACTATAATATTCACTTAAAAAATCATGAACAACTTTGAATCGAAAAAATCAAATAATAGTGAAAAAACAATGAATTAATAATGTTATTTAAAAGCAACATATTACTGAACCTTTTTTTTCCCCCACCACTTAACTGTTTTATAGTTGTTCAAGATTTGTTATGTAAACATAATTTTTTTTTTTTTTTTTTTTTTTTTTTTGTAAATTTTGTAAAACATTATACAAAAACTAAACAATAACAATGATTAAATATGTTATTTTCCTTATTTTTAAGCTTAAAATAAGGTATACCCTAACATAAATAATATTTGTAATACATTTTTTTAACTGTTATAAAAACAAAGTGCAATGTCCCTAACAATGTCAGTGAGGGTTGATGAACTTACGTTACTGTACTTAATTTTGGGCACCAGGAGGTTTCGGATCATCAGGAGGTTTTGGATCACTAAAAGGTTTCACAATATAAAAATGTCTCTTACATGTCTTCCGACTCTTGGCTTATTTTTTAGGCATGCTGTTTTAAATTTCCTTCTCTAGGGAACTGAACACTGTGTTACCTTTGGGGGCTATTTTAACTACCGTATATAATAATTAATAATAATATAGAAACAATATAATGTATGACGTAAATAGAGATAACCACTTGAAATTCTTGCGTTCAGGTGACAACAAGACCTCAAACTAAAGTACACTAGAATTTCCCAAGTATTCTAGCCCCATAAGAAATTTCTATAATTTGTTTACATTGTTGAGAGGTCACGATTACCATTTAATGCATGTTATTTGAGTGTGGTTTTCAACAATACAGAAATAATTCGGTCAGAATACTTGGTATATAGGGCCTTACCTCAAACCTTGTGAAGCAGTATTAGTAATAGTAGTTTTGGCTGCCAATCGCAGCGCTAGAGTGTATAAGCTTCAATCATGCTTGTCTACAAATTTATACAGGGAGTCGGAAGACATGTAAGGGACATTGAACAAAATGTTTTTGTTTTTTTATAGGGGATTTCGTCTTCGTCTTCGTTTTTTTTTTTTTTTTTTTTTTTTTTTTTTTTTTTTTTTTCTCTCTCTTGTTAAAAACAAAAACAAATAGTTGGATATTTTTGGATCAGGTCAAGATAAGATGTATATTTAGAAGGTGATGTAGTTTGCCTAGGTAGCAGCAGGGATGAAACGTCACAGAAGGTGAATCAAAACAAGAGGGAAAATTTAGCCCCAAAAGAGGGGAAATTTTGTGTCCCTCCTCCTATTTCAGGTACATAATGCATTGTACCTGAGAGACCACGTGGGTCTTTTTACAGTCACCTTGTATGATGTATGTCAAAATTTGAAGTTTTACGAAGGAAGCCGAGTTCTGACGACAGTAAAAGGGCAAATTATACCACCTTCTTGGATCGGGTTAAATAATCGGAACCCTGATAATAAAATAATAACAATACCTAACAAACAAACAAACAAAAAAAAAAAAAAAAAAAAAAAAAAAGGAAAAGTAACTCACCTCTTGGCGAGTCTTGGGGAGAGGCATCTTAGAGTTGAAGGGGTTTGCAGGGTTGTTTATAGGACTCTTGGAGTGCACCACAGCAATTCTAGGAGCCACAACAGGTCCTTTGATATACTGGGAGATGGGACTTGTGATATGAGCAACATTGATAGCTCGAGGGACTTTAGGGAGTCTTGATGTAGGATGCTTGAAGTCTGCAGAACGTGGCTCTGAAGTTTTTGGCACTCGGAATGGAGTGGAGACATGCACTCTACTAGCAGCATCAGACTTGGCAGAAGAACCTACACTAGCACTTTTACCCTCACTTGAAGTTTTAGCATGTACTGGTGTCTTGAATACTGCAGGTGATGGAAAGAATTTTTTCTGAGAGAGTGGTCCACGATTAGCAGCTGGAGTCACTTTACTTGATACAATTGGTGTTCTACTTTCTGTCATTTGTGCCGAGTTTTGTGTGGCAATCAGTGGATAACTTGGCTTCATTTGAGGAGTACAGAAATATTTCTTTGAGCTTGGAGGAGCTGGTTCAGTTGGCGAGAATAGCTCCAGTTTATTAAACTTCTCCTCTGATTTGCACAGCTCTGCATGAGATGCATTCTGATCCCTGGTTTCCAAGTAGCTAACTCCCATACTAAGAATCATGTCCATTTCATCAATGGTGTCATTCATCAAAGAGGAGTCTTTCCGTGCACTGTCATCAGAGCTTTGCAAGGACATTGAAATATCATTAATATTTTCTTCATTGCACAGAGAGTCCTCCTGCAACATTGAGTCTTCCTTTGCAACAACCTCAGCTGCACAAGTTTCTTCTTTTTCTTCACCAACTTCCAAAGGTAATTCAATTTTTGGTGTTTCTCCAGACTCAATTGTTACTTGTTCAAGCACTATACTTGGCTCTTCAGCAGTTTTAGCCTTTTCTTTTATTTGGTTCTGTAGAGACACAATTGCATCAATAACTTGTACTGAAGGTACTTTAGAGACATCTTGGCTTTTGGTGTGTATGCTTTCATCGATTGCATCTAAATACTGACTTGACAAGTCTGCAGGAGATATTGGGCTATAGAGTTGAGACGGAGACTCTTTGTTCACCTTCACAGGGGTCATCAGCAGTTCACTTGTAGTTTCCAATGCTGTGTTGATGCTCCTTGCAACTTCTTGCTCCTCGATAGTTAGCTTTTCTGCAAGGTCAGATATGCACGCCAAAGTATACAGTCCTTCAGGCACTTCATCGAGCTTTTCACAATCCACTTCTACTGGTAAGGTTTCAATATCTTCACCGTCATCACAAAAATCTTTGGATATACTTGGCTCTACAGCAAGAGGATCAGAAACTCCACTCTCAAAACTCAAATTGAGCCCTGAAAGATTACATCCAGAGAAATTTGCCTCCTCCAAACTAAATTCTTGAATAATCACTTGCTCTGTTTCAATGTGCACTTGTTCTGCCTCAAACTGAATTACTTCTTGTGGTTTCCTAGGGCTTGGGGGAGGAGCTTCAGGCACTTCACTGTGTACTTCTTGGTTAGGTACATTATCTGGTTCAATTTCAGTAGCTCTCTCAGAAACTGTTAACTGCTGCTCTCGGATAATCTCTCTGTAAATAAAGAAATAGGCTTGTAAAAGCTAAGTCAAGAACAATGACAGAGGTAATCGGATGAACTGCAGCCTGCAATGCAAAACATTATTAAATTGTAAGTTCTAACATCAAAAGGTGATTTGTGCCAGAAGTCTCAATATGAACTCATGTGTGGAGCTGTTATACAACCAAGATATTCATGTACTATCACTTTCATCAAAAATTTTATTTGCAGCATTTATATGGCAAAACCATATAAACATACGAGAGTGGGTGGTGGGTGGCTTTGCTCCCACCACCAACTTAAAGAAGAGAGGAGAAATCTTTGTCACCAAAAATCACGTGGTTTAAGTGACCAATAAGAGGTAGTGTTGTTGTCTTCGTTCACCTGAACGTGTGGCGAGCACCAGACAGGCAGGCAGGGAGGAAAGAAGGCAAGAAGGCAGCACGGCTGCTTGGCTTGCCGCAATGCACTTTGATGACCTTTCATTACAACACAACATTGCACCACAGTGGAGTCCATACTCTATAAAAAAAAACTGCGTTTAGATTTGGTCTCAGTATTGTCGTGCGTTGTGATGCAAGGTCAAAGTGCATCGCGGCAAGCCAAGCAGCCGTGCTGCCTTCTTTCCTCCCTGCCTGCCTGTCTGGTGCTCGCCACACGCTCAGGTGAACGAAGACAACAACACTACCTCTTATTGGTCACTTAAACCACGTGATTTTTTTTTTAAGTTGGTGGTGGGAGCAAAGCCACCTACTCTCGTATGTTTATATGGTTTTCCCATTTAAACGATGCAAATAAAATTTTCGATGATAGTGATCATACATACATACATACATATTTCTGAATAGAGGAGTAGCGGATAGCTTCAGAGATATTTTTATCTACATTATTATTTATTCATACATACATATACATACATACATACATATACATACATACATATACATACATACATACATACATACATACATACATAGTACATACATATTATGTACCGATCACTGACTATAATAAAAATGTTTCCATATAACACACTTCCATATATGTATGTATGTATATGTATGTATGTATGTACATACATACATACATACATGTTGGAAATTGATGATCGCAATTTACAAAAATTATAACTGTATATACATACGTATATACATACATGTGTACATATTAAAACTTGAAACCTCAAAGGTAAATTTAAATTTAAAATTTCATAACTTTTACAGCTAATCCCCCAAAATTGTGCATAACATTGTTCTGCAAAAAGTGCAGTCTGAAAGCATAGCATATAGAGCAGTTCTGTTTATTTGCAAAATTTACCTATTGGCTCGTTTCTGACGTAGCAATTTGGATGCTTTACGTAGTTCCTCGATAGTTAAAGGCCCAGAAAATATTACATTTCCACAATCTTCGGAATCACTCATGATGCTGCGAGAATTTGACGGCTGCGACTGTCCGTGGACGTGTTTGGACTTGCTTTGATTATGACCGTTATTTTTTAGCGGGAAATAACGTACAATAGGTTCTAGACCACTCGGACGTGGACTAGCTGTTAATTCATCTAAATACTCAAATAAAGATTGATTTTTCGACACCTGCATATTTCACAATCTTAGAGACATTTTATCAATTCTTAAAATATTAAAGATCACAAATAATAACTGACTTTTTTCAGAAACAAAACTTTTTTGAACTTTTCTTGGCGGCCATTACACAAATGAATGGAGAAATGCAAAATGCAAAAAAAAAAATAGTTGCTGGTTGGCCGTAGTTGGCGCCAGTTGGCGCCGAGTTTTGAACGTTTTTATGAATAATTATAAATATGCATTATTTCACATTCCCATTTATTTCTTTCATTTAATTTGTTTATTTATTTATTTGTTGTAACTTTGTGCAGTATTAATAGTAAGGCTGTTCGTAAACCCTGTTCTCTGCACCAAAAATGACGATCGCCTATGGTTATTCAAATGCAATGCGCATTTTTTGGTGCAAGAGAACAGGGTTTACGAACAGCATTAGTATTATTTTAATTGTGATGCATCAGATAAGAGAGAAAATTATTAATGAAATTTACATGGGCTGCTTATGGGAGCACAGTAGATGCAGGGCTTAAAGTAAGCCGGAACGCACCGGTACGCCGTACCGGTAAGAATTTGTCTGCCGGAACGCAGTTCCGGTAAGAAAAATTTGAGGTAAAACAAATATATTCAAATTTATTTGAGTTTTCGTAAATTATTTTAGTTCAGTTTTTTTTTTTTTTTTTTTTTTCTCATACATCTACTGTACCCATTGCGAGATGACATGAAATATCACCAGAATCAAACTTATATTTCCATTGGTTTTCTATAAATTGGCTTTTTTATATAATCAATTTATTTTAAAATTAAAAATGATGTTTTTTTGCTGAATTTATAGATTAATTATAAAAAAAGTATTAATCTATAAATTCTATGAGCACCGATGTTAAAAAATAAATAGAATAAAATGTTTCTCAAATTTCACTCATAAGTCAGCATATTTTCATCAAATAATCAATCAAAATGATATGGCATTGCACACACTCATAATTTTAATATTAACCATTAACCTTTGAAAATATAAAAAAAGATCTTGTCTTTTGTTTTCCTAAATTAAATTTGAAAAAAAAAAAGTTGTTTCAAAATACAATACATATATTAATATTATTATAAAAATGTATATACAAATTTTTTCATTAAAAATCAAAATAATTTAAAATTTAAATTAATTATAAGTAGAGACCGGATTTTCAGGTGAAATTTTTGGTAAAAAAATGTCTTGAAAAGGTGATTTTTTTGCACAAAAAAGGTAAAAAAAAGGTGAAAAAAGGTGATAAACCTGAAAAAAGGTGATAAATTCAGAAAAAGGTGATAAAATTAAAAAAAAAAGTAAAAATTAAAAAAATAACTTTATTATTATTATTATTTTTTAGTGTATATCGACTAAATCAAATATAGTAACCTCGTCGTATCTCAGATTTTGATGTTTTCAAGTTTACAGTAGCACTGTAGCTGAGAAAAAAATTACAAAAAATTAACTTTTATTTTATCCTAAGGCACATGTATTGCACATTACTTCAAATTTTGCCAGTTGATGGTGTCTTTGTAATTAACTAATTGGTAACAAAAAAAACTTTTTTTTGTGTCATTTTGAAAACAATGATTTCAAATAAAGTGCATTTCCTCTGAAAGTACATGAGATAAAAATTTCAAATTCAAACAACCAATAAAGAAAATATTGATTATTCATGCCATGCATTCAATAAAAAATGAGGAAGTCTACACGAAGTTAACCCCTATGTTTGAATACGTCTTTAGAAAGAGAAAAAGTAGTAGATAAACTTAGCATAGGCAATTACCTGCAAAATTGACGTTTTATTTAATAAAAGAAGAAATAAAAAAATTCAATTCCCAACACTTTGCCGACTGTGACGTCATTTGTTTACATCCGATTTTCAATTGTTTTCTGGATTTCATGCAACTGCTATAAATTCAAAAAATTTAACGGCCAACGGCCGCCTTTCAACAATGGGGTCGTTTGAAATCCAGAAGACAATTGAAAATCGGATGTAAACAAATGATGTCACAGTCGGCAAAGGGTTGGGAATTGAACTTTTTTATTTCTTCTTTTATTAAATAAAACGCCAATTTTGCAGGTAATTGCCTATGCTAAGTTTATCTACTACTTTTTCTCTTTCTAATGACGTATTCAAACATAGGGGTTAACTTCGTGTAGACTTCCTCATTGCAAACAACCCCTTTGCCAAAAAATGCAAAAAGCGTAACTTTGTAACTACAAGGGTTTTAAAGATGAAAAGCACTTTAGGGGTAGAATTTTGTATTGGTAATATGAAACTATTCAAATTATTTTTTAAAGTTATTTGTGCCAGGAAATATAATTTATTTAAAAAGTATATGTGCTCCGGGTTGCATTTTACAGGCTGATTGTGCTGCGGGCTGCATTTATTAGGCGCTCACAAGAATTTTACATCATAATTCGAGGTTATTTTAAGGTTATTTCAATTAAAGTATCAAATCAGTTTACCAATACAAATTTATGGCTCTAAACTGATTTTCAGCTTCTAAACCCTTGTAGTTTCAAAGTTATGTTTTTTGCATATTTTGGCAAAGGGGTTGGTTGCAATTTTTTTTTGTATGCGTGGCATGAATAATCAATATTTCCTTTATTGGTTGTTTGAGTTTGAAATTTTTATCTCGTGTACTTTCAGAGGAAATGCACTTTTGAAATCATTGTTTTCAAATGACACAATTTTTTTTTTTTTTTTTTTTGTTACTAATTATTAATTACAAAGACACCATCAGCTGGCAAAATTTGCAACTGAGCTGAAGTAATGTGCAATACATGTGCCTTAGGATAAAATAAAAGTTAATTTTTTGTAATTTTTTCCTGAGCTACAGTGCTACTGTATACTTGAAAACATCAAAATCTGAGATACGAGGTAACTATTTGATTTTGTCGAATGCTATACTGCCTATAGGTATTTTGTGGTATTACAAGTACATGCAACCTACAACAACAACAACAACAAATTATGATTTAAAAATAAATTTAAAAAAATGTTACTATAGATGACATACAATAGTGTTGCTCCTAAAATCACGATCGCCTTTGGTTATTCAAATGGGATGCGCATTTTTTGGTGTAATAGAACAGGGTTTACGAACAGCATTATTGAATCTCTCTGTTTTAAAAAATTGCGGTAAAAAATCATTTTTTTATAAACGTTTTATAAATTCTTAAAAAAAAAAAAAAAAAGAAAATCCTCATTAAGGTGAAAAAAATTTATGAAAAGGTGAAAAAAAGTGAAAACCTAAAAAAAGGTGTGAAAAAAAGAGTTGATCTCAAACGGCTCGAAAGTTGCTATAGTTCGTGGACATTCTTATAAAAAAGGAACATATATTATTCATATAGCAACAAAAAAGTGATCACCTGAAAATCCGGTCTCTAATTATACGCAATTTTATTTTAATTTTTTAAACCTAGCGAAAAAATTTTAGCTTAAAATTAAGCAAAAAATAAGAATGCCACGCCCCTTTTTCAAAATTTTTTCGCCTGCGGCGGGCAACTGGGGGGCTGAGCCCCCCAAACCCCCCCATGGGGTGTGGAATCATCTCACTATTGCGTTCCGGTAAGACTTCAGATCTACTTTAAGCCCTGAGTAGATGGTACAGTAGTCCATCTCCTATAGCGGGAATGTCAGATCGAATGCGCGCCATAATTCCGACTGGGTGAAGGTGACAGAACTAGAAGCCGTAATTTGAAGTAATGTTACGTGTAGTTCTGACAACTTCACCCAGTCGGAATTATGGCGCGCATTCGATCTGACATTCTCGCTATAGGAGATGGACTACTGTATAATATACTGTGTTATGGGAGCAGGGTCGGACTGGCAATGAAGGGGCCTCGTCCGCAAAAGGGGTGTAACATTCTCTTTAGGGGCCACAAAGGGGGCGTAACACCCTAGTTACGCCCCTTTTTGGGCCTTAGAGGCCTCCAAACAAGGGGGGCCACGTCCGCAATTGCGGACTTGCTCTTATGGCCAGTCCGACCCTGTATGGGAGTAAAACTTCAAAACATCGTATTTTAAAATCAGCATGGTGACCCCCCAAAATTTTTACATTTTTGAAGCGACTGTATCCTATGTATTACTGTGTGAAATTTCAGATTTTTCTTTCTATAAACCTTTTTAGTCAAATCCCATAGTACCTGATTTCCTAACATCTTCCACCTCTGGGGCCTTTTTTTTTTTTTTTTTTTTTTTTTTTTTTGGGGGGGGGGTCATTTTTTTTATTTATGGATAATTTTGATCAACTCTTAAAATTTTCTTGAATAGTATTTATCACCTCTAGGATCGTTGGTATTTATGCACATGCACATTGAAGCATATAATAATTTTTTCGCAACATTTTTGCACTCGCAACATTTTTGTGCTGGTTAACACACCCATAGAATGGCAATCTAATCAAATGCTAAATCACTTAGAGCTCCAAAGCCTTGTGCAATAATCAATGCACAAATTTTAAGACAACGTTATATAATATAGGATAATAGGATTGAACTATGTATTGAATTTAGTACATGCATGTCCATACCTTCCTCTCTAGAGCAATCAAGTAATATTTTTAATTACACCCAACTTGAGAATCATACAATCTAATTGACTAATAAAGGAACAACTGTTTAGAGGCCTACTTATTAAGCGATTTCAGTCACATCTGCTTCCTACATTGATGCTTCCGGGTCAAAAGAGAGAATCTGCACTTTCCACCAGCGCAGTGAGTGAAGTATGTGCTGCACTTTCCACCGTGGAGCATCTGTAATGTTAAGTAAATGGCCGCTATATAGTCCACGCACCGTGCTGCGTGGAAAGTGCAGATACTCCACTCGCTGCGCTGGTGGAAAGTACAGATGCTCTCTTTTTACACGGAAGCATCGACATACTAAATAAGCTTATTATGCATGATTAGTAAGTAGAAACGGAAGCGGATGTGAGCAAAATAGTTGGCCTCAAAACAGTTGTTCCTTTATTAGTCAGTATAAAAACATACTCAACAGCAGAAGTTATAAAGATATATGGACATATGAAACCAGATCGAGAGGCAAAATATGATGGAGGAAATAATTTAACATAATAACTATAATGTTTATAAATCATATAATATAACTTGAATAAAATTACACTGCCAAACTTTGGTAAAAAAACAAAAACACAATTAAAATGGACGGAATAAAGAGTGCAAGTTATGCAGTAACTACCAAAATTGAATGATAATGAATCAAAATATGAGTATTACACATCAATTAAATTAAAGGGTTAGTTTTTGAGTCTTTGCATTGAGGCTTTCATCTGGGTACAGCTGATGTTTTATATCCTCTAGTGATGACAGTCCGCTGATTTCCAGTTCATTTGCACACATTGGGCAAGCATGTTCTGTTTGAAGTAACCTTTGGAACATAAAAATATGTTAAATGTGCGCATCTAAAATACAAAAACTTAAAATAATAACAAAATCAAAAATAAATTATCATAATGTACACCTTTGGACAAAAGTTTCTGAACAATTTGTATAAGGTGTGTGCGCATGATGTCATTCTGAATGCTTTTTGATGCTCTTCTTGAGCAATAATGAATAACATTGCTCAGCATAGGACAAACATAGTTTTTGGCTATTTTCTTTGGAAAATTAGCTATGGCCCATGGCGCTCACTTATGGCGTTGACTTTAACATGAATGAAATCACCGTATAGGCAACCCATAATCACACTATGCTATCTTTATGAGAAAATGCAGCGGACATCGCTGCTCCGTTTGGGAACTTTTGTCCAGAGGTGTACATAGTACATACTCGACTGTCATATAAAATGTTACTCTAATACCTTAGAGTAAAGGTACAGAATAATGTTATTATATGATGTACAATGTTTATGGAAAAAGTGTCAGAGTGTAAGATTTGATAGAAAACCACAGATAGAGTTATATATCGTCGTGGTTCCGCTATATTGTCCGATGTCCACTTGGTTCAAAGTTTACTAATGTCCGTTGTCCATTTGGTTCAAAGTTTACTAATGTCCGATGTCCATTTGGTTCAAAGTTTACTAATGTCCGATGTCCATTTTTTTTAAAAAGTACTAATGTCCGATGTCCATTTTGAACCAAAAAAATTTTATTATATTTTTCAATCCAGAGTTTCGTTTTACATATATATTTCAAATTTCTTATAGATAGCTTCAAAAATTGGCAATTTATACAATAAAAACTCAAAATATATTGCGAGAATATACGTCATCTGATCCGCGGTACGCCTCTTTTACGAACACGCAGATATCATTTGCTTGCCAAAACTTGTATTATAATGAAATTTCTTTAAGAAAATTAATTTAAAAATTGGTAGCTATATTTACCGGCTTATTATGGTTAAATTTTTTTGTAAAATAATTGATGAAAGCTACTGTGAATAATTTTATAGTATAAATTTCTACAATCGATGTTATACTCAACTTAAAATTACGCAGATATATATTTAGAGATTTTTTTTTACATTTATAATAAACATTAACAATTTTAATTAGCAATTGTTGGTTTAAGAATTGATTAAAAAAATTAGTATATACAAAAGTATACTTTTATAAATACATAAAAAAAAATTATTGTATCGCAATAGACGATAAGAAAAAAGTGTTTATACTTTCTATATTTAAAAAAAAAAAAGAAACGCATATTTTTAAAATATAAAATATATTAAAATATTTGTAAATTTATCGCAAACAGTTCGCAAAAGAGTATAGTGTTAAACTACCCCTATATTGCTGTTTTTGCACTTATTTGAAAATTTTTTTTTGCACATAGAAAAAAAAATTCTATGAAATTCATAATCCCCAAATATAACTTATCCATAGTTGCGCAACCTGAGAAAATACATGCAGTGCTTGAATTAAATTTATAATTTTTCTTTCATATAAATTTACAAATTTATGAATTTCGTATAGATTCATTTAAAAATACTGAATTGCGCCCCTAAATTTTCAGTTTCAAAACAGGTTGCTGTTTTTTTATTATTATTTCTTTAAAAAAAAATTGCAAGTCAACATACCATGAATTATGAATTCTTTGACTCTAAATTTTAATTTGACATTTTTATTGTCTGCAGTTGCATAGAAATGAATTAATTTCAAGTTAATGAACGAACCTATATATTATATTTCTATGCAACTGCAGAATATATGGTTCAAAAATAGAGCAAAAGTTGCTCTAGTTATTAACTGTAACCTAATTTTGTTTGTGATAATTTTTTTTAAAACTACTTCAGCATATTCTCTGATGTATTCATTTGTACAACAATTTTTTTAAATTATTACTACGTGAACTTAAAAACGAAATTAAGGGAATTTGGAATTTAGAATTTTAGATCTTATATACGGCGATTTTTTTATTTTTATTTATTTAAGTCAACTTTGGAGCAAGTAATACTAATTTTTAAGTATATTTTTGGTGAGTTGCGTCATATATCGCGCTGTTGCTAATATACCGCAACATGCAATGCAAAAACTAAAGCATCATATTTATAGGCAATATACCGAAAATTCAGAATATGGTTTTATTTTGTTCATACAACGCTTCATTCATGAGTTATTATTTTTTAAAGCTTGAGTCCGCGATCTTTTTTAATCTACCGAAAGAGTACAATTATTCTATTTCTAATAAAAATATAATATATTTATAATAAAAAAATTATGCCTTGTTTGGCTATATTTATGATCGTAATAACTGTTAAATGCCTCATTAATACTGCCAATATTAAAGGAGATAATTAGTTTTTTGTGTCTCCTGAAAAGTAGTTAAAAGTGGACATCGGACATTAGTAAACTTTGAACCAAATGGACATCGGACATTAGTAAACTTTGAACCAAGTGGACATCGGACATTAGTAAAATTTGAACCAAGTGGACATCGGACATTAGTAAACTTTGAACCAAGTGGACATCGGACAATAAAGCGGAACCACGACGATATATATATATATATATATACAGTATATATATATATATATATATATATATATATATATATATTACATCATAATGCACTGTATTATATATGATAGCTTACTTTGCAAATTCTGATTTAATTGCAGGAAATTCACAATGTGGACATGTTGTGTAATCTTCCTTTATGATGTGCCGTCCCTAAAGCAAAAGATTCTTTAGTATTTATAACTACTACACACACATGCTACATACAAGAAAAAAATATCCCAGCTGAAAATTTAAAGAAGTAAAACTATTTGCTATATCTAGCACATCTTTGCTAGAAATTTGACCTCTTTTCCCAGCCTACAAGTTAGAGAATTTTTGCATGTCATTAATTTTTAATTTACTGTGCTATAAGAGTTCGGTACATACTGTTATCTTTTGTGTTCTTATTTATTATTATTATTATTTAATATAATTTTATTATTTTTTAATAACACTGATATGTATATTTTAATGGCATTAGTGGAATTCAATAACCATATTTATTTTATTTATTTCTTCACATTGTAATTAAACGAATGCTTCAACACAAGCTATATATGCTTACTGAAGCAGAGTATTAATATTACTTATATGAAAACCTTACGGCATATATGAACAGGGAATCTGTTCGGTAAGTCTTTTTGAGAAACTCGGTACCGAGAAAGTAGACGTAACTCACTTGTTTATTATAGAAAACTCATGAGCCACACCCCCATTCTTGATACCGAGTTTCTTGTGAAGTCTTATGGAATAGACCCTCAGTACATATTGTAATTTTACTTGTGCAATAAAATAAAAATAAATCAATATTCTAGACCTAGTTTTTTTAATATTAATATTGTAATTATTATTATTAACTGGGCAATAAAAACATGCCTACTTTGTTCTTTATAAAATATTAAAATTACTCAGAAATTATGGTTCCTCCAAAATAAGATAATAATAATATTAAACTTACTGTTGCAATGCAGAAAGGAATTGAGTTTTTGCAACGATGACAGAGAAGTTCTGTATCTGCTAAAGGCTGTTCACAATATGGACAAGGGGAAGTGGGCTCAGGTGGCTCAGGTTCTCTTACAGGTTTCCTCACAACATTTTCAATTTTACGCTTATATTTAGGATCCAGATGAGGACGATGCATTGGCCTCATCAAAATTGTTGCTAAATTAAATGCAGTTGTACGTAGGCCTGCTCTGTGACACTCAATTACTGCTGATGTTAATATTGGAACAACATCTGAAAATTAGATTTAACTCCAATAAATAATCGATGGTCAGAAAAATCGATTAAAATACTCACGAGCTGGAAATTTAGAAATATTTGCTGCAACTCTAGCTAACATTCTTGCTGCTAATAAATGCTCTCCTCTCCTTACATGAAGTCTAGCCAAGGTGTAGGAATGTAGCAGTGCAAGTCTAGAACGAAGCACTTCAGGTGCATGCATTTTTCGACTCCGTAATTCTTGATACATGCTCAATAGAGTATCATGAGCATTACGATAATTTCCTACAACAATACAATATTTAAAGCAAAGGATATTTAAATTTTCATTAAAATATAAAAATAATTTATGGTTCTGGCTGGGCCCAAAGGGCGTACTTGCATTTGGCTCCTTTCACGCAAAGGGCGTACTTGCATTTGGCTACTTTTGATGCTGCACTCGCATCCACCATAAGCCTAACTTGTAATACCAAGTGCAAGTACGCCCTTTGTTGTACTGGACAAAATTAAAAGTACACCGTTTGTAAGACGACCTTGAAATGCAAGTACGCCCTTTGGTAGCAGCCACAGCTTTAAATATATTATATATTTTAAACTTTGTAATCAAACTGAAACATATGCATTACAATAGCTATTGCCCACGTTGCAATAAATTGAATTTAAAAGAAGAGGAAAATTATCTGCTTATCATATTAATAACAAGGAAAATAAATCACCTCGATTAGGTATGATAGATTTAGTAGAAAAGGATAGGAGAAAACAGGCAAGGGCCTTGCCATAGTAAAGAGAGTCCCATAGTTAGGTGAAAATATTGCTAGCACAAAAAAAATATATATATGTTGTTAATAAATGAATAGTTTCCAGCACTAAACTCAATAGAAAATAGAGTGTGGTATGGTGACTCATTCATAGTTTCTGTTTGGGTCTGCAATGACTGACAAAGACAATACACGCTCCACTTTCTCTTTGAGTTTAGTGCCAAAAGCTATTCAATGTGTAAGTTGTTGTTATTATTATTATAGCAATATTTTCACCAAACCATGGACTCTCTACACTATCATAAGGCTCTTGTTGAAATTCTCCAATCGTTTTCTTTTTTCTTTACTTATTAATACATAACAAGACAAAATTATTTTAGTAATCCCACCTGCTTTTTGTTCTTCCTCTGCCATCATAATAGCAACTTGTGATGCTTCTTCAAATTGTTTTCTTGCAATATAAAGACGAAACACATATTTGAAATCCTATTAGGAGAAAAAAAATTTTAGTTGTTGTTGTTGTTGTTTTGTTTTCTTAATTGAGCCATACTTTTGGAACTCCATCTACATCTCCACATACAAAGTGGATGACTTGATCTGCAAGAGATTGGTCTTCTGCAGCTCCTGCTGCTTCAACAGCCAATTGAAGAGCCTCTTTGTTGTCTGCACTTAGTTGTGCAGATTTCAACAGGAATTTAATGGCCTAAAAGAAAACAATATAAATTTAAATTTCAATAAAATATTTTAAAATTTAAAGAAAAAAGTGTGTGTGTTGCAATAATACATTAAATGCAACCAAGCACTTTTGCAACTACATAATGATTCATACCAAATTTCTACTTTTCAGTGTCTTTTTTGTTGTTGTTATTGTTTTTGTTTTATTATTATTATTATTATTATTATCTATTATCTAGTTTGAAGATATAAGAATCAACTTACCTTAGCATCATCCCCTGCAAGATGAAAATAGCGTCCTGCTAAAAGTAAATCTTGTTCTGCTTCAAAATGTCGTGCCACTGAGCGATAGTCTTCTGCCGCAGCATCAGCTCCAAGTAATCTACCATAAAGAGCCATCTGGCCACTCTGTCGAGCCAACTGAAATGCTTCTTCAGTGCAATGAGAGGCAACCAAAAATTGCAATGCTGAAGCAACATCTCCTAGCTGTCTGAAAAATCTTTTTAAAAAAATAATAATAATTAACATTTTTATTATATGGCAGAACAAAAAGACTTACTTTGCAACCATTTTAGCTCCCTCCACACTCTTTGTTTCCTTGACAACCTTTACAGCTTGTTCTGGATTTTTCAAATGTTCAAGTAACACTCTGATGACATTGTCATAATCCCGTGCAGCTTCATAAGCACGGACAGCTTCTGCGTAACATCCTTCAGCTTCTTTTGCCTACAAGTAAATATATAGAAAAATGTGTGACTTGAGGAGTAAATTTAAAAAATATTTTACCTTGGCATATTGTATATGAATTTTAGGACTGGTAATTTGAGGCAATAATTCTCCAACTCTTCCCCAATTTTTAAGTCTAATGTACAAATCTGCTGCTTTATCAGGTAGCATTCCCTTTTCATACAACACAGCTGCTTCTGATAATTGCTATAAATATAAGTAAGATATTATCATAACAAAAATTTTGATCAAAAAATAGACATGACATACCTTTGTGCTATCTAATATTTCTGCGCATTCTCTCATTAATACTTTGCTAGAAGACTCATTGACCAATGCCAATCCACGGCGAACATCTCCACACCGTAGTGAAGTACGAGCAAGTCCAGCTTTACATGCAGCATCATGTTCTGGAGATTGAGATTCAATTGCAGCTCTTTCATATTGTGCTCTTGCCTCTGCATACTGACCACTGAAAAATAAATAATAGTAAATATGTACATTGTTTTGTTTTTTTGAATTTTTAATCATTTTTCCAGCATTATCAAAACATAATTTGCTAATTTCTAAAAATAGGATAAATCTTGCTCTCTTTTACATACATATTTTCAACATAATAGCAACTTACGTAAACTCTAATTGCTGTGCAAACTCGCGAGCAAGAAATGGGATTTGCGCTGGAGCTAAAGTACTTGCTAATTGTAAAGCTTCTTCCCACTGAAGTAGATCCCTCTGCATTTCTAGTGCAGCCAAAGGATGGCTGGATTTCAAATACCATTCCTAAAAACAGCATTTCATTATTATTATTCCATTGAGTTAAAAACTTTTTCCTACATACCTGAGCCTTTTTGAAATCTTTTAAAAACAAAGCTACATGTCCAGTTAGTAGATTTCTATCTTCAACATTTTGAATGTCTTCTAAGGCCCACACCATGCCAGCATTCTTCATTTGACGATATGAACGAAGAGCTAACAAATTGTATAACATGGATGAAATCAAAACATTTTATTTCATTAACTTAGGTAAATTGTATACTTACCTATTTCTATTTCCAAGTCTTTAAGTGCTGTTTCAGACAGATCTTTCCATTTTTCCTCTGAATTTAAGGACAAACATGAATGCCAAGCTTCTTTGTACCTAAAAAAAAAAAAGAAAAAAGAAAAGTCAATATTTGGCATTTGGAACTGGTTTTAATTGCAATAGTTGTTTCAAATTGAAATACCTGCGCAATGACAGCTGATTGGTGAAGACATCTTCTTCAGAAAATGCTACACTAGGTGTACTTGATATTGCTGTATGTGTATCTAAAGTTATTTTAACAATCTGTCCTTGATTAGTATGCATGCCAAGCTCTCCTGCAGATAACCATAAAGGAGACTGTCCTTGTGGAAGTTTTGTACTTCCAACTTCACTTACATATGGACCTAATAAATACATAAATTATTAAATCAGTCTGATCAATATAAAAATTGAAATCCTCATCTTACCATTCACTGACTCACGGACAAGCACAAATGTAATGGCAGTCTCTTTATCAAATGAAATTAGCACACTATGATCTGTAGGCCACATATCCCACATGATACCTTCAGCAGATACAGGGACTCCTGGCATGTTTACAATCTGTTCAGTAACCTGGAAATAACACATAAATTTACACTATTACATTACACTCAAAGCAACTGAAGAAAAGGGCTGTCATCCTTGAAACGTCTTAATCAATGTAAATATATTTGTGTTAACTGTGCCATCAATATCTTCATCTACAGCCTGCACCAGCTAAGGATGTGACCAATAGGAGAGCGCCTAAAAGCTCTTCATTTAGTTAACATTGCCCCACCTCTTAACGACCTTGAGCATTTGACAGTCTATTGGCTCGTAGCTTAATTTCAATTAATCGTTAATATCCTTAGCTGGCACGGATTGTAGCTATGAACTTCATTGTGGTAAGGGGATTGTTGGTTTTCCTATTCTTTCCTTTGAATATATATCGTATAAATTTAAATCAGCAGGTTTCTATTATTGTATTTTTAGTAGTATTACTTATTTATCTTTTTATTTACTATGTTAAAGCTGTATTATTTTAGAAATTTTGAAATGTACATTTTTGTTATTTTTACTTACTGGGCAATAAATTGTTGCTTGTCTCTGCTCATCAAGCAAGGCTACTCTACATCCAGCAGGTTCAGGATAAACACCTCGTATATCAGATGAATGTTTATAAACCTGGACAATTTTCCATTCTTCCAAGAAAAATACAGTCACTGTTCCCATCTATAAAATAATATACATCAGTGTAAAATATGCTATTGACTGATAAAGGAACAACTGTTTTGAAGCCGACTATAAGCAATTTCGCTCATATCCGCTTCTGTTTCGTCTTACTGCACATGTGTAGTAGGAGAAACGGAAGCGGATGTGATCAAAATCGCTTATAGTCGGCCTCAAAACCGTTGTTCCTTTACTAGTCAATTACCGGCTGGCAAAAATAATAAATTCTCAAGTGTTAATCAGACAAAATGGATGAACCTGTCACCTGAGTACTGATTTTAAAATACACCAATTAAAAAAGCCAGGTGATGAAGGGTGGAGTTATCTATCATATGAAATTTCTTCTCTTTGAGTACAGTATTTCAAATCAGAACTCCAGTGACAGCACTGTTAATTTTACCTGAGTGACATTTGTCACTTTCTTTCTAAAGTTGGTCAACCTATATAAATGTTATATGTATATGTGTAACTTACATCAGTTCCATATATAAGCATCTCAGATGTAAGGGCATGACAAGTTATGCGTTCATTGTGTAGCAGTTGTTCAGGGAATATCTTTGCTTCTCTTTCATCATTGTCTCCACCAATCTAACAAGCAAATTTATATTGTTGATTGTATTTATAAATAATATAATTAAAGAAAGATGATATTTACCAGGTGTAATTGTAGTCTGCCTTCAAATAATACAGATGCATAATCAGCATTAAGTTGCATGCTAGATACAGTGCCCAAGTATTCTTGATCATGAAGAAACTGTGCAGAATTCTCTCCAAGTATATAAAACCACACCCTATTATTCATTCCACAGGCTACATGATTAGGTCCTATTGCCAGAAAACTTGGTTCTACTTCTGTGGTTACTGTTATTAGTGGCTCCTGGAAGAATGAGAATTGAAAATCAAGTAGTTCATTAAAAAAAATATGATACATATATGTATGTATAATTTAATCATCTTTTTGTACAATTACTGTTAGCATGACCCACAAACAAACAAAAAATAGTACAAACAAGTAAACATAGACAACTTTTTTTTTGCTTGTAATTATAATAAACCCTATTTATATACACACACAAAAATATATCAAAATCCCACATACAGTATATTATTTCAACACAATTTGAAATACATAGCCAAACACTGGCTGCTTTAGTTAGTGTTCTATCATGATTCATAAGAATCAGCTACAGAGTTGCATTATAATAAATATTAAGAAAAATTGACCATGCAATAACTGATAGAGCTAAAAGATTTGATAGAAAAACACTTCATCTCTTTTAATTACTATGGAATTAAATTGTATAATTTCTCATTTCATATATCCATTTCATTTCCAAAATATAAAAATAATATATAGGTATATTAATAACAAATGTCTAACTTGAAATCCAGGTTTTGTAAATGAGATAGCAGCCAGGCTAGTTAGCAAGGCTGCTCGTGAAGTACTAGCAACTGCTAAAGGTGGCAACTGCAAGAGGAATACATGAGTAGAACCAGAACTTCCGGTAGCAGCAAGAAGCTGGCCATCACTACTCCATGCCAATTTTGTCAGGGAGCGTTCAGTATGTAACGACAATACTCTTCTAGTCTCAGGCAGTTCTGACACTGTATGTAGCTTGATTCTAAAAATAAAATAATAAAAAAATAAATGTAGTTATGATAAAATATTATTGCAAGTCAACCTCACAGTACAATGATGAAATTCAATTTAACTTACAAATTGTCTCCACAAGATGCTACTTGACCTAAAGTGATACTCAATGCAAGGTCGCTTAAACTATCTTTGTGGTTTCTAACTTGAAAGAGTTCCTGTCCAATTTCTTTCATGTGAGTTGAAATTGCAACAAAATAACCTGCACCAAAACCTACTAAAATATATCCATCTCCAAACCTGAAATAATAACAAAACTAAAATAAAAATCAGCGTCTAATCATAACAAATTTGATTATAATATAGTATCAAGGATTTCATAATCACCATTCGTAAGTAACAACAGATCCATATTTCTGTTGAAATGCAAGTTCTACTGGGTTTTCAGGGTCATGCATATTGTACAGAAATAGTGTTTTCTTCCCAATCAACATGCTTACCTAAAACAAAAGATTGATTAAGATTGCAGTTAATTAGTATCGATACATTATTTTGCTTCATTAAACAGAGTTGGCTTACTGTGTTTTCTCCTTGTAAACGTTCATCAAGTTTCATTTCTGAAAAGCGTACATGAGAAGGCTCTGCTCGGAGTGTAGCAATTCTTACAGTATCCCCTTCTGTATTAGTAATGGTCAAGGTTCTGTCTTCTGACCCTAATGCCAGTAAATTTTCTTTGCTCCATGCACCACAAGTTACACGTCTCGAGTGTTTGCCAAGTACTGGCAGGCGCCTAGTAACAAGAAAAAATACATTTCAAAAATGTATCTGCCTTAAAGAATTAGATAAATACATATAAGGTCAATAAATATTCAAAAAAAAAAAAAAAAAAAAAAAAAAAAAAAAAAAAAGCATTTTGAAACAAGAAAAAAAAAAGAACAAAAGCTCACTTTGCAGTTTTATGGTTGTATATCATTAGGTTTCCTTTTACAGTTCCTACAGCCAAAACAGGCAGCCCACTTCTACTCCAAGTTAGGAATGATATTGAGTCTCCGAGGCCTGTATCAAGTGCCTGAGATCTTCTTACATGAGCATCCCACAAGAGTACTCTTGGAGACTTATCTGCAGCGGCAGCAAGAATGTCACCATCTGTATCCCAACACAAACTGGTGCATGATCTGTGTACATACATACATTTGGAAAAGAAAATAGTTAACGCTGATATAACAAAACATCAATGTCATTTGCAAAAATTGTATACAGAATCTTACCCAGGAATATTAATGCACTCTTGCTGCTTGCCATGTCGGTTGTATATGTATATGTGCTGGTCAGTGCCACCGGTGATTGCTAGCAAACCACTAGAGCCAGGTTGCCAACACATACGGCCGCCACCACCACCAGGCAGTGGAGGAATGCTGAATAAAACCTAAATAACAATAATTAAATACAAATATGTCTGTATGTACATACCATGGACGGATATATACATATAAGTACATTTGTATTAATATATATGTACAGTACATACACAAATATATACATACATAATATAACTGTAAATACTAAATACATACAATATAATGTATGACAATATGTATAGTTTATTTGATTAGCAACTGAATGCTATTACGGTAAATAACAATTTAAATTGAATACAAATTGAGTACATACATACGGTACTGTATAGACAATCTGGAGAAGTTGAATTTTCTTCATAATTTACAGAATTATTACATACAAATATAATTTATTAATTATATGACATTTAATTTGGGACGAGAGGGACGACTGAAAACTCCAAAGACCCATTAGGCAGATCATATAGATATAGATTCCATGGTCTCTATAATATAATGGAATATACGATAGTGTACTGGATGGTCTGGATGCATGCATATGTATACGTACGTACATGAGTACATGACTCTGATATTTTTATGTGGCGATTTATATTGGAGTGTAACTTACAGAACTAGACTTCTCTGATGAATCCATTAAGATATTTCTTTAATTAAGATTTTTAACTAAAAATTCACAATCTTTCTATAATCTCACGAAGGTTCTTCACATTTTTTACGGCCAACAACAAATATAACAGATTATAAACAAAAGGCACGCAAGGTTGTTGACATTGCAGATTGTCGTTTGTTTTTTTCCAGCTGCGTATAATGGCGGTAAATGGTATATTTGTTTAAAACTTTTGAGCAGTCACCGCGCGCAGAGATTTGCAGGACAAAAAGAATGCATGTAATCTAATATATTATATAATAACGAAACACTAAAATAATTTTAAACTATTTGTTTACTTTATTAGAAACAAATGTATTATATTTGAACTTGTATGCTGAGAAACAGTAATTGAAAACAGTAAGAATCTCCATCATCGCCACTGCGCAATGTCATGGTGACGTAGCGAGAAAGCTTTGCTTGAGCCTGTGTGTAGAATAAATTATCGCGCAGTAGTGAAACCCGATCCTGTTTGGTGGATAGGGTATTATTTCTCTCGCAGCGGTGAAGAGTCGGTCAGGCAGGAAACAAGTAATCATTTGAAGCTGAAGTAGCTAGCAGTGCAGACGCTCACCAGATTAACTTTTATTTAATTGTGATCCTCTGTGTCACGATGCACATCCCTGCTGCAATCATATTTCTTGTACTTCTGGGCAATGGAATTCAAGCTCAAAGACCTGCTTTTGGAAGATGTCCTGACCCAGGAAAGGCGAAAACTTTAGATTTGGACAGGGTAAATATTTATAATTGTATTTATTAAATTTTTATATGTAAAATAATACAATTTTTTTTTGTATTTTTCAATTAAAAAGGGTTTTTCGTGTTAAAAGGCTCTTTTCTTTGAAATTCACATTTAAAAAGTTAGTGGTTGTTTTGTTTATTTTTGATGTCATCAAGACGATAATAAGTGGATGATTAGAGTTTCAGGGCCCTCGTAATCACAAGAAAATAATTGAGAAAAACAATATTGAAATTTATGGGGCATATTAATTTGGTTCTATTTTATTATTTAATAATATTCAAAATTTGTATCAAATTGTTAGATACTTTGGATAAAAAATAAAATAAAAAAAATGTCTCTCTGCCTTTATATACGCAATTTCTCGTACAATGAAATGACCATCACTTCAGTATCTCATTTTTAGCCATTTTTAGCAGTAAATAAAGTATAAAATAAATACATCACATACGTACGCGAATCATGAAAAAAAATATACATATTATGCATTGCTGGAAATAAAGAATGTTATGGTGAAAGTTATGGGATAAAATGATTGTGTAGGTCTTAACACAAATTTTTGTGTTATGTATATAAGCGCGATGCAAGACTGTGGGAGAAGAAATATAACATATAGGGGAAAATGCATTATGTGGAATTATATTGATAATAGCGTCGCCGGTGCGCTGTATAAAATAAAACATATTATACAATAAATAATAATAATCTATAAGACTTTTGAGAGAGGGTAAAAAAAAAATTAAAAAATAAAAATCATGCACACACAATGCGGGCCTATTTATTTGTGGTTATTATATAAACCCTTAGCAGCTGTATATTATTTTTTTTACTCTTATTATTGGCCTTGAATTACTTTTAAAAGAAATATAAAGAAAAAGTTGTTCCAAAAGCGTTGCATAGCCTCCAACTTGATTGTTATAATAATATAATGCGTGCTTAGACGCATAATATTTTATACATATAATAAAATATAAAGATACAAACATGCATTCAAGCACTGATTTTTGATATAATAGAATTATATTCTTTAAGTGATTTTATTAACGTACTATAAAGATTAAAGATTTTATTACGTTCCAAGACTTTTAGAAGTATCACTATATGGGAGTATGAAAATTTATATTATTTTTATTATAAAATAAATTTTATTTATTTTTTCTTAATATAACTTTCTTGATCATCCTAAATTTCATATAGCATATTATAGCAATCTAATACTTGAGTTCACAAGAAGCAGTTGTATATCATGGACAATTTTTGTACATACTGTATGTTATATATTTATAGATTTCATGCAATCAAATTTATTGTACATTGAAAATATTACGTCAAGTGATGAACATGACGTAACTACAATAATAAAATAACAAATATTTATGCTAAAATCATTTTCAACTTTAAATAGCACGATTCAATCTACAACAAATAATTTATAATCACATTATATTATTATAGCCATATATGGCACATGCATTCTTGCAGCGCACGTTCGCATATACTACAATATAATGCATTGTGGTGTGATTATAATTAAATGCATTGTCAATTTAAGTATAGGAGAAATTGCTCGTTGTTGTTGTTTCTATTTATCTCAAATGTTATCACTTACAAGATTTTTTTTCTTGAAATTCGACTATTTTCAAAATTTCTGTAAACCACATACCAAATGTAAGCATCTCTAAATCTCTACAGAATATAAGCGTGGGCAGTGGGCAACGTACTTAATTATAGTCTCTTAATTTAATTCACTTTATTAATTTTTATGCTAAAAAAACTAGTTTATATACTTTATAGTTATAGGAATAGACCAGAGAAAAACCTCAGCATTTATATCACAAAACACTTGATGGGATTTACATAAATAACATTAGTTTGTCTCAAAACCCAGCAGTAGCCCCGTAGCAGGGATCAGAAAATTCGATTTATGCAACCCGCACAGCGTTTTCATACTAATTTTTACATGTTTCTGACGTCGTAAACATGAATTTTCACGCAAATTGCATACTTTACAGTTTTTTCCCGCTCTCTCGTGGGGCTACATTAACATTGTGGTAAAAATTGTCATCAGTTTTGAAGATCCCATTTCGTGTTTATTGATTAAAGCACATGTTGCTTTTTAAGTGGTCTATGGCTTTATTGTATATTATATACTATATCTACTAGGATTATTAGTAGTGACTCTCCGTCAAAATAGCGTGTTTTAAATTTGAGTGACGTACGGTGGAAGGGAATATACTGCAGCATGTAAGTGAATGAACCGTCTGTACATAAATTTGCTGTAGTGGTTATAGTGGTATATATTATATGAATTAATTAAAATATGTAAATATAAAACAGGAACCACAATAAAACACAGGAAGGAAACTGTAAATCCTTTTATTGATACGAGTAGTGTGTATCATGATTATGCTGTTATAGTCATAAGTCATAATACTAAGAACTGTATTTTAAACGTTCCAGGAACTACAGTATATTGTATTATTCATCTCATCATGCATAATTAAGTGGTAGTTGAAAATTAATTTTAATACCTTTCCTTTACACACACACAAAACACATTTCGGAAAAAGTACCCCGTGCGCGACGCATTCTATATTCCAACTCTGTTGTACTGCAGTTTGATGGTTTGATGTGATTGAATAATTTCAAAAAAATTAATATAAAAGTTTTTTGTTTAATTATAAAATTAAATTTATGCTGATTTAAACGAGATTGTAATTCCGTAATAGTTATAACGTGGGACAATAAAAAAAAAAAAAAAAAAAACAACTAAAAGCTCTTTAGAGTTCACTGTAGCAGGAAATTATTTACTACACGGCCGGCGTAACATAGAAATATAAAATGATTTTTAATTTATTAGTCGCGTATAAAAAAAAAAAAAAAAAAAAAAAAAACTTAAATTACTTTTCATACAATTATACTTGAAGATTTTTATCTTCATTAAAAACCATTTGAAATTTGAAACATTAATTAAGTGCAACTATAAATCTGATAAAAATGTACGTTACAAAAATGTAAAAATAAATAAATTTACAATCATCTTTCAAAATTTTTGATATCCCAAAATTGTAATGTTAAACGCAATAACAAAAATATAAATACACCAAAATACAAAATAATATATATATATATATAATATATATTACTGTTCTAAAATTAATTATAATTATAAGTTGTAAAAATTATATTAATTATTCGTCTCATGCATATTTTGCAATACATTTTTTAATGTTTTATTAATACTATAAAGTGAAAGAGCGGGTCTTCACACACACACGCCTAAAAAAATACAATATATATATATATATATATATATATATATATATATATATATATATATATATATATATATATATATATATATATATATATATATATATATATATATATATATATATGTATATATATATATATATATATATATATATATATATATATATATATATATATATATATATATATATATAATATATATATTATATATTTATATAATAATATTTGTGTGATGTGTCGAAGTGTAATGACTTTTATTTTTTTACACTTTCAGATGAAAGGACGATGGTATGAAGTAGAACGATCTTTCTACATCTATGAACTTAATCGACGATGCATCACCATGGATTTTACTCCAGAAGGCAGTGGACTAAGAATTACCACCAAGGCCGTCAGTAGAACGTGAGTGCACATACACGTGTAGTATTATAATAAACAAAAATATAAAATACCTTGAAATACTATCCAACGTGAAACCTACAAAATTTCGAAGAAAAAAAATTGTTGATCCGGGAGAGAGGCTCGCAAGCGAGAAAGAGTAGTGTTTAAGAAATGCATCATTTTATTATCATTTTGTAATTTTTTATTTCACTATTAAAAGCAAAAAGATATAATTATATTTATTATTGAATCTTTATATTATATAATAATAAAGGAACATTCTGGGAGGAAAAGAAAATGCTTTGTACTAAATATTTTTGAAACTGATTAGCTCTGATTAAGTGATTATTATATATATATATTATATACACACACACATAGCACACTATACATATACATCTATGATACTCTGAGAAATAATTTGCATCTCGCACATATGCTAATCATAATATAAATATCATATATTTATGCAATAAAATATGTACATACGCCGCAACGGAAGCAATAAAGCACATGCGTTTATAGCGATCGCTTATATAATTTCATCATACCCACATTATATGATATTTATTTATTTTTGTTACAATCTGTGGCATCATAAATGCATGACCACGTCAGAGTATTGAATTTTTTGTGTTCTGAGTCTTTTGACATGTATAATTATATGGTGTTACAGTTTCAAAAAATTGCAATAAAAAATATGGAGCTTATCGGTTTAGCGCGCGAGGTGCTGCGGGGAAAGCTAAGGGTCCCCTAATTTAGCATTACGCTTATGGGGAAAAACACGTTTTTTTTTTTGTTTTTTTGTTTGTTTGTTTTTTTTTTTTTTTTTTTTTTTTTTTTTTTTTTGCTATTTTTGAGAAAACTGCTTCACCGTAAATGAGAAATACTAGACATACTTTTACGTGTTTTAAGCCATAGAAAATTTTAAAGAATTTTTTTAACCGATAACCTCTATTAAATTCTTCAAGTCTGAAAGCTGAAATGGAGATACAAATTTTATTCATAATCAATGAAGTAGGAAGTTAATAGGAAGTTCAGTTGAAATTGTAAATATATTATAAAAAATATATATAAATTAGAATTGCATCACTGATCAAACGTTAATGTCCTGATCTGATGTAACAAAGTTTAACTTACAAATTTTTATGGAAAAACTATTATAATATTGTAAGAAAATTCCAATTTTTTATTATTATTATTTTTTTTTTATTGAAGTACGTATACACTACGTACATTATAGGCTTTTCTTGAAATTAATTTAAATACTTTATAAAATATATTAAGTTAAATTCAATGCAGTATGTAAAAGTAAAATATAATATTGTTTATATATATTTCATGCAGGTCTGACTCGCCAGTGAGCGAGGAGGCGGTAGCACGACCTGTTCGCCAGGGTAGCGCTAACTTCAAGCTGACGGTGGACACGGATATGGCTCGCAGATTACCAAATTCCCTGCGCCGAGCACTACCTGGCTCCGGGGATTACAGCGTACTCCACACGGACTACGACAGCTATGCTGTCGTGTATTCGTGCTCCAACATTGCTTCCATTCTGCATGCAGGTAAACGATGGGGAAAATGTTGTTCGGCAATTATTCAACTTGATATAACAATTCATTTTTGAATATAGTAATACAACAACCGCATAAAAAGACCTATAACATTTGATAATTACTATTTAATAAATGTTGGTAATAATTAATTATATTGTTATAGTAAAATATATAATAATTCTATAAATATACCCATTATTTAATTGATATTACTTTCAATAAATATTTTGTAATTTACATTTAAAAATCTGAAGCATAATTTAAAATGTGTCATAAAAGACATTCATTTAAATAATATAATATAATAATATATATATATCTATTTATAAATATATAGGCCTATTAATTATAATACATTACATTATGATAAATATTTTAAATTTAATGCATACAAAATTTTGCTATTACCATATAATAGGACAAATATTGTTTTTGTTTTTTTGCTATATATGTTGCGCTTTCACTTTGCTGACAGGAGAAATTGAATTAAAAAATGTTTGAAAGTAAAAATCCTTGTGTAATTATATAAAAAGCAAGTGATAATCCTTTAAACTTAATAACGGATTTTACATATTTCATAACAGCGTACAGTGTACACGTCATTATATTACTCACTTTTGGAACGGATATATAATATTATATTATGTATGACTTGATCAGTTGAGTGACGCATATTCTTGCTGCTGATTATTGTTGCAGATTTGATTTGGGTGCTAGCTCGAACCCGCGAAATTCCAGTGTTGGCTAGAGTTGAGATCTACAATGCTCTTGAACGTGCTGGATTGAGAAGTGATCGCCTCACACTCACGCCACAAAAAGATTGTCCCAGCGGTCACTAAATACTTTGACCTACCCTACACCTGACGTCACGAGTAGCTTTAGCATCCTAATATAATATTGTATCCTCTTGACCTCCTTTTTTATTTATAACTAAGTTAATCGTAATTATTAAACATTATTTTGATTTTTTTTTCTCAGCGCTTTTACGTATCATTAAAAATTTAATTATAATTCCTTTATCAATTATATATTATATTACATCATATTATTCGTTTGTGCCAACTTGTGTGTATAATCCTCATTATTTTTGTACGTGTAAAATATTTACCAAAGAAATAAATTTCATAAATAAACAAAACTAAATTATGTTGATTTTTGTTAATGCTTCAAAATTAAAAAATAATAATAATATATCCTATCCTTATCCTATTCTTATGTATATAATATGTGTGTGTGTGTGTGTATATATATAAATGTATATGTATATAAATGTATATATATATATATATATATATATATATATATATATATATATATATATATATATATATATATATTATAGACCCCTTGCACATCCTTGCGCTTTGTCGCCATGTTTGTGGTGACTAATGCATTGTCCAGCATAGGGGAAACTTCGTTTTTCCTAATTTTTCACATAAAAAATTGTTTATTTCAACTCAACAAATTTTTCTCATATCCTTCGAGCTTCTTAGGAGCTAGAAATAAGGCTTTAATTGAGGTTTGAAGCTTCTTTTGCTATTAAAAAAATAAAAATGATGTTTTTCCTATGCTGGCCTATGTATTCCTGACCAACAAAATGGCGGCTCTTAAATATGATTGCAAGCGGTCTATATATATATATATATGTGTGTGTGTGTGTGTGTCTGTATATATATATATATATATATATATATATATATATATAATATAATATATATATATATATATATATATATATCAGGATTCGGATTAAACCCGTTTTTTCTTAATAAAACCGACCGGCAGGTAAAACCGGGTTTTTTAGCCCGTTTTTTTTCTAATTTTTACAATAATAACATAAAAATAATAAACTCGCATATTTTTTAGTCATTTGAAGAAAAAAAAATTATAGAGATTTATTTTATTCATAGTAATTAGTAATACAAGTAAATTAAGAATTTCGACTGTTATTAATATAGTATTTTGGCTTCTTTTTTATTTTTATTTTTTATTTTGTTATTATATATATATATATATATATATATATATATATATATATATATATATATATATATATATTTGCTTTATAGGATATATTATACATTATTTTTGGTCAAGGTGTTCTACGCCTTTAATATATAGTTTTTACCATATACTTTATATAATAATGTCGCATTGCGAAAAGAACATAGGGGCAAAAATCTTAAAAATAATATCAGCAATATGTGTAAAAAGGATCGAAAGTTAATCAAGCAACATAAAGCAAGCAAAACTGGACAAATGCCTATTAAAAAACATTGCACTTTTTCATAAACTGCATGGTTACAGATGTGCTCCAATATTATATATCATGAATCTCTCTCTCTCTCTCTCTCTCTCTCTCTCTCTCTCTCTCTCTCTCAATATTTCCGAGGCAGAATCATCACAGTCATTCACTCATCACTTACATAACATAATATGTGCTGTACTCGACTGTAAAAAACTATTTAGACTATACTATAATATAAACTTGGCGGAAGGGGGGGAGTTGATTTTTTTTTTGATTCGGTCACATAGGGGATAGGGGGAAATTAATTGTGGTGGCATCAAAAAAAAAAAGAAAAAATTAACCAATTAATTGTTTGGGCTTTCTCATTTAATTAACTTTTAATTTAAAAAATAAGTTGTTATAAGATTTCAAAATATAATTATTAAAATTTAAAAATGGACTAACTCGGGGGGGGGGGGGGGGTAGACTTATTTATAATTTTGTTAAACCATTCATTCTTGACAAATAAATTATAACGATCATATAGGTGCAAAATAGCATATGAAAATGCATGAGTATTTCCATTGAGCACTCTGTTTCCAAATCAAAGTGGCGCGCAGCCCTAAATATTAACTCTGCCTTTGGTCTTTGGCTTTGGTATAATATAATAAAATGTGAGTAGAAATTTTTGTCTGTATTAATTTGATTAAAAATATTTTAGCAGATTAATTATTTGTTAAAGAATTATTGCAAGTTATAAATACTGTTAGTTACTCTATATGGTTTTCATTTTTGATGTTGGTTTATGCAATCACCCTTCATAACCAATATTGAAATGAAATTATATAATAGATGTATAGTATATATATATATATATATATATATATATATATATATATATATATATATATATATATATATATATATATATATATATATTATAGAAAACGAGGAACATGCCATTTCAGCTATGTAAACGTACGTATACTTACAAATCATATAATAAGTAAAAAAATTATTACCAGAACTTATAATTAGCTCTCTCTCTCTCTCTTTCATGAATTAAAAATTTTAGTTGTAAAAGAGTAAGCAACTTCAGAAGTAATTAAAATACTCATATTATTAGCCCCTCCCACTGTCTCGAACTATGCAACCTTCTTGCACATATCACACAACGTCAAAGTATTGTTGATATAGCCAGAGTACAAAATCTAGACACACGGCTCGTGTGCACATAGAGTCTACTCTACATTTTGTCAGACGATTAACGAGAGTACACACAGAGTAATGTTATATAATATATATATATATATATATATATATATACCCTTAATACCACACTCCTCTGAGCTCCTAATACCAGACCATTAAGTCAAGATCATTGTATGCCCTCTTACTAAAAAGGATTCGTCCTGGCCTACCCCGAAAGGGATTATGGCGTCATGATATGTGTGTGTATATATATATATATATATATATATATATATATATATATATATATATATATATATATATATATATATATATATATATATATTATATATATATATATATATATATATATATATATAATAAATAAAGATCTATTATTATTATTATTATTATATATATAATACGCCAATAATATCCAATCAATTAACACTTATTTTTTATATAACGAACTTCCATAAGTAACCAATAGCTATTTCTCGCGATTCTTTATTAAAACAAAATATACATATAGCAGTAATATTTAGTATAAATATTTAATTAACACGAAAAAAAATCATGTGCTTTTGTGACTCATGTGAATATTTGTTCTACAGACCAATAGTTGTAACAACAAAAAAAAACTATGCACATGCGCAACTTTTCCTCGAAAACAATTCAAACTATCAAGTTAAATTATGGTGTTTACTCAAGAAGATAAGAGCATACAAGTGCTGAAAAGGCTAGAGGTAATTGATTTATAATAATTGCGAAAATGATGTGAATAGTCATCACAACAAGGTGTGATTCACCTATAGCTTCTATCTCTAATTGATTGTAATGTTTATTGAAACACACAAAAATACTGATGCACAGCTATTTTTATTACAAATCTTGTATCAGATCCTAGCAAAAAATAAAAATAAAATATACACTATTATAAACATGAATTCAGAATTCATGAAGTAAAAACTTTATATAAGTTTTGAAATCCCTCGAGGGAAGTGATTTTTATTGCCTCCGCGCGAAGAAAAATAATAACAATAAAATAAAAATAAACAGAATTCTCCATAGCTCACTTTGGTATTCAATTCATATTCAATATTATTGATCGTAACAAGATTTTACTTGTATTATAAAAATAATTATTTTGACAATTTTTGAAATGGTCAAATTCATGTTTATATATTTCCAGTTGATGCTATATCATGTATGTCTTTTATGATGATCACTTTTGCGCTTTATCTTGGACTAAAGGAAATTGTGACTTGTCGATAAAAAAGTAGAATAGCCAATATATAGCCAAAAGCCATACACGCATAAACAATAATCAATAATTATATTAGGAGAATGTGAATTTATATAAAAAAAAAAAAAAAAAAAAAACGGTGCACGTAGAACTTTTTTTTTCCACAGTTGATCAGTTGGAATTTATTTTGTATAATTTTATTAAAAGTATTGTTAAAAAAATGAAATGAAATGGCTTAATATAACTACCACTAATTGGCCTATAACTACCATATTTTTTAAATAATTAAAAAAATTATATAAAAATTTTTTTTGCACTGTAAATATAAATGCAATCACACACCAAAAAAAAAAATAAAAAAACTATTATTAATATACTATTTCCCAATATTTTATCGGGTAACAATTGAAACGCGACGAATTATAGCAAATAAATGATAAAGATGCCCCTGTTTTTATTGGTTGAGGAAAGATAAAATGACAATGCGTATTTGTCACCTCGTCCCTCATGAATGCGGTGACGTATGTTACGGTATGGGTACTATGGACAGTGATTGAGTTTACGAGTTTGCTGCACGCGAATGGAGTGGTCAGTGTGTAGCTGCGGAGCGGAGCGAGCGGTCACCACTCCAGTCTCGCACCACGCTTGCTCCATCACAATGTCCACACACGTTTTTCAAGTCAAGCAACGAGCTGCAACTAAGTTCACTGTTTTATTTGCTGTTCTAGCTACGCTATTGGCATTCTGGCGTGCCAAATCAACCTCAAATACAATTCCAATATACCTAAGAAATAATTCATTACCACAAGATGACAATAGAAGTTCTGCTTTTAAAGTTCGTAGAGGAGTGAGGTAAATATATAAGTATATCGTGTTAATAAAATATGTTTTATAAATATTTATTTTCATTTCATATGCTATTAAATTATTGATAATAGATAATGAATCAAATTGAAATAAATTTCATCGTCGGGTCGAAAAAATCAATGGTTTTCATTATAAGAATAAATTTAACTTCAAAGAAGAACGATGTGCATTTAATTTATACACGATGATTGTGATAATAATATTTTACCATTTACTTGTGCTTCATTTACAGTGATAATCATAAATATGAGAAGAAAAAAAACATGCGTTCCGTATATATGTATAATATATGGTAAAATATATTATCAGTTAGCACATAATATCGTAAGAGTATACAATACATATTATAAGAAATAAATGTTTCTTTTGTGCATCGAGTGATTGAAGCTTGCGGGTGTAATTTTTCTCATAACTGACAAAGAGACATTGAAGTTACGTTTTAAAATAACAATAATTTCTTTTTATTATTATTTTGATATTGCTACGAATATTATCTTATTAAATGACACATTTTTTTTTTCATATAATTTTTATTTATTATTTTTTTTTTTTTTTTTTGCCGAATATTGTTTAAGAATATTATAAAAATGAAGTAACCTCATATTCCAGATGTATTTTTGAATTGTTTGTTCCTTTAACATAGCAATTTAATTTATCGCAGCAAAAAATCAAATATTTATCGTTGAAAATCATTTTTCAAATTGAATTCTGATATAGATTAAAGTTGATTTGTAATTATTGTAATTAAATACCTAAATACTAATTATGTAAAAAAATATTATAATATATAAAAAATATACGTTATATTATTATATTTACGTAGATTTATATTTTGGCCACATATGCACGGTTCGAATGTATGCAACAAAGAGCACATGAAATTTATTCTGATATTGCAACTGCTGTGAGATGCGGCTTGAGGTTGTTTTGTCTACTCTTGATGGAACAGGATTACTCCAGTTGTTTCGTAATTCAAATATATGTACAGTAGTACAGAGTGCAAGTAAAGAATTGTCATGCCGGTCCTCGATCAAATCATCGCCCTTTTCTTATCAACAATATTTGTGCACATCAGAATTACCATAATAAAATAGCTTCTTATATAAGATTCATTTTATAATATTATTATATTATTTATATTTCTAAAATATAGATACATGATAAATTAAATTGTTTTAGGTTTTAGGCATAGAGGTTACCAGCGTAGGGGACTAAATAGTCAGTCACAGAGGTGGTGCGGAGAAAAAGGCACACTGCTCGATTTCCCACGTTCTTTTTTTTTTTTTTTTTTTTTTTTTTTTTAAAAGAAAGATACAGCACTAACTTAAATTTTTTTAATGACGAATATAATACACAATCATACATTTACGTGTTTTAAAAAACCATTAAATTTTTTAGCACATTTTCATTTATTTGAAAGAATTACATATTATATATAATTTATATGATATTATAGTTGATAATAATATTTCAATAATATTTTGATCACTTCCACTTCATTTTCAGTAAATTATCATTATTTAAATAAAAAAAAAAAGTGTGCTAAAGTTAATGGCTTGCTCGGTATAGCATAAAAATTACTTCCGCCCTTTTAATTAACTATACTGCATATGCATATAAAATTTGCTATAGTTATAAATTTTCATCATTTCTTTATTAGCTAAAATAAAATCCTACAAATTTTTTGTGCTCGACTGTACATATTGACATTAGTCAATATAGTCATGTAACAATATAATTTTTTTATATATATTTCTTTCTTCATTTGTCATAAAATAAATTACCAATTATAACAATTATAAATATGAATTATTTTTGTCCAGCGTGGAGACTGCAATCAGGCAAGACGTAGCGGCTGCCGTGGCGGCAGAGGTGGCCATCACCAATGCCGAGGCGAAACTTGTGCCTGGTCTTGGGGAGGGGGGTGTTGCCGTGCACCTGACAGGTCAGCAAGGAGATCTCGCCAAGAAAATTGCATCAGTTGAGGCCTTCAACCTGCTCCTCAGTGACCAGATAGCTCTGGACAGATCTCTTCCTGACGGACGACATCCAATGTAAGTAGATTTTTGCTTTAAAATTCACATTCCTGCAGTTGTTAATTCAGTTCTTAGTTTTTGTTAATAATTTTAGATCGTACACACGAAATAGTTTGCCAAGGAATCAAAACCAAAATCAATACAAAATAAATAATAAAATTCCAAAAAAAATTATTCATTTCTTTCATCCAATATGCATAATACAATCCAATGCATATATTAGTCTAGGTTATTGCCATAAATGACAATATAGAAATGATTGTCAAACTATTTACAACATACAAAGAAGAAAAAAAAAGACACTTATTTATAAAATTACAATTTGTATTTAAACTATTTCATCATTCATATATTCATCAATTGAGTAATACTGCTTATATTTATTAGGAAAATTTTTAGTTGTTTTTTAAAAACTATTAAATTATTTTGTTTCCTCATATTATTTTGTTTCCTCAATAAATCGGGCAATTTATTATAGATATTCAGACAACTGCAGAAAGGACCCTTATTACACATTTCAGTTCTTTTATACATACTTTTAATTTTATCTGTATTTCTAGTATTATGTTTATGATTTATTTCATGGCTTTTAAAGAATTTGATATTGTGTTTCACTTTCATTGCACATGCATTCCATGATAAAACACAAGGCAAAGTTAATATTAAAATTTATATTTCAAATATTTTTCTCCCGTAAATGAAATAATAAAACTATTTATTCAAATCCAAAATCAATATAAATCAATAATTTTAGTTTAAAAAAAATATTAATATTATAATCATATACTTTTTGCACGTGTATAATATTCGATTAACTCATATAGAAAAGGTACATCAGAAATTTCCGGCATTGTGAGTTTATATCGTAATATTATTGATATTAATTGATAGACAAAGTCAGGAGATGTTGCTGATTGATGTTAAATACTTAAAGACTTTTGTAAAACACCCCTTTGACAATCGGCCAAAAGTCTAAATCAAGATTCGCTGTTTTTATAAATAATCTGAAATTCCGTATAATCTTAAGTACTTTCATTGACATTGACACATATGTCGATATGACAGATATGTCGAGTACTTCGAGTAGATATAATTTAAGCTTTTACTTTTTAGCACAAGTGAAGTGGATCTTGATTTAGACTTTTTGTCATTTATTGGCAAAGGGGCAATATTTTTTAACTATTATACATCAATAATTAGCAACATCTCATATTATAATAACTTTGTCCATCAAATATGAAATAACTTCTTTTCTTAATATATATAATTAATAAATGTTTAAGTTTACAGGCAAAAGTAAAAATTAGATCTGAGAGGGCCTATACCGATTCCCGCAGCAACAAATTGTGAGCTCTATACGAACTATATTTTATGTCATGCCCACATAGGTGCAGACGAGACTGGGGTGAAGATGAAAAACTACCCACAGCCAGTGTGGTGATTGTGTTCCATAATGAACCACGTAGCACGCTCTTGCGCACGGTTCACTCGGTGGTCAACCGTTCTCCATCTCGTCTACTGCGCGAGGTTATTCTCGTCGACGATTTCAGCGACAGAGGTAATTCATTATTGCAGCTCATTTGCGTTCTTTTAATTGGACTGTATGAGCTTCATGGTATTATCTCTTCAGAGGAGCTGCAGTACGAGCTGGACTATTACTTGCTCACGAGGTTCCATGGTTTGGTGCGTCGAGTGCGGCTGCCTCGACGTTGGGGACTTGTACGTGCGAGACTCGTGGGGGCGCAAGCTGCCAAAGGACAGTCTCTCGTCTTCCTTGACGCACACTGCGAAGTTACGGAACAATGGTAATTTGTTTATTCATAATATATAAGCAATATTACTTTGATTGTATATAGTATGCAACCATATGCATAGAAATTATTTCCTTCTTATAGCCAATTTTTTATTTATTATTTTTTTATGCAGGTGATATATTATCAAGACATTTTCAAGTAAAACTACACAGGAATGCATGTGGTATAGATAATGCGGGGGGGAAAAAAAGAAAGATAAAAAATACACCATTTGTTTCTTGCTGCAAATATGTTTGAAAAATATATAAAAAACAAAGGTATTTTAATAACCACGATATTACAGTATGATACATGAAAAATTGTATTTTGGTCTGCTTGCTTTATCTAACATTTTATTACTGTATGCGTTTTTAAAATTTTCAAGAAAATGGTATATACAGTATAATAATATATTTATATATAATACATCACGGAAAAAATAATTATTAACCGATGTTAGTAGTGTTATTCAAGTTTTCAAAACCATAATAGTGGTCTTTTAAATTTAACACACTTCTTACGCTTCACATCTTATCTACTTTAATTAAATTATACATTCGTGCTCTCTTTCATCAGGTTGGAACCGCTACTGCAACATGTGCACGAGGATCGAAGTGCGATGGCCGTGCCGATCATCGATATCATCCGCGCTGACACACTCGAGTACAAGTCAAGAGACGCAGAAAATTTCACTGTGGGAGGTTTCAAGTGGGACGGACACTACGACTGGATCCAAGTACCTCCTGCAGAGGAGTTACGAAGAGGGCATCCATCAAACCCTACCAGGTGAGTGTGTCATAAACCGTTGTTGTACATAATATAACAAAATAATATTTATTTGTATATTTATTTTAGGACTCCAGTGATGGCTGGAGGATTGTTTGCCATAAATCGGGAATATTTCTGGGAAGTTGGCTCTTACGATGAACGAATGGACTTGTGGGGAGGAGAAAATTTAGAAATGTCATTCAGGGTAAGCTATTATATAATATAGTCCTATATAAAACATCCAATTGTATACAATATACAACACAATACAATGTGATTTTATATGTAACACATGAAGTTATGAAATTTTTATATAGGTGTGGATGTGCGGCGGGTCGATCGAAGTGATACCATGCTCCAGAGTAGGTCATATTTTCCGCGAGTTCTCACCTTATAAGTTCCCAGGCAATAAGGATTCACACGGAATCAACACGGCAAGGATGGCGCATGTTTGGATGGATGATTACAAGCGCCTTCTCTTCCTGAACCGACCTGATCTTAAGGTATAGATAATAATTATAATATAACTATTTTCTTCCTTCATCATATCGCGACATTTATCATTAAATTTATATATTATTATTTTGTAATTGTGCTACGTATATTTTTCAAAACTTAATAATTATTTATGCAAACAAATTCTCAATATTTGCGATGTACGATGTTAAAACACTGCAAAAATGGTACGTGTATTCAAAATTCGCGTTATTATATTATACTCCAAGTAAAATTTGTAAACTATTTATATAACGAATATAACATCTGGTTGTATATTTTGAAATAAAAATGCAATATTTTATTACAATAAATTATCATATTATCGTAAGAATCTTTATTGTAAATGAAAAAAAAACTGCAAAAACTTAACAGTTTGTTACTTATTATAAAATAGAAAGTATAAGAATGACCTGCATAAGTTAGTTTTTTTTTTTTTTTTTTCATTTATTGAATTTTATGATAATAAAAAGGCTCATATATTATTCTTTTTTATTTATAAGTAAAACGTTTTTATTTAGAAGCAAAATAATCGTAACACGCAAAAAAAGGTAGTAAAATTGTAGTTTACAATTAAATGTAGTTAAATGTTTGAAATTCAGTTTGTCGTTAAAATAACAAACTCAACGATAACAACTCAGCATGAGCTCATTTTTACTTGTCGACATCAAATAAAGTAAAAAATATAATATATTTGTTGTATGTATTACCTGCGCGTTGTTCATATTATTTATGGAGTTGCACAATGCAATAAATTTCATCATATGGAAATTTAATATAGAATTAATATAATGTTTTTAAGTGGAGATTGCATAGAACCAAATTCATAGCTCACAATGAATAATATTATTGCTATGTATAAACAGACCATTATTGAGACGTTAAATTTTATAATTATTAATACATAGACATTGCACCACGAATACCACGATATTTAGACAATTTAATTGCTTTTTACTTGCAGCACGTGAGCACGGGAGATTTGAGCTCACGACTGGAGTTACGTCAACGTCTGCAGTGCCGCAGCTTCCAATGGTACCTTGAGAATATTTACCCTCACAAGTTCATTGCCGATGAACATGCACAAGCATACGGCAAGGTAAAAGATTTATGCTAAGCTCCATTAAGTAATACTAATAATACTAATAATAATATACACATGGCAGTTACTTTTATTAGCATATTTTATTAGAATATTAACTTAAAATTGTTCTTCTCATGATCTGCAGGTACGACCGCGAGCTGTAGCACCTCACTTATGCGTTCAAACACAAAATCATAACACTGATGATTGCACCTTAATTATTAATTCATGTCACTCGGACCACAGAACTCCACAACAGGTATAAGGTTGCCCCCACTGTAAGAACTACTTTTCTTCCAAAAAAAAAATATATATATATATAATATATATATTTTTTATTTTAATTATATAATTATAATGATTTATTTTTAATATTTTTGTAAAAATAATGTTCATATTAAAATTGCTGCTAAATTGAAATTTTAATTATTTTCTTCTTGCAATTAATTGAATAATAAAGGTCGAGTAACTGTTTTGAGGCCATTTTAAAGCAATTTCACTCACATCCGCTTCCGTTTCGACGCACTGCGCATGCGTAGTAAGAAGAAACGAAAGCGGATGTTACTGAAATTGCTTAAAGTTGGTCTCAAAACAGTTGTTCCTTTATTAGTCAATTAGCCATTATTAGCCTCTAAACAGTCGTTTCTTTATATAACGTCAGGTTAACGTTATTTTATTCTTTATATCTTGTTCCAGATTTTTGCCCTATCAGCTCGGGGTGAACTCCGCTTAGACAATGATTGTGTGGAGTTGAGCACCAACGACTCACGAAAACTGTGCGTGAAGAAGTGTTATCATCAGGGTCCTTCTGGAGGCCAAGAATGGGAATACACACAGAGGTCACAAATAAGACATAAAGAGACCGGACTTTGCATCGAAGCATCGATCACCAAGCAGTCATCAGAAGTCACCGCAACAACGTGCACTAACAGCTTGAGCCAAATTTGGACTTTTGAGAATTTTTATCTCCTCGATAAAAATCGCTCAATTACCGTTTCAAAAAATATTAGTAAATAATAAAATTCTTTTTTATTTTAAATTTTTTTTATGCATACTGTATGGATTATATAAATTTAATCGCATAATATATGATATATGACTATAGAATTCATATAAAATATGTATAATTATATTTTTTATATATCTTTTATTTTTATTAATTTTTTTTTTTCACATATGAAAAAACACTGGCGACTTGTGACAATTTCTCTGCTTTATTATGCAATATGTACAGTACGTAGCATAAAACTTTGTTGTAAATTACATGACACAATTATTTTATAATGACTACGAAGAAAATGAAATATTTTATTTTCACTTTCATTGACATAAATTAATTTATTGACGTGATGATTTTATTTAGTTTTGATTAGATTGCGCAAGGAAATATATATTATATAATATAAAAAAAAAATGACAAAATAAATTAATTTGACAAGCGCAATTAAGTGTCGACATGTTATTTTATAAACTCGAGTTTATCCTTATAATCCTTACCTCTATATCCTCTATCATCTCATCATATTATAGCTTTAACTTATAAAAAGTATTAATATGATTTACGATCATATTAATATATCATAAAAAAAATATAGCAAAATTGAGCCTATTTTTTAATAAGTGCTTTATATAATAAGAAACATATATTATTCGTATAGATTAATTAAGGGCATAGACAACATGAAAAATCAACATTTACATCACAAAACACTTTATGGGACTTACATAAATAACATGAATTGCATGGTCTCTAAACCCAACTGTAGCGTCGTAGCAGTGATCAGAAAATTTCGATTTATGCAACCTGCACAACATTTTTATACTAGTTTTTTTACCTGTTTGTGACGTTATATATAAACATTAATTTTCACACACATTGCATACTTTACAGTTTTTTCACGCTCTCAATTGTGGGGCCACATTTACATTCTGGTAAAAATTATCATCAGTTTTGTAGATCCCATTTTGTGTTTATAATGATTAAAAAGAACATGTTATTTCATGTTTTCTATGCCTTTAAGGGTTGTATATAGATATGGCTATAGTATCTCAAAATCTAAAAAGAAAACTTCGGAACTTTAATACAATGCCATTTACAAGTTAATAGTAACAGGATGAGAAAATTTTCAGAACCCGTGACCATCAGATAAAGAGAGAAAATGGTTATTGAAATTAATATGGGATGGGGCTAAAACTTCAAAAAATCATAATTTAAAATCTAGCATGGTGACCTCCCAAATGTTTTACATTTTTGAAGATACCATAATTATCCTAATGTGTGGCACTGCAAAATGTCAGAATTTTCTCTCTTTACAATTTTTTAGTCAAATCTCGCAGTACCTGATTTTCCACCTTAAAAATAATAGATACTTAAAATTTAAAAAAATATGAGCTAATTATAAAATTATTAAAAAAATATATATAATATTATTATAGTTTATAAATTATACATGTACATTACAGAACGTTCTATAATTATATCATGCTATGGCATAGCAAGCGTGTAATATATGTATATTATATTAATTTTATTATAGACCCCTTTCACGTCCTTGCGCTTTGTCGCCATGTTTGTGGTGCCTAATGCATTGTCCAGCATAGGGGAAACATCATTTCTCCTAATTTTTCACATAAAAAGAGTTTATTTCAACTGAACGACATTTTTCTCATATTCTCCGAGCTTATTAGAAGCTATAGAAATAAGCAGTCTTTGATTGAGGTTTGAAGCTTCCTTTGCTATTAAAAAAAATAAAAATGACGTTTTTCCTATGCTGGCCTATGTATTCCTGACCAGCGAAATGGCGGCTCTTAAATATGAGTGCAACCGGTCTATTAGAGAAAAAGACGCATGTACTGCGGTACAAAAGACCGCGATTTTAAATCTAGTGCGTGTCATGTGTTTTCTCATAAGAATATCATTGCAAGTTTAGCACGAGTTTTTGACTGGTAAAATACATATTATCGCGGCGGTCCTATTATATGTACGCGCGCTATATTTTTCCAAAAATATGCGGTCAGCACTGTTTTGAGTATGGGAGCAAAAAGACAAAAAGGTCATCTTCAATCACGATATAAAGCTATTTAACCGTGCAACATAGTCAAAATTATGTATAGTTTAAAATATAATTAAATCATGCACATATATAATTAGAATTTGGAAATTATTAATAATTTATACATTTAAAGAGCCTCCTAAATCGTACACTGTACGTACAAAAGCAAGTTTTAAAAAGAGGAAAATACATATATTTCAAGTATTATCTGTCGTTGTATTATAGCAGTAAAAGCAAGAGCTATAATATACTAGCACTAGCTACTAATAATTACATTTCAATCATATAATCACCATTTAATAATACTTCGCTCTGACTCTGCACAGCGCGGCTGGACGCGGCCAGGACGCGGGTGGACAAACGTAAAAAACTATTAAACTTTTTTGCGCCCTTTTTAGAATTTTTGTTGGGATGGAGGATGGAGGCGGATGGAGGAGCGTGGAGGGGAAAAAATTGATTTTTTATTACTTAAGCGCCATCTATGAAATAAATTTAACACTACTTGTAGACCCTCGAACGAGCGGGCTCTGAGCGGGCTTGCTTGAAGTTGTTTTGATTACGTCAGCTGATGAAAATATTATATCCGTTCGCAGCAACATGTGTCAATCATCATCGCATCTTTGGGATGTCCACGTTGGGCATCCAATGTAATTGTCGAAATGCAGTGATGTTTATATCCTGCATAAAAAACTGCAGCATCCTGTCAGCACAAAAATACAATTGTGAAAGACTATAGAGTTATTTGCCACGATGCCTACTTGTCGGAAGAGATAGTGACCCACTCGAACCCGAACATTTTCTTATCTTTCCTATATATTATTTTGCAGTCTTTGAAAGTGGGTTATTTTTTTCACATAACCTTTTTTTTTCAGCGTTCCTGATTTCGCATGCTGAAAATTTTATTGATAATATTGGTATAAAAAAAAAGAAAAAAGTTGTAAGTACAGTAACCTATAGAATTTTAAGTTTTCTTTGCAGCATTAAATATACAGAAATGTTGGGATATTTCTGTCATCGTCGGCGAAGAAAAGCAACTATTAAAATAGTTGTTACCATATTTAGTGTATCATTGTTTATGATGTGGATGTTTAGTCATTCTAATCATGTAGAACAGAAAGTCGTTATTAAAGAAGAAAGGGTTCCACCGCTCAATAGTAGAGCAGCAAGGTATATCCATCATGAGAGAAAACGGTGAGACGCTGGTTCATTCCTTTTGTTTTGCTTATGCACAATATGATATTTGCACTTTGTTTTAAATTGCTATGTACTTTACCTTTATACATGCAGTACTCTAAGAAAAGGGGCTAAATAAATGCCTTTTACTTGTTGTAAAACATAAGCATGCTACAGGAATGAAGAGTGTCGTCGCCAGGAGAGTAGTTTGGATTTATTGGATCAGCCACTTCCTGGTGAGGAGGTGGCTGATGAACAACCAGCTCAGTGTGCTGCGGTTGACAGGGAGGATGTACCTCAGCGTTACGAGGCAGCAGCTCTTACTGAAGAAGACTTTGAGACCATGATAGCACAGGACGAGGCTCGCATCGTGCCTGGACTGGGGAATGATGGGATTGGAGTCTCACTTGAGGGGGAGGAGAAAGAGCTTGCCGAGGAGATGATGGCCAAGGAAGCATTTAACATTGTATTGAGTAACAAGATTGCATTGAATAGAACCATTCCAGATCCAAGACATCCACTGTAAGTATTATAGGATAATACAAAACAAGATAATTACTTTTTTTAGTGGCTACAAATGTATATTAAATTATATACAGCTGTAAAAAAAACAACATAAACATAAATGTTTGTAGGTATTATACACAAGTTTTAGTTTTATGGGCTGAAATTTACATTTAATGACAAGGAGATAAAAATGTTATCTTTTGTCAATAATACAACTATACATATAAAAACAATTTGTAAATTTCACAATGTAACTAAATGGGGAGTGCAACAAGGAAAAAAAACACACATTATTATATTATTATTGTCAAGTTTATGTTCAGTATTAAGGAAAAAAACATTGCGGTTGATATTAATAATAATAATAGATGGTAGATGGTAAATTCAATGTGCTCAAATCTCTTGTTTGAATTAATTACATATTATATACTTATATATAATTTTAATTCTTTTATGAAAAGATAATAAATTAAAAAAAAAGGTTAATCAGAGGACATAATACTAAGTTATAGGGTCCTATCATAGTAAAAGAGATGTCCTAGTACCATTTGGTGAAAATCAATTACTATAGCCATATTCCGCTAACATTACCACTGACCAACTCAAGGTTACCTACTAAACTCTGGTCAGAAAGTTTCTACTATTTATCAATGTTAAATGAATGGGCCCTTTATTAGCGCCCTTATTATAATTATAAAATGGCTACATAATAGCTCAGAGATACTACAGTAGATGCAGACACTGATAGAGTTTGGTACATTGAGTACTGTAATATATTCACCAAACTAGATAGGGAACATCTTTTCACTATAGTTGTATTCTTCTCTGGTTTCTTCAAGCCTGACTTTCTAATGTTATCATATCTAACTGTGATGGTCTATTTTGCTTAATTTACACATCTAATTTTAATTAATTAATACATTTAAATACAAATTTCTAATAATAATATTTTTAGGTGCCGGGAGAAGAAGTATGATAAAGTTTTGCCAACTGCCAGTGTTGTGATTATTTTCACTAATGAAGCATGGAGTACACTGATGCGTACAGTGCATAGTGTTCTCAACCACTCACCGAAACACTTGCTCAAGGATATTATTCTGGTTGACGACTTTAGTGATCGAGGTTAGTAAACACTACAAAATAATTTTTATATATCAAAATATAGACTAAATTTTAGACAGTTTAACTTTAAAAATATTTTTCTCTAACTACTTCAAAAAAAAAAAAAAAAAAAAAAAAAGCATAGGCCTATTAATCATTTTAAATACAAGAATATGATGGCATTTATTGTATGGCATTTACTTGATAATGTTTTATTTTTATTTATTTTTTTGATTTTCAAGCAAGTACTTTACTATAGTAGTTGTGAATAAATAATATTCATCTTTGTGAGTGTGTAATTGAGCACCTGTTTTTACATGTATTGAAAAGTAGATTTTCGTGTTTCACCATTTTAATATAGAGCAATAAATATTTTAAAACAAATTCCTAGTCAGGAGGAATTCCTTATAACATATTTACTGCTCTATATTAACATGGTGAAACACGAAATCTACTTTTCAATTTTCAGCTTTATTGAAGGAAAAAAAAAAAAAAAAAAAAAAAAAAAAAAAAAAAAAAACTATAAATCGATCTTGTTGAGAACAAAATGCCTATCTCATATTTTATCACATGAAGCAAAATGTCTATCTCGTTTTTTGTCAGCGTAAGCACAATGTCTATCAAGCGCCTCCATAACGTTCAGGAACGAGATAGACATTTTACTTACGCTGACAAAAAACAAGATAGACATTTTACTTCGCTTGATAAATACGAGATATACATTTTGTTCGCAACAAGATCAAAATTTTAAAATAATATTAAAATAAAAATATATAATGAGATTTTACTGTCAAATATATTTACTGTATTCAAAAAATATATATTTAAAAAAAAATGTTTATGTCTGAGAAATGTCTGGCCCACAATTTCACTTAACCCATGATAGGCTGACCATATTTCGTAAAAATAAAACACTGGGACAAAACCTGACCCCAAGAGCGGAGTGACCTGAGTTTAAGGTGTTTAGAAGTTGTTGTTTTTTTAATGGGGCGTGGCCTTATATTTTTTTAGCAGATTTTGAACGTTTTTCAAATGACAAATATATACACCTATTATTATATACTGTATAGCCTATTATATAGGCTATATATTATGTCCTATATATATATATATGTATATATATATATATATATATATATATATATATATATATATATATATATATATATATATATATATATATATAGGCCTATATATATATATATATATATATATATATATTTGTACAAAATTAACATTGTAAAAGTAATTAATGTGTACACAGTATTACTTTTTTAAATTTTGTTTCCAGAGCTACGTTCAATTTTTTTTAAGGGTACACCAAAAATGTTAACTAATTAATAACAAATTAATAATTAATTACCTAATTTTAAATATTAACAAAAAAAAATGGCAATTTTAATAAATACATAGCATTATCTTTTATTATTTTGTTTTTGTGATGGTATATTACCTACTATATTTACCCAGCAATTAAAGGTTAGCCTTGCCCAGCAAAACGGGACCTTTCCTCAAAATAATAATGATAAGACACTTAAATTTATAGTACAAAATTAATTGTTTATGCATTGTTATTATTTGATGATCATTGAAGGATCACGATATTTTTATGTTAAAACCATTAATTAAGTTTTTTTTATTATTATTATTATGCGATTATTACCTAAATTGTATTGTATTTGTCCCCCTTTATTTTAATTTTTATCTGGGACAAAGGACAAAGTTGTCAAATTGAGATTGTCCCGTGATGATTTGATTTGGTTCATGGTGCCAAACATACCAAAAATTATATTAGTAGCTGCATGAGTTTCCTTGGATATATTTAAAGATATATATATATATATATATAAGTTTAAAAAAATATTTAGAAAATAGTTGGTAGAGATTAGAGCACGTTGAATTGAAAATTAATAAAACGCGAAAATTCTCTAATTTAAATAGTAAATTGGGACTAGGGATCAAATATTCTAGCTTAAGAGTAAGTCTGATGCTGTTTTATAATGTTGTGTCTTTGACGTAGTGTGAGAACGTGAGATGCTAGGCACATTGTATTTTATTTTGACACTATACCTCCATCCCTTTAACGTCTACTTTTTAACTAGCTAAAGCTAGAATATTTGATCCCTAGTCCCAATTTACTATTTAAATTAGAGAATTTTCGCGTTTTATTAATTTTCAATTCAACGTGCTCTAATCTCTACCAACTATTTTCTAAATATTTTTTTAAACTTATATTAATACTAACCGCGATGGTTTTTTCCTAATACGTATATATATATATATATATATATATACACACACACATATTTATTTGTTTTCAAGTGTTTCCTTATCTGAAGTTATCACTTTTATTGCTCTATAGTTGATCATATTAAACTGTTTGCATTTTTATCTTGATTTATTGGTATTATTTTAAAAAGTACTTATAATTAAAACTAAAAATCAATATTTTGTCGCCAGATATATACTTTAACAACTATATACTGATTATATAGTATTTTGAAGTGCAGTTATTATGATAACCCAGAAAGAATTGATTAGTTAAAAATGTTGTTTAAATATTAATCACCCTATACTTAATTAGTATTATAAAACATGATAGTAATCACACATACATAGATAGAAATTTTATTTTTTATTTTATTTTACTCATATAGAACACAGTACATTAAATTATGAGGTCCATTATGTTAGTCCGCTTCAGTGAGCTGACAGGGATGCTTTGTAAACATAACTTCCATCCCAGGTCAAAATGGATGTTTCCAGTGATTATCTATTAGTTTCAAATGTGTAAAAATAGGTGTATAGGGTGTACCTGCAGCATATATTAGCATAGGAAAAACTTTGTTTTTGGCTATTAGGCATAGAAAACATTGAAACAACATGTTCTAAACACGAAATGGGATCTACAAAACTGATGATATATTTTACCAGAATGTAAATGTGGCCCCACAAGAGAGCTTGAAAAAAATGTAAAGTATGCAATTTGCGTGAATATTCCTGTTTATGACGTCATAAACAGGCAAAAACTAGTATGAAAATATTGTGCGGGGTGCATAAATCGAAGTTTTCTGATCACTGCTAAGGCGCTACAGTTGGGTTTTGAGACAAACTAATGTTATTTATGTAAGTCCCACCACGTGTTTTGTTATGTAAATGCAAATGTTTTCATGTTGTCTATGCCTTTGTATTTTCTTTGAGAAATCAGATGATTTTATGTTATTGCTATTTTTCTCACATAATTGAGATACTATTCAACTTATTATTTTGGACCGGATTTTCAGTTGCAAATATCTGCTTGCGCCTGCAAAAACTGCAGTTACTTTTCCTGCTGCACAACTTATTATCAATTTGTAAAATATATCCTATCTACCTGTAATTTATCTCAAAATACCTGGAATGAACCAAAATTTATAAATATTTAGTAAATTGTTGTGCGGTACAAGGAGAACCAAACTTGCAGGCGTGAGCAGACATTTGCAACTGAAAATCCGGTCCATACTTATTATCAATGCTCTCAAAAATATTGCTTAGTATTTTTAAACTGGAAAAGTGAGTCATTTTCTTATGCAACCCATGTTATTGATTGATCCAACGTGGTGTCGACTTTAACATGAATATTCCCTATAGTATCCCTCATTTAAAATTAAAAAAAATTATAATAATAATAATAGTCTAATAATAAATAGGTCTTACAATATGCAAAAGATAATAAATATGAATAAAAAATTGACTATGCGATTTGGCCTATGGTTAGAATACCAGTTCTTAAAATTGAGATGTCGTTGTAGAGGGTTTTTTTGCCATGCGACTATGAGCTCTGTAAAAAGAACAGGTAAGATTCAAGGTCGCATCACAAAAAAACTCTACAACGACATTTCTATTCGGAAGAGTTGATATTTTCTCTACCACAGCATCCCTGCTAGTGTAAGCTTATACTATCTCCCATCCCCCCCCCCCCCCCCCCAATCCTAATCTATGTGTTTTACTATCAAATCTTACAATGCAAAAAGGATAGAAAATTAGTGTACTGTATTCCAGCCTTATTTGCCTGCACTATCTGATTGATTAGTTAGCTCCACCAGTAAACTCCATTAAATATGTAATTTATTATTATGTATAGTTGAAAAATCAATCCAAGCTTGGAAAAAAAATCATTGGCACGGTTAGGATTAATATGAAAGAAAAGGATAACAAATACCAGCAAGGGCCTTCCCACCGTAGAAGTTCTATCGAGTCAAGATGTCTCCCAAGACGCAGAGTTGTAGTTGTAATGTTTATATAACTGAGAGCTTTTGTCATTGTAATATGTATTAATCCTTTTCTTTAATATTTAGTTGTTAACTGTATAAGAATTTTTATTTATTATTTATTTATTATTATTGTCTTTTTTTTTTTTTTCTTTTCTTTTCTTCAGAGGAGCTGCATGGCAAGTTGGATTACTACTTGCGTACCAGGCTACCTGATAAGGTAAGACTGGTGAGGCTGCCTGAGCGTGCTGGTCTGATCCGTGCCAGGTTGGCAGGTGCTCGAGCTTCCACTGCAGATGTTCTTGTCTTCCTAGACTCGCACTGTGAAGTCGTAAATCAGTGGTCAGTATTCTATCTCTGAATATTTCTATTCAAATTTATGACAATTCGACTACATTAAATAATTTGTTTAACTAATTTTTATTTTAATTATTATTATCTTGTGTACAGTAACCCAAAGTAAATAAAAAACTGATTTAATTACAAAATTCTCATTGCCAGGTGTAAAAAAAGTATTACATACACGCATACATACATACATATCATGGCGTATTATCTAATTTAAAATATACTACATATTTGGAATAAAATGTGAAAACCAGTGTCTTTTTTGTTCAAATAGGTTGGAACCACTATTACAAAGAATTAAAGAAGAAAGGTCTGCTGTTTTAATTCCTATTATTGATGTGATAAGTGATCAAAATCTTGAGTATTCACATGTTTCTGCTGAGAATTTCGAAGTTGGAGGTTTTACATGGAGTGGTCATTTTACATGGGTTCATATACCAGAAGCAGAGAAAATTAGAAGGGGAACTGCAGTAGGAGCTACAAGGTCAGATTATATTATATTTTTTATTGAGGATGTAAAATTAATTTGAAAAATATAAAATTTATTTTACTGAATTGCTGTGTTGAAAATATTAACTTTATTATTATTTATTTATTATTGTTAAAATGTATTTATTGGTCTCCCCAGGTCACCTACAATGGCTGGAGGTTTATTTGCCATCAATAGAGAATATTTCTGGGACGTTGGTTCTTATGATGAGCAGATGGATGTTTGGGGAGGAGAAAACTTAGAAATGTCTTTCAGAGTAAGCATTTGTTATTATTGCTTTATCAATTTTCAAGGTTATTGTGGTTATATTTAAATATATTATGTTCTGGTATTAATAACAAATGTTGCCAAATATTACAGGTTTGGATGTGTGGTGGTTCACTTGAAGTAATACCTTGCTCTAGAGTAGGGCATATTTTCCGACCATTCCACCCTTACTCATTCCCAGGGGGTAAGGACACTCATGGTATCAACACAGCTAGACTGGTAGAAGTGTGGATGGATGACTACAAAAGACTTTTCTACATGCACAGACATGATTTGCAAGTGAGTTGTCACCATAAAATTCATGAATCTAACAACAACTGTTTATTTCCTTATTATATTAATTTTATATCGGAGATGTAACATTGCAAGATAACTTGTTATAGTTTGATGGTTATGGTAAGTTATGGTTTGGTTACGTGACGTCAATCACAGACTCAAAGAAGTTCAACAGGATCTTAAAATCCTGCCACCAGGTATTTTTACCAGGTGCTGACATTGTCATGCTGATGTTGACATTAAATGTTATATCAGTGTGTAACCTTAGTGAGGTCTGTTAAGTACAAAGTTTTCCATCATAGGACAAGTACAAGTTGTTACAACACAGCATTTTTTTTTTTTTTTTTTTTTTTTTTTTCAATTTCTTCTTATTTATAGGGTGGTTTCATTCATGTTAAAGTTGACGTCATAAGTGAGTACTAAATAACATTGGCCGGTATAGAAAAATGATACATTTTGCCAGTTTAAAAATACTTCGCAATTTTTTTGTGAGCATTGATGCTGTTAACAGGTTGAATTAGTACCTCAAGTATGCAAGAAAAAAATAATAACCAAAAAAATAACTAATTTTCAAGAGAAAATAGCCAAAAACTAAGTTTGTCCTATGCTGAGCAATGTTATTCTTTGCTCAAGAAGAGCAACGAAAAGCATTCAGAATGACGTCATGTTTACACAGCCTATTAACATATATGATCAGAAAACGTTGTGCCAGTGTTGAGTTTACAGAATGAGCTCTTGTCATAACACCTGTAATGTATTCATTAAATTTTAAGTAACAAGATTATATTGCATTTCTGATATATTTAGAAACATATAGCTTCTGGTGTACATATGTAATTGATGAACGATAAGAGACTATTGAATTATCAGGCACTGACATATTCTCTTCTTGTTACAGTCAATGGACATTGGAGATACTTCAGAAAGAAGAGCATTAAGAGAAAAACTTAAATGTAAAAGCTTCAAGTGGTATCTTGACAATGTTTATCCTTCTAAGTTTATATTAGATGAAAATGTTGTGGGTTATGGCAGAGTAAGTTTCAGCTTATCTACTTTTTATTTTATTAGAAAACTAAAGAATTTATATTAATCAACATACATTTATGTTTAGGTAAGGAATAATGGATCACAACCTAATTTGTGTCTAGACAATTTGAACCATGATAAAGGTGGTGGATATGCAATGGGAGTTTATTATTGCACAGAAGCTCTCTCGTCTAATCAGGTAACTAATACAATTAAAAGGTAATTCAAAGGCATAATTTATCTTTGGATAAACAGCTTAAATGACTGACTATATATTCAGAGATAAAATCAACCAATAGTCTATCATATGATAGGCTACCATAGAGTCGTAGAAGAGTCCACTTCTATAGAGGTATAGAAAATACAACACATCTTGAATTCAATATTGGTGAAATAAATGCTTCAAATTTGCTTATTTTTGTGTGTTTTGTCCTCTAGTTTTACTCACTGAGCATTATTGGAGAGCTGAGGAGAGAGTTCCACTGTGTAACATTTACCAGCAAGGACCCTCAAACGAGAGAAAAAGTTTACCTTGAAGATTGCCATGGACGTCAAAACAATCAAGAATGGCAGCTCACTCCGGTAATTATTGCTACATTCTGGTTCATTTCTAATTCTGAATAATCTATATTATTGAATGCTATAGTAAGGAAAATAAACCATCTTTGTTAGATATCATAAACTTGAAAGGAAAGGGTACAAGAAACCAGCAAGGGCCTTACCATATTGAAGAGAGTCCCATAGCTTTTTAAATATCTTGCTAGCACAGAGATAAAAAAAAAACTTAAAAAAGCAAACAAACGTTGGATAGCTTTGACTAAAGATGAAATGATCATCCATAGTTTCTCTTTGAGTCTGTAAGGGTTGATGAAGGCAAAACATCATTTTTCGTGGCGTTTAGTGCTTAGAGCTATCCTTTTTTTTTTTTTTTTTTTTTTTTTGTTTTTTGTTTTGTTAAATCTTTGTGCTAGCAAGATTTTCACCAAGCTATTGAACTCTACACTATGATAAAGCTCATGCTGGCTTCTCTTATCCCTATTTTTATTTACATTATTAAAAGATTTAATTTAATTTGTGTGTAATTAATGAGCGTCATTGTTACAATTTTTCTGTTTTCTATACCTATCTACCATAAATCTTTCCATCAACAAAATAGTTAATTAAGTATAATAGGTATTGAAATTAATTTTTTGCAAGTTTTTAACTTTTGTCAAAAAGTTAGTAGTCAGAAAAGAAAAAAAAGTTTGTTTGAGACTAGCAGATCTATCAGTAGAGATATAAATAAAAATCCTACATTAATACCATTACTATTCACTAACATCAATGTGATACTGAGACTACCTATAATTCCAGAAAGGACAGTTGAAACACACGAAATCAGGCAAATGTTTGGATGCTGAAGGTATTAAGTCAGAAGAAGATGTTGTAGTTGCTCCTTGTAATGATTCAGCCTTCCAGATTTGGAGCTTTGATTCTAGACCCAGTGCTAGCTCCTAGCAACAACATAATATTGTGAATAATAATATGAATAATCCAGCAGAGCTAGAATACCAAATAAACTTTAGGTAGACTAGCTTCCGTGATATATATAATATACTTATGTGAGTGACTAGTTGGAGACTAATTGAAATTTTATGAATGTGCGGCGGCAGCTCAATCATTATATTATCTTGTAGCCAGTATATGTGAATTGGAATTAGAATAAATGTTGTGTATTAGATTTTGTTGTCTCACTCCATTCCTTTTGTGTTAAGTTGCAAGATTAAATATTTAATGCAATAATTATGTAAAAAAAAAAAAAAAGAAAAAAAAAAAGAAGAGGAGGAGGAGGAGTGTTGTGTGCATGGCTAGATAGCATGTTAAATACATTGCAAAAATAATAATTAATAACTGATGTATAGTAATATCTAAAGCCAGTTCATTAGTACAAACAATAAAAAGCCTAAAGCTTTTTTTATTCCAAATAAATACTTTTTATCAAAGTAACTAATAAAATAATATTTCTTTAAAAATTTTATCTTCCTTTTTAAATTAAAAGTATAAAACTTTAAGTCTCCTGGTTGCCTTTTTTGCTCATTCCATTTTTAAATGTTATTTATGTTTGTTTGCGTATTAGGAAAAAACCATCGCGGTTAGTATTAATAAGTTTAAAAAAAAAAATATTTAGAAAATAGTTGGTAGAGATTAGAGCACGTTGAATTGAAAATTAATATAACGCGAAAATTCTCTAATTTAAATAGTAAATTGGGACTAGGGATCAAATATTCTAGCTTTAGCTAGTTAAAAAGTAGACGTTAAAGGGATGGAGGTATATAGTGTCAAAATAAAATACAATGTGCCTAGCATCTCACGTTCTCACACTACGTCAAAGACACAACATTATATGAGAGGTTTTAAACAGCAAGCCGAGTTTGCGCGCGCGATTTTAACCAATCAGCGCGTGCAGCTGCGGGGGCATCGCGTATATAAACGCGACTGCCACTTGCTTCCTCAGCTCAGTCAGTTAGCAGATGTGGTGTGAGCCATCTCTAGCTGTACAGAGCTCTCTGCCGAGCCTTACTGATGAGTCCTAGGTAAAGGACGAAACCGGTCTAAGGCAAAGAGTAAGTCTGATGCTGTTTTATAATGTTGTGTCTTTGACGTAGTGTGAGAACGTGAGATGCTAGGCACATTGTATTTTATTTTGACACTATATACCTCCATCCCTTTAACGTCTACTTTTTAACTAGCTAAAGCTAGAATATTTGATCCCTAGTCCCAATTTACTATTTAAATTAGAGAATTTTCGCGTTATATTAATTTTCAATTCAACGTGCTCTAATCTCTACCAACTATTTTCTAAATATTTTTTTTTTTTTTTTTTTTTTTTTTTTAAACTTATTAATATTTATGTTTGTTTGTTTATTATTATTATCGAGATCAGTGAAATACATTCACTAGTCTCGATTATTATATAATTTTTTTTTTTTTTTTTTTTTTTTTTTTTAAGTGGCTGCTAAGTGAATATTTTCTGAAAGCATTTTTAAATTAACTTTTAAAAGTTGCCAAGTTATACTATTTTTAGTTTGCTATAATAATATGCTCTTTGAATTTTATTTTGATATTTATAATAATTAATCACATAATTTAATTTATCTTGGTAGCTTTTTATGGAGTAATAATGTAATATGATTACATAAAATAAAATGTTTATCATAAATCTTACTCTATATTTGAAATATGTATTTATTACAATGCACAGATTGCAAACAAAGTTATTAGTTGGCAGTATTTTTTATAGCACGTTATTATATTATTGTTATTTTTTGTTTTATGGGGGTAATTTTGTGATTCTTTTCTAAACCATGTTGTCAAATGTCGTTTAAATAACATCTTTTCTTGTACCACAGTAATTTAAATTTACTCTAACAATTAATCAGAGGGTTAAGCAATAATATTATTAAACTAAAATAATGTGGTATTAAGGGTTTTAACAACTTTTTATGTATCTGCCTGTAGCAGTTTTATATAGTAATAATAAAATTTCTATTTGATAATTTATTTTTTATTTCATTTAAATATAAAATTGATTTATTTATTAAGCAATGTTATCATAAAGAATAACAACATCAGGATGTTCCTGAATTTTATCACATAAAACACTGGCAACTTGAAGTTGCTGTTCATTTAATTCAGCAAATATATGAGGGATGTAAGATGAAGTAGCTTCTTGAATTTCATAACCAAGATTCTGTAACTTTTGTCTGACACTATGAAGGTCTAGAGGAGCACATACAAACTAAAATCACATAGAATAATTAATTATTTGCAAATTATTATAAATTATTCCATTCAAAAACATTTATTCAGACAAAGGGTATTGACTAATAAAGAAACAACTGTTTTGAGGCCCACTTTATAAGTAATTTCGCTCACATGTGCCATGTGCTTCCATTTCTTCTTACTGTGCATGCGTAGTAAGTAGAAACAGAAGCGGATGTCAGCAAAATCACTTAAAGTCAGCCTCAAAACATTTGTTCCTTTATTAGTCAATAAAGCAAGGTTGCCTTTTTTTTATCTAGATTTTAAAGTTATCTTACATTAAATGCTTTTTCCTCTTCGTCCCATGTAACATCTTCTGCCCCTGCCTCTATTGCATGATCGAGGCACATTTCTAACGTTGTGGATTTATCTTTATGATTTGCTAAAACTATCCCTTTATGATGAAAACTTTGCTTTGCTCCTCCGTCAGACACACTTGCGCTGTAATAACATTGTACATGTAGATCACCAAAATATATAGCCAGCATTTTTATGTATTATTATTTTTATGCTATAAAAAAATATTTAAGTTAATGCAAAAGTATATGTTATAACTATATAATATGATATTAATTCTTCATGTTTTATATACATTGTGGTCTCACACACACACACACACACACACACACACACACACACATTCTTCTTTTTTCTTCTCTCAAATTTGGGTCCTTAATCATAATAAATACACTCACTTTGCTTTTCTTATAAATGGTTGTAAAGTATTTTTTGTTCTATTAATATTATCACTATGAATAGATACAAGAATCCAACATCCACCTGGACCTCGAATTTCCAACAGACCAGGTTTTCCTTGATCACTTTTATTGCTCTGAAATTATAAAGTACTGCCATGAAGACCTCCCCAAAAAATACAATATATAAAATAAAAAAGCGGGTAATTTTATTGCATGTTGTAAAGGAGGACACTGTCTTGAATCGATACACATGCCTAATTTTTTAGTTCATTAAGTATTTTTTATTAATTTTTGAAAGTCACAAAATGACGTTACGTTCGGTAACTTTTTCCTATATGCCAACATGTTACCGGACTGTAATGTCTTTTTTATTATTATTATTAATTATTAAAAACATTCAGTGAATTCAAATATTAGAAATTCGAATATCAATCGATTCAGGGCAATGTCCTTTTTAGAAAATGAAATAAAATTTGTAACCCCTAAAAAATTTCCTTATTCGGTGCAATGGCATGATATCCATAAAGTTCGCACAGTCTATGCTTTGTTCTAAGAAAATCGCTAAGAAAGGACCGCTGTTCTATAGGCTTAACTTCTTTTTTTTTTTAATATTACCTGAGCAGCCTTGAGTATATTCTGAATTTTTTCCACGGGCATATTCTGTCGCTTTGCTACCTCAATTGCTTGGCTTAGTTGAAAATTTGTGTTAGGATTCACACTTTTACCCTCTGAAATGATAGTATTTTATGTTATTTATTTACTAAATGGCTTATGGTGATTTTAATTTGTAATAAAATTTATCATAAAATATACCTTGGATTGCAACACGCATTTGCTGAGCAAGTCGTTGAAAATTAGCAGCTCTTTGACCATCTTTCTGGGCTTTGATGTGTTTGATGTTAGCCCACTTACTGTGGCCCGCCATACACCTTACAATCATAAAACATTGACAAGACGTTGCCCTAGTTACTAAAAAATTCATTGAACATCTCATCATTTTTTTTTTCCCCCAATATAAACTGAACCCTTCAAATATCAATAATCAAGTGATAAGTGATAAAACAGATCCAGTTCGCATAACTTCCCAAACGAAACGTAAACAAATCTCAGCTGGTCAAATTTTGCCACGCCTCCCATAGCAGACGACACACTCTAAAAATTGTTTTTAGAGAAATACAAAGTTATTAATCATTAAACCATAGTGTTTCCTTTATTTTTAAGATTGAATTAAGTTTTTTTTTAAGTTTCTATCCTGAAACATACGATACTTTGAATGTAAATTATATATTTATATTTGACAAAGTATAATATGCGCATTTTTTGTCAGCTGGCTGAAAACTTGGCACCTCGCGTGGGAGGAAACTTTTCGAAGGCCACTGCTAATCAAAATGCTGTAAGGGTAGTTTTATGAATAATTTTAGCATCTATTGTCTGGAGAGAGATTGCAGATGGAATCATAAACCTATTGCTAATATTATAAGTTAAGGTAATAATTCCTGGTTATGTAATTCATACGTTTTAAAAGTGCCACATAGTGTCTCTATGTTGTATTCAGTGCACATGACTCGCACTGTTTATGTGCGCGGTTAAGTAGTAGTGAGTTGTAGGAAGTTAAGTCATTAATTTAACTTGCCTCTGACTAGTCACTATAATTCATAGTAATGTAGCAAATCAAATAATTACACTTAATTGTTTAATTTACACATTTTTAGCACTTGTGGTTAAGTGCATGAACCGTGACGCATTTAAATAGGACACATTAAATTGTCATCTTCTCTGTGGCATACTCTGTGCTCTATCATAATAGTGAGGTGTAGTGTAGAGTGAGTGCATTTATTAGAGTTTTTTATGTATATTACAGAAGAAAGAACTCTGTTTATTGGTGATTTATAAGTACAGTACATGTAACATATCTATATATCAATATACCGTACGTGCCGCATAAAAAGGATAACAAAAAATCTTATACGTTGTATGTACATACATACATACGGTATATATTATATAATATATGCGTTTATATGTATAGTTATACCTGGATTTAACTTTTTTACTTTTTACAAAGTAAAAGGTGATTTATGCTCTTTTTTTTAAATTATAATTAAATTTTATTCTGAATATGTCCCATATGTACATATTTACAGAATATTTGGCTTATAAATAAAGTCAAAGCAATATATAAATGCTTGTCTTTATATTGCATGTATGAGTACAATAACATAGTAATACATAGCATGTCAGTCAGACAGTCAATATCAGGGGACCAGACCTAGATTTTGGTAACACCAAGAACCGTTTCTCAAGAACATACACTTCTGAGAACCGCTTCCAAGAACCGTATGTACCTTAGATATGGTTCTTCTTTTTTAAGAACGGAAAGAACCGTTTTTAGTATTTTGTGAAACTTGTGATAAAGGGCAGAAATAGCATTCTATTAAAGTTTGAGTGATATGCGTAACGGAAAATAAATGTCGAGAAGGAGTTTAGGGGTTTGTTCTGTGTGCTCAGTGTGCTGTACAAATCTCACTATGGGGGTTTAAAATCAGTAGAATTTGTTTTAATAATATGCATGACAAAAAAAAATGACGTGGAGGAGTGGGGGGGGGGGGGGGGCTGTGACACTGTGTAAATATCGTGATAAAGATTCAGAATTAGGTACATACTGAATATTTTGAGTGATGTGCGTGACAGTCACAGGAACTAGTTCTAAGAACCGCTCCCGAGAACTGCTTTTGACAAACGGTTCTAAGAATCGCTTCCAAGAACAGGTTTTCAAAAATTGAATCAGAAACCACAGTTCTTAAGAACCGCAAAAATTGGAGGCAGTTCCGGCCCCTGATCTATGTATTATGAGCTGTATAACATATTGCAAGACAAAATAAGCTGACATTGTAATAACTATGTATAAGATATAATTGCTAATTGCTATATATACATAGTACAGGAATTGTATATAAGCAATGCATATAACAATGTCTGTACAATGTAAATTTTGATTATAAATACTAAAAATACAATCTGCATAGCAGCTTATACAATAGTCACAAATAGTACCCTATTACATAAGAAAGTATGTGGCGTGGGGGCTATGCTTTCTGAATTATTAATTTTTCCTTTGAATTACATAACAAAAATGTATTGTATTTAAGTCACGATTTTTTGTATTTTGAGGGTTGTCATGGCGCATTAATTTATTTGAATACTGTTATAAGTATATAATGTTGTACTCATATAACGTTGAGGTGGTGTGAACTTATTGTTAGAAATGCTTAGACTTTTTGTAACTTTGTAACTGCAGGCTTATGTGTATTGATCTATTTCCACGGCATATTTAAAAAAATTATAGTACCTACCGTATATATAGGCTATACAGGGGCGGCTGGTGCATGTAAGCCCTGCAAGCAGTGCATGCCTATAGAAAATCGATCAAAAAGGTTTTATTCCATAATTCAATAAAGAAAGTTATTTTTCATATTTTGTATCTAATTTTTATCTATTTTCTATGTTTTTTCTAATTTGTATTCATTAAAAACAAAGCGCGCCTTCATAAAAAAAATCACGTATGCAGCGCCCTCCTCAATAAAAATTGTGAAAGCTCCACACTACAGGAGCATACGTCGCTATATTGCTAGCGTTGAGAAAAAAAGAGGGGGGACGGGAGGCTACAATGCTTCTGAATAGAAGTCGTGAAAGCACTTCAAAAAAATGCTTGCACCTTTCTTAAAAAAATTAATAACTCAATATCTAAATGTTGGATTGAAAAAATAGAAACATTTCCTGAATCTGTGTTATTTTGTCTATAAATGTGTGACTTTAATGTTGTCGTATGCGTAACGACTAATTAGCAATAGCGTGATATGTTGCAGTCTACGCTAAAATATGAATAAAAAGTCGTGTAATTTATATGTAAAAAGTGTTTTAAAAATATGAAACTTTGGATATATGTGTAAATCAATAGATCACACACTTTAAATAAATTTCATTTTTTAAAAACATGAATAGTAAATTACATGAATCAATTAAATGCAATTTTTTGCTCTCAATTACCTTATTTGCTTTATATATGATATATTATACTTTTAAATAATTTCACTGGCGTGATTGATGATGTCTTTTAAATTTTATTATTATTATTTTGTAATTTATACATAGCCAAAAATATTAAGAATATTATTGATAAAAAAAATAAAGAGAGAGATCGAGACAAAGTGCGGTTTTTATTTTTTGAAACTTTTTACAGTAAATGAGCTCAATATGAAGAGGATAATCACTGTCAAAAATTCTTAAAAAAAAAATTCTATGGCTTTAAAAACGTAAAAGTGTGTCTAGTTTTTCTCATTTAAATATACGGAATTGGTGTAGTTTGTTCAGATAATAATCGCAAAAAAAAAAAAAAAAAAAAAATTAAGCCCAAGAATAAATGTTACATTAGAGGATCCTTATATAACATCCCCACGTTTGCCCGCACGCTAAACCGACAAGCTCCATTAAAAATATTAATATAAGAATAACCTGGAAAAGGTATAACGGAGAGGACTATTTATTTTTAAAATGATCTATTGTACCGAAAAAGGGAGGGGAAATATTAACAAATGTGCCTGAATTTAGCTAAAGTTATTATTTATTTTGTCAATTTTTAAATAATAAAAACCGTGACATTAAAAATGACAGAGTGTTTAGTTTTTTTCGGGCATGGTGTTTGTAAACTGATTTAAAAATCAAATATTTTAAATTTTTTTTATATAGTTTGCTTTGGCATATAAATTAATGCAAAACAAATATAATAAACGATAAATAGGGCCGTACATTTGCAATTATCTAATCGGCAGTTAGTTCTCTCTCTCTCTCTCTCTCTCTCTCTCTCTCTTTCTCTCCTTTAAAGGAGAGAAAGAGAGAGAGAGAGAGTTTTTATTTCAAAAGCAATTGCTTTTGAAATAAAAACTGAATAGCCCGATTGTACCGTATAGTTGCAGATTGCAGTTAAATTCGATCCAATATAATTTAATTATAGTAACAAAAAAGTCACGTTTTAATTATTATTTTTTATAAAATAATGCCATACATTTATATGAATAAATGTTTGTACAGAAGAGAATAAAATAAAAATAAATGCGCAATAATAATATTAAATAACATGCTCTTCATGAAAATATTTACGTACGATTTTGTGAAAAATCTAATTAATTTATACACTACTTTTACAATACTCTTCTATATATAGTTTATTTATTAGTCATTATATAGTAAATAAGATATAATTAAAAAAAAAATGTTAACAGCACAATTTCTTTAAAAATTTTCGTTATAAAAAATCAAAATGATTGTTGCTTTAAGGTTCAGATAATATGCAGTTTTTTTTGTCGAAAATCAAAGATTATAAGGGACCACGTGGTCTAAAAAAAATCGGCGCCTGCGGCGGGCTATCCCCCCCCCCCCCCCCCCCAGAATATGTAAGCTATCACCGGCGAGTGCTTGCCTAGTCATAAACTTCACGAGCCGCCCCTGAGGCTATATATATATATAATATATATATAATATATATATATATATATATAGGCCTATATATATATATATATATATATATATATATATATATATATATATATATATATATATATATATATATATATATATATATTTAAATTTACGATTTACAATTTATTACAATGTACCTATATGTAAATATTTAATTATTTATTCCCCAGGTCTCCATATTCTTCATAACTGACTAAAAAAAAATGGCTGACGAGGACTTAGATAATTTTGCCAGTAGTCAGAGGAAGATTATGAGCCCAAGTTCCAGCTCTCTGGCTACAGAAAATACAACGCTCTCTCCATCATCTTCCAACAATCAGACATATTTTGATCAAAAAATTGGAGTCCCTGAACCAGGAATTGTAAGACTTGTGTTTTTATTTATTAATAATTATTATTAATTCAACTTTCTTCTATTAAGATGTGTATGTTCTTAATGGTACCTTATTGTTATTTTCATTTTAGAGCCGATTTAGCTTCCGAACACTATGGGCATTCACAGGACCTGGATTCCTTATGAGTATTGCATACTTGGATCCTGGAAATATTCAGTCAGATCTACAGTCTGGAAGCAGTGCAGAATACAAGGTATATACATTCTCACTCAAAAAAAAAAAAAGAAAAAAAAAAGAAGTAATATCCCTTCTTTAAAATAGCCTAATTATTAGGCCTATATATATATATACCTATATATATATATATATATCTTCTCACGTCAAGATGAAGCTACTACACTTTACAAATTTCTGAAGAATGAACTGAACGATCTACACTTTACAAATTTGCGGCTACCTGGAGCTTCACCTACCTGTTTTATATAGCAGAAGATTCAGGTAGCCGTGACTTTGTAAAGTGTAGATCGTTCATTCTTCGGAAATTTGTAAAGTGTAGTATACAGTATATTTTATATATAGGCTATACATTTTCAATTTTGACACACAAATTGTTACAGTATCATATATAGCTAGGCCACAGCATTGCTAATAAGTAATAAGGTTTATTGAAGTATGTAATGTGCATTAGTCACTAGAGTTTGTGTACGTGAAATGCACAAGAGAGTCTTGACATGACTTCTTCCATCAAGGTAGGGTCAGAACATGACAGGGGATCCTCCTCTTTTGACACTTGATCTATTGTACAATAATTGTGAACAATAAATAAAATAAGTGAGTATTGAGTACTGTATGTAATTCAATATTCCTACTTCATAACATTTATCTGTGGTGACACAGGATGACCGACTGCAACACTAACCCCAGCTAACTTTTACATCTACTGTTACAATTCAGTTATTATACAAGTATAGAAGAATATTTATAATTTTAAATATTATTATGTTCCAGTTACTTTGGGTGCTGATGTGGGCCACAGTTCTGGGTTTATTGATGCAAAGGCTTTCAGCTCGCCTCGGAACAGTGACAGGCCTTCACTTGGCAGAAGTCTGTTATAGACAGTACCCTAGAACACCAAGAATTTTACTCTGGCTTATGACTGAAATAGCTATTATAGGATCAGATATGCAAGAAGTTATTGGTACTGCAATAGCATTATATCTACTCTCAAATAAAGCGTAAGTATTTCTCATAGCAAATATAGTCAAAATATATATTAATTATAGGTAATTTTATTTCTCTTTCTCTCTTTAGAATACCATTGTGGGCAGGTGTTTTGATAACAGTTGTGGATACATTCACTTTCCTCTTGTTAGATAAATATGGATTACGCAAGTTAGAATTTTTCTTTGGATTTTTAATTACTGTGATGGCATTTACATTTGGTTATGAGGTAAGATTTCTATAATTGGACCAGGGTCAGAATTCCTCAACTCACACAGTATAACACCCTCATCTGAAATTTTTAGTGAAAGAATTATATGTTATTGGGGACTGTCTAAAACCTATAAATATGAAGTTTTTGGTAAATCGGACCAAAACTGAAATTTTGGGGCGGAAAATTCAAAATTGAATAATTGAGATTTTGAGCTAAACTTAGTTTTTTCCCATAATTTGGTACGATGATATTTGGGAATTTTTATATTATATTTGGATACTATGGCAATATACACATTACGTGAATCCATAAAAGTCGATTTTTCCCGTAACGATTTTTTAGGAAAAATCGTGGAAAATTGGCTGAAAAAGCTTATTTTAAGTATTGTTTGGAGCCGTATTGCAGCGAAACTGATAAGAATTTTGAAACGTAAGTTTGCATATAGGTACCTGGGTATTTGTGCTTACTAAAAATTTTAATATTATTTTTCCAATCACCTTTGTTGAATTTAGCGGGAATTTTGAATTTTGATAAAAATGAAAAAATATGCAAAATATAAAAATGAATTACAAAAAAGCCTCCAAATATTTTTTCAATTTTTTTGGTCTAAAATACTTCTACACTATTGTTCTAACATATGACAAAAAATCAGCCTGGCCTTTTAATTATTACTATTTTTTTCTAATTTTGAAAATCGTAGTTTTTTCATCGGACGGCAAAAAGCTTCAGAGCTTACGGATGTATTTTATTTTCGATTTGCATGGTTCAAAACAACTTAAGCAACATTATAAAATCACCTCAAAGTCTTGATCTAACATATTAACATAAGTACCTATATTACCCCCTCCCCCTCCCCCCTATTTCTTATATATGTACAAAAAAACGTCATATTTCCAGAAATTAGGTAAGAAGTAGGGGGAGGGGGAGAGAGTAATATAGGTACTTATGTTAATTTGTTAGATCAAGACTTTGAGGTGATTTTATAATGTTGCTTATAAGTTGTTTTGAACCATGCACATCGAAAATAAAATGCATCCGTAAGCTCTGAAGCTTTTTGCCGTCCGATGAAAAAACTACGATTTTCAAAATTAGAAAAAAAATAGTAATAATTAAAAGGCCAGGCTGATTTTTTGTCATATGTTAGAACAATAGTGTAGAAGTATTTTAGACCAAAAAAATTGAAAAAATATTTGGAGACTTTTTTGTAATTCATTTTTATATTTTGCATATTTTTTCATTTTTATCAAAATTCAAAATTCCCGCTAAATTCAACAAAGGTGACTGGAAAAATAATATTAAAATTTTTAGTAAGCACAAATACCCAGGTACCTATATGCAAACTTACGTTTCAAAATTCTTATTAGTTTTGCTGCAATACGGCTCCAAACAATACTTAAAATAAGCTTTTTCAGCCAATTTTCCACGATTTTTCCTAAAAAATCGTTACGGGAAAAATCGACTTTTATGGTTTCACGTAATGTGTATATTGCCATAGTATCCAAATATAATATATAAATTCCCAAATATCATCGTACCAAATTATGGGAAAAAACTAAGTTTAGCTCAAAATCTCAATTATTCAATTTTGAATTTCCCGCCCCAAAATTTCAGTTTTCGTCCGATTTACCTAAAACTTCATATTTATAAATTTTAGACAGTCCCCAATGACATATATTTTTTTCACTAAAAATTTCAGATGAGGGTGTTATACTGTGTGAGATGAGGAATTCTGGCCCACCAATAAATATTTTATGTACCGGTAAATATATAAATTTACATAGTTTTAAACTTTCTTTTTTTCTAACTGACATGTTTGTTTGCCCAGTATGCAGTGGTTGGTCCTGATCAAGGCAAGGTGCTTGAAGGGATGTTTGTCCCGTGGTGCTCTCATTGTGATTCCTCTTCTGTACAGCTGGCAGTGGGTATTGTGGGGGCAGTTATCATGCCTCATAATCTTTACCTGCACTCTGCTCTTGTAAAGGTACATTCTCCAACCATAATAATAATTTGCATAATATTCTAATTAATATTTCTTATTTCAGTCCAGAGATGTTGATCGTTGTAAGCCTGAAGCTGTTAAAGAAGCAAACTTTTATTTCTTTGTTGAAGCTTGTATTGCATTATTTGTTTCTTTCATAATCAATGTCTGTGTTGTTGCTGTATTTGCACATGGACTTTATAACAAGACAAATGCAGATGTGGTAAGTTCAGTAAATTTGAGGTATAAGGCCTCTTTACAGCTCTATTGCTGAGAGCAGTGGGATGAAATACTTTTTGTTTTGAATAAGAAGACCAAACTCTTCAGTTGAGGCATTTATTTTAGTTAAGATTGCTTGAGTAAGCTAAGCTACCTCAATACAAAAACAATTTATTTAGAAGAAGGCCAATAAAAGAGTTCCACCCCCCCCCCCCCCCCCCCCCCCCGTAAATAATAGGCATATAATAAAAATAAAATAAATATCAACAGCAACAGCAAGAGCAAGGGGTGCTTTGTAGTGTTTAAGTTTAAACCTAAAATATTTATTTCTGTATGTATTTAATTTTCAGCTTGGGTTATGTCTGGCTAACAACAACACGCATTCTGATATTTTCCCAGTAAGTTTTGCATTTGGTTTTGCTTTAAAAAAATATATATTATAACATATTTGTTTTGTGCAGAACAATACAAATAAGGTGGATAGTGATATTTACACTGGGGGAGTGTACTTGGGGTGTGAGTTTGGTGCTGCAGCAATGTACATCTGGGCCATTGGTATCCTTGCCGCTGGACAATCAAGCACCATGACTGGCACTTATTCAGGACAGTTTGTTATGGAGGTCAGTTTTGTCTAGTATAAAAAAAAATAAAAATAAGAGCATTACATTTTAAATATTTATCTTTTCTTGTAATCTACTAAACATGTATAATACTCTGTTTTTGTAAAACATGTGGATCATCTTTATCATGGCGCATTGCTGCATGTGTACTCAGTTTTTGATGTTTGTTTAATTTGTTTTGACACTGCCATTAAAAATGCCACACATTGCTATTCTAAGTAAAATAATAATTATAATTACAAATTTTTATTTTTTTATTTATTATTTATTATTATTGTTTTTGTTTTTTTCAGGGTTTCCTGAACCTGCAATGGCCTCGCTGGCAACGAGTATTAGTAACCCGTACAGTTGCTATTATTCCAACATTTCTAGTAGCCAAATTTAGTCAGATTGATGATATGTCTGGCATGAACGACATTCTCAACACTGTGATGAGTCTTCAGCTTCCATTTGCCATCTTGCCAACGATTGCTATGACAAGTAGTCCCATGATTATGGGAGAATTCGCTAATGGATAGTGAGTACCCTGTCCTCATTTTCCCCCCTATTCATATTTGATTTTATATTGATTTTTTTTTTAGATATATCGTGAAATAAAAAAAGAGTTAAAAATTGATAATAGGCCTAATAAAAAATAATAATAAAAAGATCAAACGTACATTAAAATATTAATAAATTAATTTTGATTTCAGTTTCAACCGAATAATGTCTGTAGTTCTTGCAACAGTTGTGATTGGTATCAACATCTACTTTGTGATAACTGAAGTGGCAATTCACGTTTCCCACCACTGGGCAGCTCTACTGGCAGTCTGCCTCTTTGGAATATTCTACATACTATTCTGTCTTTACCTTGTCTTACATATGGCTCTCTTTATGGGCAGCTCATGGATAGCTAATAATCAGGTAACTATGATTACATGTATATATTTAATTTTAAAATAAAGTAGAATAATGTACATAGTTGATTTCTAGACTTATAAGTAATGTAAATTAGTAGGTGTGTTAGCATTAACTTACAATGCTCGGTGATGTTCTTTTTTTACAAGCTAATCAGTAGAATTCTGAGGGAACCAATGTTGTGCCTTGCTCAGCAACAGCCAATCTGGTAGGTTCCTATGTTGTCTCAATTCAAGTGTTATTGCTAACATATTGCACTCTTTAAACTTGCTCAGAAATATGTAGCTAATCCTTTGTTTGACTGTTAGGTGGAGTTGCATAATTTTATCTCAAAGAAAATATTTGTTGACAATAATAACGACAATAAGCTTTGTAGCTAACACAGTTGCATGTGCATATACAGTAAAAACACACATTTTCACGTTACTACCATTATTATTTCTTCTACTTATTATTTTTTTCTCTCCTTTTAATAGGTTTTATATTCTTTATATTTTTTTAACTTAGCAGAAATAATCATTTATCATTTGCCTGAATAAAAGTTAATTGGTATTTTATTGTTTTCTATTTCTTCGTAATTTATGGTGCATAGTTTGTATATTTTTATACGCTTTTTTTTATGTTCAAACTAAAAATGAAAATCATTTTTGATTGCAGTTCTTATCCCGACATCTAAGGCTTCAACCGGAATCTCAGTTGGGAATCTTAGATGACCAGACTGAATATGAAAGGTAAGTTAATTAATTACAAATTTTTATGTGAATGTTTTTGTGTAGAGACCCTATTAATAACCCTTGCCACCGTGCATGTCATTATGATTTGCAGAAGCCAGGAAGAAGCACGAACCTATCAGTCCATGCATTTGACTGATACAAATGCTTAATGTATTGGGACAACGAAGACACTTAAATAACCAAATTTTATACAATATTTTGTAGATCTGAAAAATTATAATGATTTTATTACATATACCACCCATATAGCCAAGGGGAATTGCAAAGAGAAATCATTATGAAACCACCTGACAATCACTTTAAATATATAATTGTTATTTTATTTACATAGTAAATTATTTTATTTATTTTTAAGCGATATTTTGAGATCTTACTATGTGCTTTACTTTGATGTTTTTTATTGTAATTTTTTTGTTTTTTCTTTCAATTTTTGAATTTTGCTCAATTTGAGAATCTTAATTAGATATTAACAATTTATTTTTTCTTAATTATTTTTTGTGTAATGGAATGGAAAGATCACAAACTTTTTAGTTTCAACTTAAAATTATTATTATATAGGCCTATATATATTTTTTTTTTTTACACAGAATGAAGCTCATCCCTGAAAATGATTGTTAATTAGAGTAACTATATATACCTATGCTTACCTATAATTACTATATTTTTAATGTAATATTGCATGTCTTACTCACCAAGCTTGCAACTAATCAAAATTCTGCATGACAAGATTATCAGTGTACCTTTTATTTCTTTTTTTTTTTCCCTGCACTTGTGTGCAAATTAAAATTTGTTAAGCACTTTTTTTTTTAATTTGTGTAGCACATTTTTAATTTGATTAATTGGTAGTACAAAAGAGGGTTTCATTTTTATTTTTGTTCTTCTTCTTCTTGGTTTTATTAATTTAGAAATTGTATATAATATCACAGAACTATATATTACTCTTGTATTTAAAAGTTACTATTTTTAAATAAGAAAATTGTTCATGTAAAAACTGCATGTGGTTAAGTATAAATTGTTTAAAATTATGGCACATTATACTTGATATAAACTAATGTACAGCAACAATTAAATAAATACATCTTTACATCTTGTGCATGCCTATATGTTGTTGTTTTGTTGTGTTGTGCTGTATTCATTTGTTTGACTTTTATTTGCAGTGAGGCACCTGGGCAAGGTGAAAACTTGATTGCTGAGGAGCCCTGAGGTTTGTTAGTGCATGCTCAAGTATATGGAAATGGTTCCAAACATATCTTTCTAGTAAATTTTCTCTATCTCTCTGTGATTTAACTATTCTTCTCATCGTATCCAAGATAGAAAAAGAAGTCAGTTTGTATATAGCAAAATTATAAATATTTCTTCTCCCAGCTCATAATTAATTGGTCATATATGGTTCATATATATATCCTAATTTTTTACAATTACATATCTGCTTTTATCAAATTTTGCTTGTACTAACAAAATGCTTTTGGTTATAAAGGAAGCAATGCAACAAATTCTGCAAAGTAATTATTCCAATCATTTATTTTAAATATCCTCATGTGTCCATCATTGACATCATAAAAATAAATAAATAAATACGCTGTTGTGCATCGGGCAGTCTTATTGCAGTCTTGTCATTTGTTATTGAGTTGCAATTTGTTAAAGAACCAAGTTCCTGTTGCTTGCATGTATAACTTTTTCTTTTGCCATTCAAAAAGCTTTCAGTGATCCTTTTATTTGCTCTACTCTGGTATGGTAAAACTAAATTAAAAATTGTATGCTCACTGGGATATGATTTTAAAAGAATAATAGAGGTAAAAAATAAGTTATCATGATTGGTATGATTGTTCAATGGGAATTAATTAATGGGAATTGGGCATACATTAAAATTATGGTGACTGTAGTATTGAAATTAAATTTGGAGATTTTTTTTTCTTCTTCTTCTTCTCCCCCTTCCCTCTTGAGGGTTGGTTTTGAAAGAAGTTTATTTAACACAGAGGTCTAATACAAGAATAAACTACAAAGGTCACAGGCAGCAACATTTATAAAAATAACATAAAAACCCTGTATGTCTGTAATTATAATAAATAAAATTGCAAGTTTTCTCATGTCTTAAGCTATTTATCTTGGACAATTTTATGGCATTTGCCAATATTCTTTATAAAAAAAAGTAAACTTTGATGTTTTTGAACCTTTTTACTCTTTCTGTATCATGTTTATTTCTTTTATATTTTTGTATGCTCATTTGTATTTTTAGAAATCTGTGTAATGTTTGGAATGCAAATTTTTGTCAAATATATAAAGTTTATACCCTGTATTTTCTTATTTAGAATAACTTGACTCATTGACTTATAAAAAAGCAACTGTTTTGAGACCAATTTTAAGTGATTTTGATCACATATCCACTTCCATTTCTACCTATATTACACATGCGCAGTACGTTGAAGTGGATATGGATATGATTAAAATTGCTTTAAGTTGGTCTCACATCAGTTGTTTCATTTTTAGCCAATAAAGTTTTTCTTTCATAATTTTAGAGTGATCTCACCACACAACACAATTAAAATATCAAATTATTTTGTCTCGTTAAATTGTTATAGGATTAGCAAAGAAGAAGAACAAAATGTTATGTTCTGCCAACTTTGAATTAGAAGTTATATTTTTAGAAGCAACAATTTTACAATACATTTTTACCTACTTCTTTAAGCTATTGTATTACTCAGTTCATTGTATTAGTATTTTTATTATTACTATTGTTGTAATGTATTATATTATGTAATGATGAAGTAGAAAAAAAAAGTCCTTAAAATGAATATTTTATGTGTTATAATATGCACATAATGCTAGAAATTTTTTACTCAATATATATTTTGTTACCTGATTAAATAAAGAAGATATTTTTATTTCACTTACAGCAAAAACTATAAGCAATAAATTATGTAAATAATCATGAAATGCTGTATTTAAGTATATGTGTTATAACGTCAAGTAATAAAACCAAAATATATTTTTCAATATATTAACGAATCTTTGCAATATTATACTTCAATAAAATTTTATTAATAGATTTTATGATAAAATATATAAAAGTTATGTAATTTTCAATGATTGTGTACTTTGTGATTTTTATTGAACAACTATTCAATAAATCAATATATTAGACTGTTTTGGTTTCCTTTCTCACCCTGTTTACTACAAATTATAGTTGTATTCTTCGTGGTAGGAAAGGAGATAAATTAAGAAAAGCATACAGCATGTTATACTGGACTTTATATTAGGTAGTTTTACATATATCAGCAAAACAGAAATGTTCACAACCTTTGATCCTTTTTTATACTGCATAAAACTTGACATAAAAGCATTCTTCTTTGTGATAGTAAAATATACAACTTTGCATTTTATTTGCAGATGAAATAAGATTTGTCAGTACTTGTAAAATGACCTTTGTCCCCTGTAGTTAAATACATTTTATTACATAACATCTTGAGAGTTGCTAACCAAATAGGATTATATGATTAATCCCATAAACACCACAAATATAATTTATTTGTTTTTAAATTGTAGCTTGAAATATGAATTCATAACCAGTATGATTTTCAAGGCTTCTGTAATATTCAGTGTTACAGTATATAAAAATATATGTGTACAAATATTAGGGGGGGGGGGGTAATGAAACTAAAGATATAGTGCCTTTGGATTTAAACACCAACTATACGTCCCAAGATTAAAATAATAATCAATTGCATTCTGAAAAAGCTCAATTTATTTATTTATTTATTATTTTTTTTTTTTGCAGAGTTTCAAAAACTATTTTACTAATTTTAATGTGCCGTTGAAAAGGATAAAAAGATTTGATTAAAAAAAAATGATAAAAAAAGGAGAGCTTTTGCAGAAATGCATTTTTTTTCTCTGATCATAGGACCTATTGTTATACTAAATAAATTATTTACATTTATAAATTCTTGTTAAATCATGAGTTATTTGAGATCGCTTTTTTTTTAGATCATGTATGGATAACAATTTTAAAATTTAATGAACAAGTTTAACAAATTACAAAGCTCTTATCCTCTTACATATTTATTTACTTTGATCCCTCAGCAATATCTGATCTCATTAATGACGGAGATAAAAAAAAGAATAATAATAAAAAAAAAAAATCCATTTATGCTATATTTTGATTTTAAATTACGTAATTCTTAAAGTATGTGTGTAAAAAAAAAATAGCATGCAAAACAGCACACAGATTGAATTTATTTCAGATCTAAGTTAAATTTAAATAATGAAGGCATATATCGATGTTGGGATGCAGAAATGCGACCGATGAGAAAAATCATGAGTAAAAACCTCATGATTTTTCTCATCGGTCGCATTTCTGCATCCCAACATCGATATATTGCAAAATATCCCTAACTTTGGTCTTATAAGGTAAAACCACCAATTACACTGTGTAGGATATTTATAATTTCCTTGTTTGATTATTTTGTTCACAACAGGATGTCTTACAAAAGAAAAAAAATAATAATAACTGACCACAATTTTTTTTTTTTTTTTTTTTTTTTTTATAATTTTTCAGATAAGCTGCAATATTTTATGGTTGAACAAAATAAACTCAAGAAGGAAACGTTAACATTTTTGAAATATTAAGAGAAAACTAAAAATGAAGTCTTGTTGAACTTACGATATAATGCTGATTCTGCAATCTGTTCTGTATTTTACAGAAAAAAACAACAACACACATAACAATACTTATAATAAACAAAGTATGTTTTATATTCTGCATTTGCAGTTTGGTCTTACAATATTAATATAATATTGTAACAAATACATTGAAAATAAAATTATGAAAATAACAAAATATAGGCCTACTACCAATTTTAAATGCTAATAAAAATAATAATAATAATAATAATAGAGAAAACGAGAGAATTACCAGTAAGGGCCTTACCACAGTAGAAGTTCTATGGAGAAGTCAAAACCTCAGTTGGCACAGTTTTTTGTACATAATAAAAAAGTTCATTTCATAATAGAGCTTTTGTCATACATTAATGACATTATCAGTCAAAGAAGAGATTTACTGACATTATCAATCAAAGAGATTTACTTGAGCACATCACTGAGCAGTGTCTACATCAGTGAGTACAAGACAAGTAAATCTCTTCTTTGATTGATAATGTCATTAATGCATGACGAAAGCTCGCAGTTATAAAATGAATTTTTATATAATATATATATATATATAAAGTGCTATGTAAGACCTCGACCTCTCCATAGAACTTCTACTGTGATAAGGCCCTTGCTGATAATTCTATTACTTTCTTTATTACTATTGATCCTAACTGCGATGGTTTTTCCTTTAAAAATAATAAATAATATTAAAAATAATTTGCCATTTTTAATCAAGTTAATACTAAAAATAAAAATTTATCTTTTCAATGGATTTTTGCAATCAATTAGGTACAGATTTTATTTGATAATATTAAATTGCAAGATGGCAGGATGACTAAGGTCCCTCCATACGAAGAGGGGTGTAGTATGGCACATTTTGTCTCTTCTTCCAGTACAAGACAGCAAGCACCAGCAGAGCAACGACTAATAATGCCATCACTCCAACTCCAATCACCACTGGAAAAACAATGAATGTTACTGTCACTTTACTTCAACAACCACAAATCAATAAGTTTAAAAAAATATTTAGAAAATAGTTGGTAGAGATTAGAGCACGTTGAATTGAAAATTAATAAAACGCGAAAATTCTCTAATTTAAATAGTAAATTGGGACAAGGGATCAAATATTCTAGCTTTAGCTAGTTAAAAAGTAGACGTTAAAGGGATGGAGGTATAGTGTCATAATGTCACAAATCATCCAAAGAAAGAATATGAATACCAATATTACCACAATGATATCCATAAATAGTAGAAGATCTTGATGCCACAGTTGACACAAATATTTTAAATCATTAAGACATTTCAAGCGTCACAGCCCTCTTAATCAGTTGCTAGAATGTAAAACTTTGAACTACACTGTAAGCAACTAAGGAGGAGAGCCTTTACCCTATCAAAAAGTCTTAATTAATGTAAATATTATTGTTAACTGTGCCATCACTTAGATGTAGACATCATTGTGGTAAAGCACTAGTTGGGTTTTCTATTTTACCCCTCTTTTATGATATATTCAAACTGAAATAGTTCTTAATTTTTGTTTAATCCATCAGTGACAAGGAGACAACTATACACGTATTATTTATCTCGATCATTACCTGCCATAGTAAGATTTTGCAGCAATTGTGCATCATCTAATGACATGCCTTCCTCTGAACGTAATCCACATTCATGATCCCAATTCTCTGGTATGACTGGCTTGGTAAGAGCAATAAACTGTTCCAGAGGACATTGAAATGAACATCCTGGTAGTTGGAGAGGGTACGGATCTCGTGAAGAATCATTACGGAACAAGACCTGCATGGAATAAAAAGAGCATTATATTTGTTATAAAAGATAGGTTAAAAGATTTGCTTGAAACACGCACACATTTAAAAACTATGGGACATTAAACTGTGGCTGACAAGGATGCTTTGCATGTAGGAGAGAAAATGTTTTTAACAAGTTGAATTAAACATATTATAGGGCTCTTTGCGACAAGATTTTCACCAAGTTATGGAACTTGCTTCACTATGGTAAGGCTCTTGCTGGTTTCTCCTATCCTTTTCTTTCAAATTTATCATACTAACCATGTTGGTTTATTTTCCTTAACATATTTATTCTGTTACAAGTTCGTTAAATTAAAAGTTTAACTTACAGAGACAGAGAACTCATTTTGTGGTGAATGATGCAGTTGAACAAAGACAGCAGCTGTGTATGGAGGTGTTTGAGGATCAAACACTCCTAGTGTCATTAACAAGTTAGCAACAGTTGTGTCGTGAGCAGAGTACATGAACATCTTACGATCAGGAACTAGAACTCCTTTGCTTTTTTCTTTCATATGATGTACCATCTCTCCTAATAGAGGACCTGATAAGTGCCGACAGGAAAGTTAGGATTTAGTTACATAATAAAAGATTATATAAAATTAAGCTAGTGTGTTTTAGCTATTGATTTGGATTAAAATTTGGTGTTATGGTTAGTGTCATAATTACCTCCTTTTAGCCGCTGAAGTTCTTTAGTGTAAGCAGCTAGGGTAAAACTAAAGGCAGACATGTCAGTCATTTTATCAGGAAAAACTTTCTTGGCCCATTCAGGCAGTTCCATTTTACGTAAGTTCTAAAAAAAAAGTAGCAATAAAGTTAAGTTTTTTGCCATACAGTTGTTTATTTGTTACATTGAATTATTTAAGGGTTCACCACATTTCTCTGACATGCTTCTTTTTTAAATGATAGTAAAATATTTTCAAAATTATTTTTGTAAACATCTTATTTTTTATAAATTGAAGTCTAAATTCTGAATTCTCTCAAAACAGCATGGATGGTTGAATATAAACAAAATGCAATTACGTAATGGAACATACAAATATCTATAATATCAGAATGTTTAAGTTAAACTCAAGTTCTCAGACCGAAATTATGAAGAAATAAAAACAAAAAACCTAAGAGAAATGCTAATTATATGCAAATTTTGACACTAATCATCTCTGATCACAATGATAATCAAATATTGTATCATACTAAATGTAGCTCGTAGATCATCTTATTTTCTAACAGTACTTAACAAAATAAATAACAAAAATAATACTAAAAATATATAATTTTTTATATGTACACTGGTTCTGAATAAATCTGTCAGTATTATATGGGACCAGTGTATAGTATCTTAATATTTACAGGATACTTACTTAAATTAATTCTTAGGTCATTACTATATAGTATTAATGTTGGAAAATATGTTTACCTCAATATAGAGAGTATTGAAAACATACTGCAGTTTGACTGGATCTCTGATTTCTTCACCAGTATGCTCAGAGATGTAATCATACCACTGCTTGTAGTCTTCATTTACTCGACGTATTTCTGGAGAGGCCATAGTCTTACGATATTCTTTATCATACCTAGGGCATGTTTTTTTCATAGCTAATAACTGGAAAAAAAAGTACAAGACACATTATGTTTATATGTATATAACATATGTACACAGGACCGCAATAAGATATTTTACCCTTTACTTCCAGCGTGTGTTTTTCTCATAAGAATAACATTGCAAATTTAGCGAGAGTTTTTGAATGGTAAAAATTTTAATCGTGGTCGTGTGTGCTGTATACATAATATAATTCAACGTACATTATCCATTTTCTCCGGGACTGTGTGTACAGGAATTGGTTGCCACTGAAGTCCTTTCTGCCATGTTACCACAGGAGGATAAAGTCCAGCAAGATGACTCTCAGCACTCATTAGGGTTCGATCAACATCAGTGCTTCGTATCAACACATCATTGAGATTGTATGTGGCTGGGAGAACGTTTCCATAACGTAAACGTAGATATTGGCCAAATCTATAATGTTGCTCTTTACCCAACTGGAACATTTATTTCAATAATTTTATGTAAGAAATAGCGAGTACGAGTTATTACATAGAGACTCAGACAACATTGTCCTTGCATAAAGTTTTCAAATTTCAGCTTTTATCTTACATCTGTCAGCTGTCCGAAGCCTTCCTTCCAATAGCTGGCATTCTTGTATGGATCAGTAGGATATAGATCTATTGGATTTCGATCACCATGCCGGAAAACCTTATAAATAATAAAAAAACAGATAACACAAAATCTGAATGCAGGTGTTGTTTATTGTGATTTGAATGAATAAAGATCCACTCGCTGCATATGATATAGGGTATGATAACTATTGTATGTAATATGTATGTCATATAGCTCTACATATCATACATACAAAAATAATATATATGTACCTTCGCAGCATATACTGTACATACATATTACAGAGTATAAATGCAAAACTTACCACATTAACAAGAACGACGGATTGTAAGTCATCAAATTTTTCATCTTCAGAAAGTGCAAAGGTTGAGTTCACAAGCAGAAAACACAGAAACAAGAAAAGAAAATAGCTATTGATGAGTCGAGTCATTTTGTAAAATTTAATGCCAGATGAAAACAATGAGATGGATGATACTCTATAACTATAACATTCTTACAATAATAGAGTTACACGAAATAATAAAATCAAGCCCTTATTAAATCATTCCAATTACAATGAGCGTAGTAAATTAAAACCTTGTGACTTATTTCAGGCTCCAGCTGTCTTTAGTCTTTAAAATGCTTTAAAAGTTAAAAGTCAACAAAAGACAAAAATTGTAGTTATAGTTTTGTCCACTAGATTGCCTTCACAAATAAAAAAGGTTCAATTAGTACTAAAAATTAAAAATAGATGGTGCAAAAAGAAAAAAAATAATAAAATAACAATAAAGAGCGGGGATGTTTTAAAACTTTTTGTAAGTAAATAATGCCGAGATACCGATAAAGATAAGAGCGGATAAGAGATAAGCCGCGGAGAGTGGCACACAGCGGCGGATCCAGCCCAAAATTTTGGAGTGGGCGATTTCCTATAGACCCCTTGCACATCCTTGCGCTTTGTCGTCATATTTGTGGTGCCTAATGCATTGTCCAGCATAGGGGAAACATCATTTCTCCTAATTTTTCACACTATAAAAAAGAGTTTTATTTCAACTGAACAAATTTTTTTCATATTCTTCGAACTTATTAGGAGCTAGAAATAAGGCTTTGATTGAGGTTTGATGCTTCTTTTGCTATTAAAAAAAATAACACTTTTCCTATGCTATATAGCCTATGTGTATTCCTGACCAGCAAAATGGCGGCTCTTAAATATGAGTGCAATCACTGCAACCGGTCTATACTGTAATGTTAATTAATATTTTGGGGAGCGGCTGGTGGTGGCCGGTGGGTGGTAATCGGTGGTAATGACTGTAATATATTTTGGCCGTTATTGAGGGGGCGATCGCCCCTCCCACCCCTCTGTATCTGCTCCTGGTGCCACTTACACTATGTGCTGCTGCTGCTGCTGCTTTTTTTTTTTTTTTTTTTTTTTTTTTTTTGAAATAAGTATGTATTATATGAATTATGATTTGTAGTATGTATATACTAAAATAAATAAAGAGCGAAGAAAAACATTGAAGCAGGTCTTTAAATTTGCAACTTTCATATATGAGCCTATAAGAGAGGTAAAGTATAGTACGTATATCGTATATGCATGATTTTGCATTAATGTACGTGTACGTGTTGCTTTTTAAAACTAAATATTAAAAAAAAGGTATTCCTTTCTAATATATATGTATCTCCGTTAATCGCTTATTTATTTATGCTTCATTTTTTAATAAATTTGGACTAGAAAAAACAAAATGAAAGAAGCTATTATATATATTCATATATCTATATATATATATATTATATATATATATATATATATATATAGTGTTAGGGGGCATACATGTATGTATTTATATAATAATATAATAATATTATGGTTAAGTGCGCTTCAGGATTTTGAAATATTTATTATATTTTATATTTGTAATGGAGATCGGGGATCAAAATTTTCTTTAAAAAACTTTCTCTTTATTAATCTTTATTTATTTATTTAAAGCTATAGCAAGCGTATATAAATGTGTGTGTGTCGAGGATATAGGGTTTCCTATCAAACCTTCCTGTGCATGTGCTGACTGGCCTCTGAGGACTCCATCAAACCTTGTGTAACCAATAGCACATTAATTTAACATTTTTTTTTCTCTAATTGATATTTTATAAATGTTATGAGTTATGAGGAATATTAGAAACAAAAATATGTTATTTAAAAACTTTGTAATTAAAAGAAAATATCATAATATGTAACATTCTTTTTTTTTTTTTTTTTTTTTTTTTTTTTGCAAAATATTTTGTTGTGTTTTAATAACAATTTCAAGTGAAAAAAGTTTAATATTACATAGTTACAGTGTTATATATATACGTGAGAGACGGCAGCAACATAACTTTTTTTATGTGTTTTGTTTTGGTGTAAAGAGAAAAGTTAGAAAACACGATATTAAAAATTCATCGGCTGAAGATAAATAATAACATCAAAGGCGTAGAAGAAGAAAAAGAAGAAGAAGAAGATGGAAAAAAAATAAGGGAAAAAAAGTATTCAGAGAAGTGGCGGCAGACATTCTTAAGGAGTAACAACGTGAGAGTGAGAGACGATCAAGCTCACAAAATGTTGCAAGATAAGAGATAAGAGTCTGTATGTCAAACTGTATCGCACTCGTACTATATACTCTTCTCCTTTTTTATTATTATTATTATTATTTCTAAATATATACCAAAATCCATAGAAGCTATTTTTAAAGTTTATAAAAAGCTTTTCCCTGCATTGAAATTTTGAATATTAATTAATGTTTTGTTTTAAAATTAACACAGTCTGATTATAATGTTGTATTATAGCAAAATGTGTAATTTTTTCTTCTTCAAATAATTCATATATTATTACTTATTATAGGCTCTTGAATATTAAAATAGCCTATTATATAAAGGTCAAAATAACACACACACACACATATTATATGCATATATATATATATATATATATATATATATATATAATATAACATTGAATAGCAGTACAAATACTTCTGCAGGTTATTTATAATTTATACTATACCCAATCATAAACAAATGTTATGAATATAAAAAAGTAACTTATTTATGAAATTATACTTTAACCTTTATATGTGTACACCATGACATTTAAAATCAAATAATTTATATATTTTATATTGATAAATTTATGATTTTAAAATAAATAGGGTGAATTTTATAAAATTAATTAAAATGTGAGGAGTGTGTAATTGAATTGATGGCTTATTTTGTGGTTGTTAGCTATATACATTTCTATGTTTCGTATTGTATGAAGTGCGTCGTACATGTATATACGTAACCGTAACAGTATTTCTATATAAATGTAGACCATATTGGTACTTATACTATTGACATGTTATATTTATCATTTATGTAAACGCAGAATACAATATAAAGCTCCGGACCACATAATATTACATATTGAACAAATTATTAACATTTAAATTTTAATACAATTATCGTATTTCATTTTGAAAATTTCTACTTATTTTTGCATAGACAAAATTTAAAATTTGGATCAGTTCTAAAAATAATTTTTAATTAGCAGTTACTTCAATTCAATTCAAAATAGGCTTTATTGCAAAAAAACACATTACATAAATTACATTATGTTTGGGTACCGTGCTTTAGCTCCTGATATTTATGGTGCTTATGCAACCTGAGTAACATATGTGACAAACAATTTGCATAATCAACAGGATAAAAATAAAAATGGAGGCTTTTCAGATATTAAAAATAATAAATAAGTGTGATCTCCTAGCTGTTTTTATTTGTTATAGTAATTAATTTTAGTTTTCAAATTATAATTTGAATTAATTAATTAATTAATTTAATTAACTTTCATTATTTATAAATGTAATTAGTCCTACAGTATAAGTCAAAATCGTCTAGAAACAAACCAGAAATTTATTTTTCACTAGCACTTTATATTTTCAGCTCATTCCCGTTTTCAGAACCTCTCTATAACTTATAAATATTTGAAATTTTTTGGACACTTTTTTTTTATTATTGTTGTTATATAATAGTCATGCATATATCAATGCATTGTGCTCTTATATGTACTTATAGACTATACTATTTTTTTCTGTCTGACTTTTGCAAAGACACGCAATGTATATAGCCAATTTTTCCAAGCCATTATATCTGAAGCATGAAATAGGATGACCCATTCAAAAAATAAAATATAAGAAGCCAAGGAAAATGTTTTATGAGGATAAATTTCTTTACTGTCCAAGAATATTTATGATATAAATTCTTTATAAAATATTTGAAGTTTGTCTTGTAAATTTCTAATTAAAATTATTTTTTTATAACATGTTAAAAATTCTCAATTTTTAATATTCGCGAGATTGTAAAACCTGAAGTATTAATATATATATATATATATTATATTATATTAAAGTTACAAGATTTTATTTTTTTATTTTATGTGACAACTGTTTAAGTTTGACATAATGTATGATATAAAACTTATATAAAAGTGCATTATTTATAATATTCTATAAAATATTGACATTTTTTTTATAGACATATATGACATCAATAAAAAAAAAAGTAAAATATTACAATTGAGAGGAAAAGTGGTTAAGTAATATATTTTCGTGACATATTTTGATTTTATGAAAAGTCCAAGTACTTACTGTATATGTATTATGTATTACAAGGATTATTATTAGTAGCACCAAATGTGCATATAGTATGTAAGTGTTTTGACTTTTTCTGTCTGTTAATTAACCTTGACGAGTACGATGTGTATTGTATACGATTGAAGGAAAGAGAGAAATAAAGAAATTTTGAATTTTGAATTTATTTTACTACTGTATGCGATGGAATACAATATTTTGCTTTTATATGCAAAGAAGTGACTTTAAAATTAATAAAAATTATATTTTAAATTACCAATTTGCTAATTGTTATGTAAGTTTTAGAATTATTTATATTTTTAAAACAATACGAAGACAATAAAATTTATCCTTTATATTTTAACAATTCAGTATATTATTTTCCTCTCATCAATACGAGTTAAGCCCTCTTCACAGAGAACATAGCGTATGTAATCTTCATTTAAAATCTTTAAATTTTAATGAAATAAATTTATCAAACAGTTTAATTATTCCTCCATGTGAACAGGCCTTAAGGAAAGGAAAATAAATTTTATGTGATGCTTTTAAATTGAATATTATGACTCTACGTATATGACTATAACTTTGTGTATAAAATCTAGTTTAAAAAAAGTACTGTAAATTAAATTGATGGCACTTACGACAAAAAAAGGAAAAAGGAAAGCATCTTTAAAAAAAGAAAAGAAAAAAGAAAGACGATATAGTCGTACTTTCTTTCTGTTCTTTCGTCTTGCCGAGTGAGAATATGAAGTATTAAGCGGAAAGTGACTCCGGATTCACCGACAAACTGAGCTGAGTCTTCTTCGAGCTCCGGTTTTAGAGTTGTAACAAAGGTATCTGACGTCATATCCGGCTATTTTGAGACTGCAATAATCTAAACTAGCGTGCTTTACAAAAGTCAAATGATAATAAGTACCCACCCCTTGCGGTGTGCCCTTACTTTGTGAATACAAAGTTCAAAGAAAGCATTCAACGATGTCTTTAAGATTTACAGTTCAAGAAATCTATTCAATTTTTCATACTTTTTAGCATAAAACATTTAAATTTGAGTTTAAATTGAGATATTTCTGCTATTTCATAATATAAAACTCTAAAAATTTGGAACAAATTTTATTTTTCTAAAAATTATTCATCCCTTGGCTTATATTCATACTATTAACAAGTGTAAAAAGTATGAAATACTTTTCTAATTTCATTTTTCTTGCTGTGTTTGAGCTAATTTTATAATACAAATGGTTATGCAAGAAAATCTCGTACTCTTGAGGATGTATGTTTGACAAATGCCTGTTAATAAATTATAACTGTAAATATACGTATATATATATATATATATATATATATATATATATATATATATATATATATATATATATAATATATATAATTTATGTATTCCCTCACTTTTTTTTTTTTTTTTTTTTTTTTTTCTTCATAAAAGTTGTATATTTTTGGTTGTGTGTTATTTTTTCCCAGTAGTACTGTCATTTATTTTATATAAAAAAAGAACTTAACAACTTATAAGACATCAAAGCATTAAATATTTAATTAAAAATTTCTAAAAATCCCCGCAGCTTTTAACGTTTACTGTCATTACTTCCGACTGTTCAAGTTTTGATTGGTTTTGAGAGTGTAATAGCTTCATTCATTTTCACTCACTTTAATATAGCCTTTAGCAAGTAGTGGGGAAAAAAATCATGAAAATAGTACAGAAAAGAAAGAAAAAAAAACTTGCGCCATATAAATGATGTAATATTAGAGTTTTTAAATCTAGCTTTATTGGTGTTCTTAATCGAAAATCAAAAGCAGATATGGAATAAAAATGTGTTTGCAAACTTTTTTTTAAGCTTTTATTATTATTATTATTATTTTGGTCGGTGTTTGATACACAACACACGTTAGCAGTTTTCCTAAAAGATTGTGCATTCTGATACAAGAGATGTAAGCGTTGATGAGAAAGTGTAGGTCCCATCTTTTGTTCCGTGGTTATCTACACCGCGACCCTTTGTTTGGATTGCAAATCTTCTTCTTCTTTTTTTTTTTTTTTTTTTTTTTTTTTTTTCCTTATCCGCGGGGTGCTTTTCTCTGCAGTGAACAATAACTTTTGCTCCGTGGAAAATAATATGCGCTTCTCATTCTCTTCTTGATAGCGCGCAACAATGAGTACAAAGAAAAAATACAGTCGCCAGCTGACTGTACAGCGGCTGTACTGCAGGCTGTACAGAAAAGAAGAAAAAAATCTGGTATTGATAATTGCCACAAGGAGTAACTGATACTACAAAGCTACATCTACAGTATTTTTTTTTATTATTATTATTTTTATTTTAGATTTTAAAAGAAAAAAACTTTTCCATTAATATAAACCAATAACAAAGTAAAAGAAAAAGCTGAAAAATTCCTATTGTTTTAGTTTTATATAATGAGAGAAAAAGAGAGAATAATAAATTGAATTGTTGATATTACTGTTTCTCTCTCTCTCTCTCTCTCTCTCTCTCTCTCTCTCTCTATCTCTTTCTTTCTTTCTTTTCACCAAAGTAATAGATATTTTCATTATATCATATTTTATGTTGTATAATATTTGTTTAGAAATATATGTACCATCCATTTATAAAGTATAATTATGCTTTGCATGAAAATACCATCATTAAATTGTATTACAGTAAAATGATACGTGTCTAACTCGTTTAAAATTGATGTTTTAATGATATTATTTAATATATTACAAACAAAATTGAGGGCTATGTTTTTAATTCATTATTGATTATTTAATTACCCTGCTTCAACACAAATTGATAGTAATAAAATTATGTGATTAGTATAGAAATAACTTGGGAGTTTTACAAAGTTTTTGGTAGCATTAAGGATTAGTATTATGCTCAAACCTATAATATTTAAAACGTTTTATTGTAATTTATAATCACAATTGATTAGAAAATCTCATGAAACGTGACACAAATACTAAGTTTTTTAAGAAGTTACATCTCGTTTTAACTGATGTAAAATAAAATAACCGGTTGACAAAATTTTTATATATAATATATAGGCTGAAATAGCCCTGTATGCGCCTTAATAACTATTTTAAACGATGAATTAAACGAATAAAACATTACCTTCGAATAGAAAAATAGCAAATTATTTAATTATTTATTATTTCTTTTAGAACATGGGGAAAAATTAATATATAGAGGAACATTTACAATTTCAACCACTAAAAACTTAGGAAAATATAAATAAAACATCCAAGCATTGAGGAGAAAAAAAAAACAACTTTGTGCAACACATGAGTACATAAGCAAGAATGTAAGACCGCTAGCACTTTTAGTTACGTTGGAGGCTGTTTTTCTTACTTTATTTTTAAATCTACTTCCAATCTATAATTACCTTTTTAATTTTTTCTTAGCATCAATTGAAACCTTTCCACAACTGTAACAATATTAATAGAACAACACTTGAAATATATTTGAAAACATTTAAAGGCATAGACCACATAAAACAACATGTGCTTTTTAATGAATAAACACGAAATGGGATCTTTAAAACTGTTGACAATATTTACCAGAATGTTAATGTAGCCCCACGAGAGAGCGTGAAAATACTGTAAAGTATGCAATTTGAGTGACTATTTACGTTTATGACGTCAGAAACATGCAAAAATTAGTATGAAAATGTTGTGCGGGTTGCATAAATTGAAATTTCTGATCACTGCTACGGAGTTTTGAGACAAACTATATAGTTATATAAAGTTATTTATGTAAGTCCCATCAAGTGTTTGTGATATAAAAGCTTATGTTTTTCTCTGGTCTATTCCTTTAATCTCTCTATGTAGGTAAAAATATACATAATATTGTTTTAAAAACGATGATTACTATTACAGAAAAATTCAACTAATAATATCTTATCACGGTGATAAAATTAATATTTGCACCACGAGCATAAATATCTATTACTGTATAGTGTATACACTCAAAATCTATGGAGAAATAAAAATAAACCCAACATAAAAATTATTATTTATTGCATATATTTTTTGTTTTATTTAATGTTTTAATTGAAGCAGTATAAATTAAATGTTACGCTTATTATGTTAATATTTAAATGTTAAATGGTTATATATTAATTTTGTTTTGTTTTTAAATAAATTAAATGTACTGTGTGTATGTATATAGTCAAATACGTCATCATATATACTTTACATATCATTATTATTTAATATGCGTTATTGTGTTTGAAAACCACATTATTTCATGGAAAATTATATACTGAATTATTTAAATATAAATTTCATAATTTAAAATTTTACGTATTTTCTTTTATATTTTATTTTCTTATTTTTGTAATTTAATGCCTTTTTTTTTACATTATCAATTTTGTTTTTAAGTAAAAAAAAAAAGTATATTGTCAGTTTTATCTTTTGTTTTGTTTATTTGATGAAAAAGTTTTGGTTTATACGATATTATAAACTTAAAGTAAGAAAAGTGCCGCTGGAAGCAATGTAAAACTATACTTTTTTATTTATTTATTTATTTTTACTTTTTTAATAAACTTTTTTTTAGCTGTTAAAACATGAGTTTTATCAGACAATAGAAATCTTATTGTATTATTTCGTCAATACAAATAAAAATACAAAAAGATTTTAAAATATCTTTTTAAGAAAGTTTTGTAAGAGATACAATACCATTACGTATATATATATATATATATATATATATATATATATATATAAGAGAGAGAGAGAGAGAGAAAGAGAGAGAGAGAGAGAGAGAGAGAGAAGAATAAAAAATATCTAATTCAAATTAATAATGTTTTTATAATATACTTAATATTCATCGTAAAAAGAATTATTGTAATTTTTATGTACATTTAAATATTTTATATGAACTAATTTCTCGGTCCAGTTAATTTTATTTTCGAATTAATGGTATTATATTTAAGAATATTATTTTATTACGTTTTGATTTATTGAAATCAAATTGTTGAGCTTTGAAATTCAATTTCATACATTGTGAACGTGAGAGAATGCAAATAGAACACATATGGGGAAATAATATTATTGAAATCAACTCTTTAGGCCATATTATATGTGTATATATATAATAAAACTTATTATAAAAAAAGAAGAAAAATATTATTGTATTAACGGGTAGTTAAGTGGAATAATTTAATATAAATTTAGGTTGATTATTATATATTTTTGAATTTATTTGAGTAAATTTAATTTTTATAAAAATAAATATGAGAGATTTAATAATTAGTATTTAATTTCAATGATGACTAAAAAAATTAATAATAATAGGAGCATTCATTACAGAGTGATAAAATGATTCTTGCACTTGCATAATAAATAAATAAATTCTTCTTTTTCTTCTTCTTCAGTGTTCTGACATTTGAACTTTCATTATCAAACTACACATTAAAGATGAGGAATATTTTCTGAACTTCATTCATATCTCGTATTTCTTTTTTATTATTATGTTCTCTCTCTCTCTCTCTCTTTCTCTCGCTCGTGCACTCCAGAGAATATATAGTGTGCTTGCTTATATTATATATATCTGTGGAATGTGAAGAAAACCATTAAAACCTCATAAACGCTTTTTGACAAATTGATTTTAATATTGAAGAATACAAAACTTTCCTATATAGTGCACAATTTAATCGCAAACCTTAAAAACGACTTAAAATATATAATATTTTCCAAGCCACTTGCTTTTTTAATATTTGTTGTCTTTTTGAAAATTTAACAACATATATTACGTTTATTACAAAAAATTTAAGATAAAAATATAAATTGAACTACTATAGATTTAGAAAGAAAGAAAAAAAAATGTAGGGGATTACTTCATAAGAAAAATAAAGTCTGTTTTTACCAATATAGATGTCTAAACGCTAGAACAACCTATAAAAGGCTAAAGTTAACAAAATGAGATCAACTGACGTATAAAAAAATAAGTAGAGAAAAGAAGAAGAGAAAAATCCATTTCTTCATTTTCTTCATTGAGGGTGAAAGGAGAACGGGAGAGAGAGAGAGAGAGAGAGAGAGAGAGAGAGAGAGAGAGAGAGAGAGAGAGAGAGAGAGAGAGAGAGAGAGAGAGAGAGAGAGAGAGAGAGAGAGAGAGAGAGAGAGAGAGAGAGAGAGAGAGAGAGAGAGAGAGAGTTGGAGGTAGAAACAAATAGAGACAAGTTTGCAATGGCATCAGAAGCAGACACACACACTCATACACACATACAAACTATAGTCATGGAAAAGGCTGAAAGAAATGGAGAGAAAGAACGGAGTAAAATGGGATTCTTTAAGCGGATTACTAAAAGCGGATTGGTTGAAGAAGAGGATCGTCATCGGTTGGCACAAGATCTCCTCATTCCTCCGTGTGTTCCTGGACCTAAAGAGGGTGGTATATACACACAAGGTGTGCGATTACCCGTGTTCGAACACAACATATAGCAGAGAGGGTGGACAACTAAACAAAAAACTCTCTTTCTCTCTTTCACTCTCTTTAGAACTCACTCAATTGTCTATTTACTACGTAAAAACTTTTAGATTCGATTTGTCAGTATATAGCTTTTATATCCTTTTACAAACTGGGAAAAAAATAGATAAATGTACCTTTTTTTAATGTCTATTATACTCTTGTACACTTTTCATGATGGATTATAGTATACTGCATAATTACAACGTTTCAAGTTGAGATTATCTTTTTCATTATTTTTTTTTTTTCATATTTTTTTTTTTTTTTTTTTTTTTGCTTCTCTGATATACAAAGGAAAAGAGAGAAATGCAGTCATTTTTTTCTCCGTTGCCTATTCTCTTCCATTACAAACTACCACAATACGTGCATACTGTCTAGCTGTGGATTAATTATATGCAGAGCTTCATAAGGCTTTCATTAATCAGTTAACTTGAAATATGACATTTATTTAAGATTAATAATTTGATTTTATTCTCTCATTACTTTTGAGAATTTATATTTCAACTTGAATAATATTTATAGCTTCCAATTTGCAACGATTCTTTTTGCTATATAATTATAAGAAAAAAATGCATTAAAAAACATTTAACATAGTATCTTGAAAATTATACTTCATATTGGAATTCCACTTTTTATTTATATTTTCTGGAGCAATGAGCTGTATGAATTATAGTAGAAACATCTGTGAAGAATAGTTTATTTTCTTTTTCTATAAATTTAATAATAAATAATAAGTTGAATTTTTTAAGAACTAAAGAAACTTTATTGACCAGTTTATTGAGTTTTATTGGTCTAGTCCTTATTTACACTAAATAAATATTATATAAATGAAGTTGCAGATATTTTTCAACTGTTTTTTCTATTATGTAACAACAAACACTTTCAATAATATGAATTGAATATCGAAAATGTTCCAAATGGACCACTTGCAATGTATGAACTTTTTAAAATAATTTGAAATTTTTTCAATACATTTCTTATAGAAAAATCATTTTCACTTACACTTAGCAACAATTAAAAACATATCATTGCAAGTAGTCCATTTGACTGTTTGATATACCAAGAATACCTTGCGGGTGTACTTTAGTACTGTACATCAATTTCGTCGATTTCAGAGTTGGGATCTAAAAATATGCTGTCAATTTCAGTTCTGCAATGTCTTATAAATACTTTAATAATAAAAAAATTCAACAGATTTCTACACAAAGTATTATTATTATTTCTATAAGTACTGATGGCAGATTGTCATTTATTTGCAAAGTGATAATTATATTTTTATCTAAAAAAAAAATATATAAAAAAATGCCTGGAAGTGGAATTAAATAGAATCTTAATTTTAAAAGAAGGTTTAGTATTATCGTACAAAATAAAAATGTCTTGAATTACATTGATACTCTATTTCATCGTATAATTTGTTTATATTTATAAAAAGAACAATGATGTATTATGTAGATATTCTGAAGGATGAAATACAAAAATTTGAGAGAAGGAAATGCAAATCTGAGAAATGCAATAAATATAATAACATTTTATCCTATGTAAAATATAAGTGCGGAAGAGAAAAAAAAACATAACATGATATGTAAACCCAAAGAAAAGTCCATGTATAAATTATTATATTACACAAGCATTTTCTGTTGAGAAAAATACTTTATATGCATATGTTTTTTTCTTCCTCCCTAACTCCCCCCCCCCCCCTCCCTTATTTCACGCCACTTTATTGAATTTTTCACTCGTTTTTCAATCTGCATTTCATTCAATAAAGTTCTTTCTCTCGCTCTTGCTCTCAATCGCAAGATACTATTATGTACCTTCTACTCATCATTTTGCTACTTTGTTTAGGGATTCCTTGATTTTGTATAGCGCAACAACTGGTTAATAATTCTTCTCTACTTTTCTTCTATTTTATGAAATATTTTGGCTGATAACAATAATTCGATTTCTATTATGTTAACTAATTAACATGTGTTATATACATTGTCACGTGCAATTATGTGGAGCAATAATTAATATTATTGTTACACATATTTGCACAAGTGACAAAATAAAGTGACTAAGCAAGGGATGAGTGGCGAGGCGCTCGCACGCACTGACTACTACAGGTCAAAGTGCGTGTGAGGTCACGAGCTCATCACTTGCGGGCCGGGGCGATGCATACGCGATTGTTCATTATTAATCTTGTCTCTCTCGTGAACGGGTGCGAGAGAAAAAGTGCAAACGCAAGGGTTGAAGTCGGAATGTCTGAAACAACAATATGTAAGTGTAAAACATTATAATAATATAGTAACTAATTGTGAGGTTTGTAATGCATTGGATGAAACAATACACTGTAATTAGGACGACCGAACGGCATTGTTTTATTTACCTTCGCTTCCCTCTCACTTAATCTTATAATTCGCGGTGTAATTAAGCACTAGTTACAGTAGCTTATGGATAGGCAAAGCACGGGTAGCCAAGCAAAGGGCCCCCGTGACAACAATTACGAATATACCATATCTTACGTTAAAAATACTTGGAGAACGTATGTCGGACACCATACGGATTTATTTTAAAATAAACACGATAATAAATCTACTGTCGCTGATAATTTTTATAAACTGATAAGAAAGAAGGAGATAGACAAACAAAGGCACTTTCTATCCTTTAAGTATAATAAATTTAATTTTTTTCTCTCTTGCACTATTTACATTATAATACTTTAATTTAAATAAAAGAAAAACAAGCATGTAAAGTATAATAGTTACAAAATGTTATAATTAAGAAAGAAAAAAAAGTTATAAATTGTTTTATTATACCATTAAATATTTTGACACCAATATACATTATAATAATTGCATGCACAAATTATATTAAAACACCCGTATATAGCTTATACGTATATATATATATATATATATATATATATATATATAAAGAATAATGAAAAAAATAATTTTATATGTGAGTGTTATTGTAATAAAAAGCTTACAGTCACGCTATTTCCTTTTCCTTTATTTTTCGTTCGATGGTTTAGATTGCACTTGAAGAATCATTATGTTTTTAGTATATAAGAGTGTTAGGGGGGGTGAGAAATAATATTATATATAAAGTCAACTGATAATGGTAGTGTACTGCCCATTTCCGTCCCGGGCTACCATAGCTTTTAGCGTTGATGACTCTCATACCCCACCCCCATTCTTTCTCGCTCCCCCTCCTTCACTAGTTCTCTCTCAAAATGCCTGACCTATAACTTTTGATTGAGATACCACCTACTGGTACAGACCTTTTGTTCTCTTCAGTCTATTACTTTTCAACTTTGTATATACATACATACATATCAAGACAATAATAAAGAAACGAAGAGTTCACACACGAACACTCTAATTCAGCAGGAGGTACATATACTTTACTTTTTTTTATGTCAACATCTGCTACACAATTTTATATGAAAATAAAAATTCTCACGCTACTACAATACAATAATATTAATTAATGCTTTGAAATTCACAGAAATATATTTCTTTTTGTAAAAAAAAAAAAGAAGAAGTTTTAGTAGGATAAAAGTTATAAAATTATTTTTATATTTACTTGATTTATGTAAGGGTAACAAAGGAAGGTGATGTTATTTGTTTGGGCGTGCGTTGAGCAGCCGGGAGCGAGAGCGAGAGAGAGAGAGAGAGAGTAATAATCCACATTGTTTGCTTGCGTTTGCCTCATCAATTAAGCGTTTGATGACAGCGACAATAAGCCGCGATGTAGGCCTCCTCGTACAACGTGGAATGTTGCGATTAAAGATGCAAATCTTCCCTTCCTGACATGAGCTTGAGAAGGAAAAGTAGTGGGATGAGAAACTAGAAAGATACACGTGAATAGCTTTGCCAGTTTTAACTGCCACCTTCATTCCAGCATAAATTTCGGTCTACTCAAGTAATGAAATTCCGATGGCATCATAATTTTAGACACCAGTTACAAAATGTCACTTATATATTATAACAAAAGTCAACTACTCTCTATGGGTAAAAATTTTCATATGCGCAAAAATACCTCTTCCTCCTCTACCTTATATTTTTTTGTATTTAAAATTTATGACGTAACTAATAATAAAATAATTTTTCGCCTTTTGCTCTTTTCATACATAAATATATATATATATATATATGAAAGTTATAAATCATAAAAATCTGTCTTTTTGTATACGTTATATAGATACATTTTTTAATAAAAGTATTAAAAAAATAACTTATTTGAAAGGTATTTTGTTGATTACTTTGTTGAATATTAAAAAAGGACTTTCCCTTGGGTGAAAAGCAACAAAAATAAATTTTATCTCAAAAAACTCTGCCACTATCTACAACAGATATAATATGTAATATTTTGTTAGATTTTTTTTATACAAATATAGTTTTGTCATTGAACTTTTATTATTTTGTCTGTTAATGATTAAAATTGCCCAAAGAAACATTAAAAAATAATGTTGAAAGTATAAAAAAATTATAATGAAATCAACTTTTGCCTTTTAGTTTTGTACATTGAAGTAACCAATTATTGTCACAATATTTTGCTATATACACAAATTTAAGTTTATCTGTGGCCACACAACTCTATATGTAAACATGATAAAACTATTTTATTTATTAATTTAAAAAATATGTATTATCTAACATATTTGGAAATAACTATTTCTCCTGCGATTAAAAACTATGAGTTATACACATTGAACTGACGGTCACACATGTTGCCTATAATACAGGGGCTAAACTAAAAATATCGGATATGCAAGGTAAATAATGTAAAATTTTATATTCATATTTATTACCTTTTAATTACTCAGATCTTTTTAAACTGTCATCATTATGCTAATTATAAAGTAGCATTCATTTTCTTTCGTTATTCATAAATAATGAATAATTATACTAATCACGTAAATCACACATAGCTTAGTCAATTTATTACTATTTGGGAAACTTTTTTTTTTTTTTTTTTTTTTTGTCATGAATGATAAAGTGGAAAAAAAGTTATTTTCTTTTCTTGTAGTCAATGCTTTTGAGAGTCAAGAACATTTGTTTGGTATCGACTTCAGTATAAGATGGCAAGGATGCAGTCGGAGTGTGAGGTCTCTCTCTCTCTCTCTCTCTCTCAAGCACATGTGTGTCTCGCCTACTTCGCCTGCCTATAGGTTTACATTACATAAGGTAGTAGCACGGCTGTGATTTATCTGATTCCAAATTTCCATATAGAATACTCCCGAGCTGCGCGTTCTATGCCCGTGCCGCAACTACTCTATATAGAGACATTTTCTTTGGACCTGTTAGCAGAAAAAGAAAAACTTTGCCACATATAAAATATACACAAGGTGCTGGTACTATTTTTATTTATTTATTTTCCATGTATTAAATTGAGTATTTCAATTTATTTTTTTATAAAGGATTTTATGTATATATATATATATATATATATATATATATATATATATATATATATATATATATATATATATATATATATATATATATATATATATATATATATATATATATATATATATATATATATATATATATATATATATATATATATATGCATGTTGTGTGAGATGAGAGAATGGTTATATAGCTAATATTTCATAGTATTATAAGTTTTTGTAATATTCATTTTTTTAAACATCATATTAAAATATTGAGTTATTATTTCAAAAAATATTATGTACTCAAAAATAATAATAATAATATAAAAAGCTTGTTTATGTCATGCAGAAACGAAGAGAGAAAAAAGGAGACGGAACTAAGTGGAAGAATACAAAACATTATTTTCGGTCTTTAAAGTAAAGTGTTTTCTATAACATATATACTACTATAGGTAGTCGTCTCTGGCAGAGCAGGTTTGTGATCCTTACAGGTGTACTGAAAGTAAATAGCAAGGAGACGAACGACTGACAGTTGCTGCTATTAACTCACTAGTTATTTTTCTAGAGAGCATAGTCAAGGGCTGCTTCGTAGTTGTTGTTGTTGATGATGTATGTATGTAAGAGGGGCATTCAACCAAGTAGAAAAAAAAAACGTCTTTTAACTTACGTCAAACTATTCTTACTAAACGAACTATACTTCAATCCAATCAATAAAAAAGTACTTCAAGTTTAAAATCAACTCATACTGAAGGTATATTCAAATTAAAAGTAATCATTTACTTTAGTACTTGTATGATTACTTATTTTAAGAGTATGCATGTATGTATGTATAATGTATACCCTAGTTTATTTCTATAGCTAGGATTTAAGAATAGAAAATCATAAGGTTTTTGCATACATACGTCAACAAGATTTTTTTTTTTTTTTTTTTTTTTTTTTTTTTTGCACGTTATTGAGCGATATTTTCATATAATGGTATGTCAGCAAGTGAAGAAGTGCACTTGACATAAAATGCAGCGTTGTGAAGTTATATACAAATATTGATGGGAGTGATCGACGTGTTTTAATGGAACTTTAATTTAATAATAATTTACCAATAGTAAATTATATTATATAAAAAAGAAAAATCTATCCCCCCCCCCCTCTCTCTCTCTCTCACACACACACACACAAACACACACACACACATACACACAGAAAAAAATAAAACATGTACGGTAACTAAAAAACTTCATTTGCTCAGAAATAGGTGTAAGAACTGAACATTCCGTCTCCACAATTGAAAAAATGAAAAGGAGATATTTATATCACAAATATTTTTTTTTAGATGTGACAATGCTACCTTTTCCCTTGTATTAGCTCCCAAAAACAGTTGAGAAGTATTGTATTGTCCATCACGGTACATGTAAAACCGCCCGGGGCCTCGCGTGGCTTACCTGCAGCTAGGGTTTAAAAGCAAAGCAGGTGTAAGGTGTGCGTAGTATAGACATTGTCATTATGAAATTTTATTTCATTATTATTTTTTATTATTCAAAATAAAATGCACAATGTAATTAACTTGCATTTACTATATTAATATGTACACAATTTTTTTTTATTGCACCTGATAGATATGATTTAAATATGATGGCTAAATATAACACGAGTATAATATTGTTTATAGTATTATATTATACTGTGTAATAATTTGGATAATTCCTATTAGATACATAATAAGTATTATAATTAAATTTTAAATAAAATTAAGCCTATACGATATTTCAATAATGTTTAAGTTATAATTGTATTTATAATATTTTACTTAATTAAGTAAAATATTATAAATTAATTTATACAATATAAATATAAAGATATACATATATTCTTAATTTCTTATATTGATATAATAAAAATCAATCAAAATATTATAAATATAAATACAATAATTATAACATAATAATATAATACCATCTTTTTCATTAATTGTTATTATTTTAAACACACAATTATACAAAATCCAATCAAGACATATATCCTTATCGGTTAATTCATAATTTTTTTACGCAATGTCTTATTAATTTATATTTTTATAAAGTATCTACAGAAAACACGCAAGTTAATTTTCAAATAAAAAGACCTCTATTTTAGTAGTGAATTATCAAAAATTTTGAATTTATAAATTTTAATTTTATTAAATAAATATTTTATAAGTAACTCAAAAATAATTTTTTCATAATAATAAACTTAAAACAAAAGTGTTAAATTTGTCATCGTGCAATCAGTGTGCAATAAGAAAATGTTTTATACTGTACAGCAAATTTTAATACATTGTTGTATATTATCGATATGTATTAAAATATAATAATAATAAGTGACATAATTAATTTAAAGTTTTCTTCATTTAAAGTGTTTTGTAATCTTCCCTCCAAAACTAAAAAAAAAGGGGGCTTCTTTCATCTTCTACGTGTAAAAAGTAAGAAGAAATAATTTAAATAAATATTATCAAAATTATTTGTTTTACGTTAAAAATATCACATTTTTATGAAATTCTAATTAAAATTCATTAGCAATGTTAGTTTTGTAGTAATAATTCAAATTAAGTCAGGTAATCAAAGTGATGAGTTTAAAAAAACAGTGAAGCTTATATACTCTGGAGGCAGCTTGATCCTTTACTCACGTTAGAATGTTATAGACAGGCAGGTAGGACAATAGATATATAGGCTAGGTAGGAGGTAGGGTGTGAAGGTGGAGAGGGAGGCGGTCAAGTAACAAAAGGTCGCAAAATTTGTTTTCATTTTTTTTAACAATACAAGCTTTTGATTTTATGTATAATGCAACTGTAGTGTATAGCTGTGCGAGTACTTGCGTGGAAGTTGGGAGAAATATATTTCATTTACCTGACCTGTTGAAGCAGGTGTGACAATCAAAGGATTTTTAAATATTTTTTTTTAGATGAGGTAAATGCAAAAATCAATTGGTTCATATTTAATTCCTCAGTTCAGTTACTTTTCAGTTGTGACAATTGATAATTTTTCTCTGTGCACACACTTCCTCTCTTTTGTTAATATAAATAATGGCTACTTTCATAGACAAAACATTAATATTAATGACTGTTTTAATACAAAAATTAACATTCCAAATGCGTTGATATATTTTAGCAGGCCTGGGTTAGATTTTTTTTTTCTAAAACAGCGTCCTTGTCAGTCTACTCTCACACTATCTCACATTCCCCAATTTTTCCTAATCTAGCTATAGGTGTTTTTCTTATCAAACCTTTGTTATTATCATTTATGGTACAGTCAATAATTTTCCTTGAAATTAAAAAAAAAAAAAGTCATGTCAATATTATTAGATAAAAATGTTCTTACGTAAACCAATGCCTGGGAGCAGTTTATTATTTGTATGTAGAGAACTCAATAATAAAGCTAAAACCTTCCCATTATTAATGCATTGATTCAGTAATTTTTCTTCAAAAAAAAAAAAAAAAGAAAGAAAAAAGAAGTCTAAATATGCCAGTTAAACTGTAATTATAATGGTTAAAACTTAAAACTTTCCAAATTCTTTTCTACAGATTATTGCAATTACCATCAAGTGAAACAAAAGCGTATAGCTGTTTATTCTTTTATAATCATAATACATTTTACTCTTGAAAATGTAACATTAGAAAATTTCTATATTATCAGTTACTTTGTCCTTAAAAACACTAATTAAATATCATATTATTAGCCAGAAAATCTAGGTTAACTAATAAGTTTAAAGTTACTACTTCGTCCTTTTCATACTATCATTTGTCGTTTTCTTGGTAATGCTAATGAAATGTAATTTAAGCTTCTTATATTAAAATATAATGACTTTTATAATGAAGAGATGTAATATTAATTTAATTTAAATTTATTTAATGTTGACAAACTATTGTTTTTTGAGTACATAATAATAGAAATAACTTTGTATAGTTTATTACTATCATTGTACGTAAATATATAGCTTCTTCTTCTTCTGTTTTTTTTTTTAATTGCTTCAGGTGCATCTTTTTCTTTTTCTTTTTTTTTTTTTTTTTTTTAATACTACCACTTTTAATTAAATAGTCGATTTGCATCAGGAAATTTTTGTTATTGAAAATGAACTAACCAAGTGATAAAATTGGATTTCCCTAACTAAAGCATTGAGACAACAACTACTTCTTTTTGTCCCGATCACATTGGGTAAATCTTCCGATTATGCAGCCATGAGTTAAAAGTGACTAGTTTAAATAGGGAGGCTAATAACTTGATTAAATTACCCATTAATTAGAAACATTTTTTTTTTTTTTTTTTTTTTTTTTTTACTTTATCAATGAATATACAACAATGAATTACAACACGAATGAGACAACAACCTTTATACGTTTGCAATAACAAAATATTTTCTATTATGCACATCAATACGAAACTTTTCTTAAAGTTTAATTTTTCATTGTTTTCAAATCAGTTAGCATTAATAGTTTTTCAAAAGAAAAGCATTTATGTAACTATGATGTATATTTTGCATCAACTAAATTTGTTTGAATTATTAATTATTACTTAAAATAAAAAATTTTAAAACCATTTTCATATTTTATCTTATAAAGGTCATCCTTTAAGTATAAATAAAAATGAATGAAAAAATATATACACACGGTTTACAGTATACTCAACAACTTTACTGGTTAATTATATAAATAAATAAACAGGAAATTGGTTAGTAGAACAAAATACTTGTTGAAAATTTATACTAACTTAATTTTAAACTATAACAACAGACTAATTAAAAACTATTTTTAATAATAAAATTAGAATGTAATTTAACGAGATAAAATGATGTGAAAGATTTTATTAAAATCAATGTAATAATAATCCTTAAATGTTATCTAAAGTAAGTTTAAGAGATGCGTAAGAGCTTAAGTAAATATTTTAACCCAAATAAGATATGCATGAACACTATCTGTTGGTTTTCAATGCAAGATAAAAGCTTTAGAAACCAACAGCTTATTCTATTTAATCTCTCCATTAGTAATCTATAATTTACATATCATATGAACTGGTTTCTAGCATATGAATGAATTAAATAATTTTTTAAATAAAATATATAGTAAAAATACATTTATTTGATTAAAATATGTTATATAAATAATGTATATTTTTAATAAATATATTTATAGGTTTGTAATTATAGGGTAAAGCATATTATATTATATTTTTATTAATTTTTTTTTTTTTTTAAGTTAAAATATTTTTTATACATTATTTACTAATAATATAAAAGCACAAATAATATTATCCTATATAAAACAATGTAATTTAATAACTAAATATCAAATCATGATAGCACATAAGAGAACAATTTAATTTATTTTAATGTACAATAGTGAATGTAAACAACTATAAAAGACATTTTACAAATGAATGCAATAACTTTTAGATTTAATTCTTTGTATACAGGGTACCAATGAATGAATAAAATAATGCATCATTATTTTAAATTTTCATAATAAACATTTTATTCTTTTCTTTTCGATCAGCTTATTTTTATAATTGTAACGTAATAATGAAAGCATTGCCTGTATGGCATGTTTTTAATTTAAAAAAATTGCAACATAAAACCTTTTCAAGGCAGGGTTTTGTTTTTGAGTAAAAGGACATAAGGCAAAAAGTGAATAATTTAGAAGATTAAGTTAAAAAAAGTCCGAGCTCAAAATTTACAAAGAAACAGTAAGTGAAATTATAGTCAAAAAACTAAAATTTTGTTAATGACATACTTTATATATCTGCTATAAAATGCAGCACAAGCTGCATTTTTTTTTTTACATAACTCTTCATTATATATATATATATATATATATATATATATATATATTTATATAATATTTATTATAAGAAAATCTATCTTCAATAAAATAAAGTTTTTAAGTACTTCACCACTATATAGTATATAAAATGCATTTTAGATATGAATTACTCAAATAATATATGTTTTATAACTTAATTTATATGATCTAAAAATAAAAATAAGAAACTAAAATGTAAAAGTTTTAAAAGTTTTGTACAATATTATGAGATTATTTTGACGTTGTCGTAGAGGAGCAAAGTAAAGCGGGTTTGGTACTTGCGCTCGCTATATACGTACATATATATATATACAGTATAGCTACACTAGAGTTGAGGTTTAGTATAACAATGCAATTAATAATAATGTAGCATAAACTATATGACAGCAGCATCAAGTTCTTCTCCAGAGAGATATTACACAGTAAAGCTAATAAAAGTTTCATGTTCGCGCTAATGGTAATGGTGTGTGATACCATGCGACAATATTATACGTTCAACACTTTTTACCAACTTTCTATTTTACATATATGTATATATTTGTATGTATTATAACGCGAGATATTGTTATACTTTATAAAATATTGTTTGTGCACACTTTTAGCTTTTTATTATATATATATATATATATATATATATATATATATATATATATATATATATATATATATATATATATATATATATATATATATATATATATATATATATAATATATATATATATAATATAATATATATATATATATAAAATATGTAACATATTTATATATTAAATAAAATTTATAGTTTTAGAAAGAGAAAATAACCTTTTAAGTATTTGTATTCTTTTATTTTCATTCCGTAGTTTGTTATTGTTGACAGATAATTAATATTTTTATTAAAAAACAAAACAAATACGGGCTTTCATTCGTATGTGTTGTGTACCGTTAACTTGTGTAAATATATAATAAATTAAACCTTCATATTCTAATTAGAAATGTGACGAGTAGTAACTGAATAAAACTTTCTCTTTTTTTTTTTATTTATTTTTTACACTGTTTTTATGGGGGGGGGGGGGGGGGGGAATCGGGATTTTCAAAACGGTCGACGCAAAATTTTATTCAAAATTACTGCATTTGTTTTCCTTTTTGTTTTTAATGGTTGTATTTAGATCATAGTAAAATCCCTATACTGTGATTTAGATGCTTTGTATCTCAAAATCTAAAAATAAAACTTCCGAATGTTATGATGTCATTTGAAAGTTAATGGTAACAGCTACCCACGATAAAAAATTTGGAACCCGTTACCATAAGATAAGAGAGAAAATAATTATTGAAATTAACATAGGCTCTTGTAGGACTAAAATAAAAAGAAAAAAAATCATAATTTAAAATCTAGCATGATGACAACCCCCCTTCCCCCAATTTTTACACTTTTAAAGATACCTTTTCCTATAATGTATCACTGTACAAAATTTTAGATTTTTCTTTCTTAACATCTTTTTAGTCAAATCCCGCAGTAGCTGATTTCCCGCATTGAGTAATTTTATAAATATTATTATGGTCATGGGCTTCAGTATTATGTAACATTAAGTCTATTTTCACTTTATTAGTTTTTTAGCAACAGCATTACATTCAGCAAACTATGTGTATTAAATATAAAGGAAAAAATAAAACTTTCATTTAAATTAAATATTTTACTCAAATAACACGTATTAAAATTATGAAATGACAAAACTTTCTTATTTTGAATTTGTTTATTAATATATTTGGTTGCCATAGTAACGGGTAGTTCATACTTGACATAACAATGCTTTTCTGTTTGGCTATGGTATTTATTCTGTGCATGAAGAAGTCAAGATGATAAGTCCATAGAGAGCTGGAATGTGGGGGAGATGATGTTCGAAAATGTGAGCTACTCTGGTATGAAATGAAACGAACCCTCTCTTCTCAGTTCAGTATAATATTAAGGAATCATATCAGCAATAATGCGGGTCAAAAGAGTGAGAATTTGGTAAGGAAACTTAGCAGGTATGTCGTGTAATACACGCAGAAATTTTCTTCCTACGTAGTATATAGTTGTTGTGGAGTAGGACAAAATTCTGTATTATAAAACACGCGTGAAAGAATGTATATGGGAGAAAAAAAATAAGCAGAAAAAAAAAGTGGTCAACTGTGGTCATTAAATATTTATAGGTTGTGCTGCATATGTTGTGGGAAAAAATTGTGATATGTATATAATATATATATACGAGCTGGTATAGCCGAGTGGGGAAGGCAGCTGACTCGTAACGCTGTACTCCTCCTCACCGAGTATAGGTTCGAGCCACTGTTGGGTGCGTACGTTAAGTGTAAGAGCACAACACGTTGCATGTTTACATGCATTCCATGTCAACACACAGCATTCGGGAGATGCAAGATCGATGTGATTGAACTTACCAGCCTGCCTAGATGTTTCCACGGTTTCTCTAGGCTGTCATGGCGAATTCTGGGCTGTGCACTTAGGCCGTGGCCGGCTCGTGTGCTTTTCCATTAATTGGAAAGTCCTTACCTGTCGATAAGACAATGTCTTGCCTGGGACTGGGATGGTTGTAGCACGATAGCACAATATGGCAAGCAAAAAAAAAAAAAAAAAAAAAAAAAAAAAGAACAAGAACGATGATTTTACAAAGTTTTTGCTAGAATTAAAAAAAAAAAAAAAAAAAAAACGTAGTCTGCCCTATAATTTTGAGTATTCATTTTGACAATATAATATTGAATATAACTTCTGAAACGTTTGAAATATGTTTTGCAAGATATCTGTAAAAATTTGCATCATTAACCAAATTAAAAGCAATACGATTTTCTACAAATTCCATGGATTATTGGTAATAACTTAATTATTAAATAATTTATATCTCTTTTGTTAAATATATTATAATAATCTTAAGCAAACATGAGATGATTTAAAATACTAATAAAAATATAGCAGTTGATGGCTAAATGGATTTTTCATGGTAACGAATTTTCCATGATACAATTCAAAGTTTTTAAATTTTAAAGAAGTGCCATAAAATGTTGCATTCTGATATGTTTTCACGCTTAAAATGAGCCAACTAAATAATTTAATGAAGAAGTTATTATATTAAGTAAAGACCATTAATACTTATAAAAAGCTATTATGGTATCAATAAATATTAAATAAATTGTAACGAATATTATCTAAACGTTCACCACAGAGAACGTTCACCACTCGCTTATTCATCATGAAATCAAATCAACCAAGAAATAAAAACTGTTTTTTTTTTTTTTACCCAAAGTGATTTTAAATATTTTTTTGCTGATAAAACTATCTTAATTAAAAACAGTTTACACATAGCGTGGAATGAATAGTACTATAGTTTCGTTCATAACAAATAAATGAATTGTAATTGTAAAACATTTACAAACAGATTTGTTTATGATAAGCAAAACAAGGTGAGTATTTTTATACTTTTTTATTAATTAATGTGAAATAAAAGTTTAATGTTATTTACCCATAGGGAAAAAATGTAACCAAATTTTATGATAGCTTTATTATATCAATTAAAACAATTGAGCATTTTTGAATAATTTATAATTTTTTTTATTATTGATTAGTTTTTATTAAAGCACTGAAAAATTTAATTATCTATAATTTATTCAAGAAAAAAAATATATAACAATGAAATAAAATTCAGTTATATTTTTGTATCAATATGCAAACATAATATGTATTTTTTACCCACCTATTGAAATGAAATGGAAAATAAAAGAGAAAAATGTATAATGTGTTAAAATGAAATCACTGGTATATACATTTTTCTACTTGTGACACAAAAAGGGGGGGGGGGGGGGTAGTGAACATGTCTAACATTGAAACTAAGAAATAAATGCTGTGAAACTTTACAAATGATTTTATATATATATATATATATATAATATATATGTATATATATATATATATATATATATATATATATATATATATATATATCAGAGTTAAAGAGTTGTGGGTGGCGTATAGGTGGTTGTTTAGAGGGGTATGAGTAAAGATAAACCACATTTACATAGAGATCTAGATAGAGCTATGCTATATTCACTATGTAGGTAGACAGTGACATATTTTCTTCTATTGAGTAAAAACTAACTTGCTTCGGAAAATGCAACAATCTATTTCCCGTGAGAGAGAGGAAATCGGTAAATACTTACATTTAAATATATAACATTTTTTCTCCTTTTACCTTGCTCTCTCTCTCTCTCTCTCTCTCTCTCTCTCTCTCTCTTTATTTATTTCACTCACTTAACTTTTTTCCTCTCTTGCTCTACTCGTTTGCTCTCGTCTCTCGTTTCTCTCTCTCTCTCTCTCTCTCTCTCTCTCTCTCTCTCTCTCTCTCTCTCCATAGTAAATATTTCTACCTCTTGCCATAAATTTAGTATGCAACTAGTTGAGCTTATTTTTTTTCACATCGTAATTTATCTTAAAAAAAAAAGAAAACAATAAAAAAAAACATAATTAACTTCTATACGGTTGAAAAAAATTAAAATGTAAATAAACAAACTTTACACATTTATATTTATATAAAATAAAAATATTATATCAACAGTCATAAAAAGACATTCTTTATAAAATTTTATAAAAATGTCTTCACTATTATTATGTTTATGAAATATAAACTGTTACGTAATAATAAATAATAAAAAAGATAATATAGAATTATTATATCACAAGTTTTGTGTGTCATTGTTTTAAAGGCAGTTTAATATTCGTTGTAGTTTGAAATCCATGTACTTTAGTATGAGAGAGAGAGAGAGAGAGAGAGAGAGAGAGAGAGAGAGAGAGAGAGAAAGAGAGAGAGAATGAGTCTTAGACTTCTCTGTGTTGGTGTAGTCTGGTATATGTATAAGAAAGAGAGTGTAACATTATGCTAATTTGCGGCAATTGCGTCGTGTCTGCACGTCTTCTGATAACGCTCTAAACTACTTCTCTCTCTCTCTCTCTCGCTTCTCATAGTAAAAGACGTCTTTTTTATTAGTCTTAGGCACTTTTGTCATCTTCATCATGTTTTCTTCTCAAGCTTATATATTTCATGTTTAGATTTAAAATGTAATGTATATCACTTTCAAGGAAAGAAAGTAAATAAATCTAAAAAAAAACTAATATTTTTAAAAATTATTTTACTTTTAGATATTTGTTTGTATATTTAAATTCATAATGAAAATAAATTGAAAGCCTAAAATATATCAGTGAGATTTATTATATTTTATTATAAATTTTTTTCCCTGGTTTTGTCAGTGACAAATGTTTATATGTCTTTTAATTTTTAAAAACCTCTTAAAGAGTTTTTTATTTTAACTAAATTTTTAATAACAAATTAATGTGATACTCGTATTTTTTAGAGAGAGATAGAGATGATGGATTTAATTTATTCGTTAGCAAAAATTGAAGTCATTGGGGGTTGGATAGTAATACGTATGATCACACTCTAACTCGCCACACTACTTTTTAAGGAAATGGGTGAAAAGAGCGAGCAAGAGAGAGAGAGAGAGAGAGAGAGAGAAATTTACTCTCCCTTATTTGTATTCCAAGCTTGCTGTCGGGTTTTAACATCTTAAGCAGTGACGTGCCGCAGCGCGAGACTCGGAGATTCAACCTTTTGCACAGAACCAAACGTTTTTCCCTCGAACACTTCCATTTACAAACAAAATATTGAGTACTCTTTCCCGTCCATCATCAAATTTATATAATATTTACTTTTAAGTCCCCTCTTTTTCTCTTTCTAACGCAACCAGAAAAATATAGATTTAATTTAAAAATCTGTGTATCCTATGATTTCATTTTATTTTCTAACAGTTTTTCCTATATTATATGTATAATTAATTATACAATGCTTTTTTTATATTAATTATCTAATATAAAGTCTTAAATATTATTAATTACTAAAGCTTAATAAGCCTAGACATTATTATTATTAATTTTGAATAATTATTTGACCCTTAATACTCTATTAAAATATAATTTAAAAACATTTAAATTATTATTCCACCATTAAGCTTTCTGCAGAAATGTGAAATTTGATATACGATATTTAATTATAGAAAACATTATTAATGATCTCTAATTTTAGAATATTTAAATATCTATGAAAGCAGGAAGTAATATAATGATCGAAAGTGTTTTATTAAAATTACTCAAATAAAAAAATAATATCATAAAAAAAATCTTACAAATCTACATAATTCAACACAACATATTTTTTTTTTTTTTTTTTTTTTTTTTTTTAGTTATGAAGTTATGAAAATATCAAACGCAACTTGAAAATTTATCCAATGGCTTTGATAAAAGGTACAATTATAATAACATATAGAAAATATATATTAGGCTTTACATCATACATCAAATTAACTTTGCGAAGTGATGTACTTTAATAGAACATGGCAAAAGGCTCAATTCACCTTATCATGTGAGGACAGACTTTTGACTAATATATTTCTTCTTCTTCTTTTTTATTTCTTTTTCTTACATATATCTTTAGGAAAAAAATTTCTTTAGACGTTTTTCTTATATTCACTATTACATTTATACAATATCCTAGGCTTTTGGGTGTACAAAAGGTTAAGTTTAAGATTCAATTTGATCGGCTTTATGGCTTTTGAACTCTTCAAACTTATATGATTGGTATATTTTTCCCTCCCACATATATATATATATAATACGTGTTATGATAGGAATATTACTGACAAACCAATCCATCAGTTGAAATAACAAAAAAAAAAAAAAAAAAAAAAAGGAATTTACCACTACAATTTTAGCTTCCTAAAGGATTTTTCTTCTTTAACCATTCTACTTTACGAAGTTTCTCTCTCTCTCTCTCTCTCTCTCTCTCTCTCTAGATATGTACAGAAAGGATATAAAATGTTTCTTTGACAGGATATCTTACGCTTTTAACATCTTGCTATATATATTTATATATATATAAATATATATATATATATATATTTTGTATTCTTATAATATGATAATATAAATATAAAACCTAGAATTTTTTTCCTAACTTATTCTTCAAAATAAATCGTTTAATAATATAAATATTCAAACTGACAGAAATACATCATTTAACTTTTTCCTTTCTACTCAATAAATTGTTACTACACAGTATTTGTTTTCTTGTCAATATGGAGTAAATAAAGAGAAAATGTCCTTCAATGGGACTTGTGCAGAATAAAAATACAGTATCTATTATCATTTTAATATGTTATATTATGCAAGACTTCAAATGTAGGTCACTTTATTGATGATTCTTTCACTTGATATTTTTTTTTTTTTTTTTTGTAAATAAATAAATAATAAAATAATAAATTGAATTAATATTAAATTAAATACCTAAAAAAAATGTTTTTACTCGTGGTTTTAAAATTATATATTTTACTGCATTTTTTTTAAATCTATCAGTAATTTTTACTATTTGCAGAATAAGGGAAATTAAAATTAAAATACTTAAACAACAACATTTTTTTTTATTATAACAGATTTACGCATTTATTTTCCTTATAATATATAATATGATTTTACAATGTACAACACACCATATTTTAAGTAATTTGTATAAGATATGTTTCATTATTATACTGAATTAAATTTTATTAGGATATTTTTTTGACATTGTTTTTACAGTTCATTACAATGTAAAATATCTAATTTTTTATACAAATTTTTTTTCAATAATTTTATTATACAAACAGCAATTTTTTTTATTTCTATATTGCTACATATGTTTTTATATATTTTAGATTATTAGGGTTTTACCTATGTCATAAAAATGATAACACTTATAATTGACTAAATTCATGTTATAAATGAACTTAGGCCTCCTTATTATTATATCATGTAGTTTTATAACATAACATAATTTTATTTATCTACTACATTTTTTTTCACAAATTAAAAATCAGTTGTGATTTATTTTTATATATTTAATTTTCTTATACGTACAATCTTTAAATTTACTCTGATTTACAATTATAACGGTTTTTTAACACGGATATTATCATTGTATTGCTTTTAGAACTTTTTTTTTTTTATTTAGTAACAAGCGTACTGTAATACCGAGAGATTCATACAGTTGGAAAAGTCTACAATTGAAATTTGGGTTTTATTTTCTTGCACCAGAAATAGAGCAAATTATCGTCAGAAGAAGACGTAACAGCGTAAATTTTCTTTATATTATCTTCTCTTAGCTTTTGTCTAGACGAACATTTTGAGGCCAAAAGTAAGGTTTTTGAAAGTTTCACTGTATAATATAGCATCACAAAATTGTGGACATTACGCTTTAATTGCGTAATTTGCATTTACACAAATCTACATCTAAAAATAATAATAATTCAAATTAATCAAGTATTAAATTTACTTTATTCTAAAAAGTTTTTTATATTCTAAAAAAATTCTTTAATAATAGACTCAGATATTTTACAAGTATATAAAAAGTCATACTTCAATCTGACAATAAAAGATTTTTATGCTTTTTATTTTGTTTTTATATGAAAAGTATTTTATTATATTACAGTATATATATATCAGTGATATTCAATATATTATAGAGAATATAAACACATTTTCAGTTTCTTATTTTGTTATGAAAACTTTACGTACTTTATTTTTCTATTACGTGAATTTAGTAATAAAATTTTAACAACACAATTTTTTAGAGAATTTTTACATATCTGAGTCATTTTAACAAAAAAAAATGCAGATTTTTTTCTTTCTATCATTTTTCAATTATATTATATTTTATACACAAATAACTATATACTTATATAATAAACTCTACATCTCATTAACCATATTTATAAGATACCATTTTATCATATTTTATTAACTGTTATACATTTTTCTAACAATAACTGCAAGCCAAAAGCTTTATTATATATAATGTATTTTAATTAATATTACTTTAATAGTATGTACAATGTTCATTGTAAATTGGTATGGAAGAAACAAGATGTTACATTCACTTTTATTTAATAACCCACTGCACTTTTTTTTTTCACTGTAATTACATAGGGAAAAAATTGTTTATATATTGGAAGGAAATCAGACTGTATAATTATGTATAATTATAGAAGTATAGGCACATTAATATTATATTACCACCACTATCATTATATTATTATAGGTAATATTTAGTTTTTATTTATATATATATATATTTATATTATAAATTAATGTTATTTTAAATTTATTTATTTAGGTTAATTTCACCGACAAACGTCACTGTCTGCTGCACAAATCCCATCAGGTGGTGCAAGAAATACACGGCCGTTTGAGCATGCGCAAAGTTGATAAATATCTTGCGCACGACTCGTGCGTGGTATGGAACTGGAGCTGCGTGCGCTACCTGCGCTCAAGGAACCAGGTCCTAAGTTGACTGTTCGTAACCCTGGCATGTAGACATTAGCAGAATCAAGACGAATCTGTCATGAAACAAAATTAAAATAAATATTCTTGCTACTAAGAAATATGAGACTTAAGTTAAGCTAAGGAATTGAGTGTCAGAGATGAATAATTCCTTAGCCTTTTTAATAGGGCGTATTGGTGGAGCAAACAAGACATAGAAAAAGGAGTAGGAAAAGGCAAGGTACCCCATTGTTTTGTAAAATTGTATCATTTTGTAAAACAAAAAAATGTTACTATCATTTGTATGTATTTAGTTACAAAACCGCTGCATTGTAGCTAGAAAATTCTAAATTAGGAAATATCGATTTTCACAAACATTATCCACATTTTACGTTGAAGTCAATAAAAAATGTAAGAAAAAAATTGAACCACCAATAACAGAAAGCTGGTGCAAAGGAAATAATAATAAATAATAATGGTAACTCATGTAAAAGACAAAATGTGATTCTGTATATTAAATTTCATTACATTTAAACGTCCAGATAACTAAATAAGTTGAACACGTTTCATCATCAACACTGTTTAATACACAATGTAATTAGACTAAAAGCAAACTGATATTATATTATTTATACTTCAAACATTATACAATATGAAATATTTATTGTATAGTTATCAGTAAGTGCAAAAGTTTAATTTGCATTATTTTATAAATTGAATAATATTATTTCATCATTAAAATAATGAAATTTATAATAATTGAAAACTTACCGTTCCAGCAACAGATTGTAATTTAAGGTCTGTCAAACAGCTGGCACTTATATCACCAGCACGAGATTCAATGGCCACGCCAAGCGGTGCTTTGATGTCTAGAGAACGTGTTGGTGACTCAAGTCTGAAACAAGGTGAAAAAAAATAAATATTATATGGAGCAGTGAACTCGCATGGTATATAGAGTAAAGGCAGGTGTCGTATTGGAGTTGGAGTGAGGTGCATTAGTGTCCGACACGCTATCTCTCTCTCTCTCTCTCTCTCTCTCTCTCTCTCTCTCTCTCTCTCTCTCTTACTACTTGAGTTCTAGAGGGTGAGAGTTAGAGAAAGAGTGGCACTGGACAGTAATGGAAAGTTGCTATACACAAGAGAAGTGAAGAACAAGGTATATGGGACAAAATACGAAATAAACATTATACCTTTTTGTTGTTTAACATTATTATGCCTAGCAGCAATTTTAACTGAAAGACAGTATAGTATAGTAACTTTTATACATACAAAGTCTTTGAACAAAAGAAATAAATTTTTATAAGAGTATTGTAAAAGTAAAACAACAATGTTAAGTAAAGATGTAAACAATAAGAAAAAAAAGAGAACAAGTAATAATGATAAGTACTTATATTACATTAACAATTATTGTAAAAAAATCTAACGTTGGACTTTTTTTATTGCAAGATAATTTTCTTTCTAAGACTTAAAACAACTGTTTTCTTATTTTACATTGTATATTATTGTATATTAAAGAAAGCTCGTGACATTATACACAAAACCAGACATTTTCATTAGATTGGTTTAACTCTGTCTGATATGAGAAAATGATAAAACAAGTAAATAAAGCAACAAATATTAATACAAATAATATTATATGGTTTAGAATACCATATTTACAAATCAGTAGCAAAAAATATACAAGTAAAACAATTAGTTTCAGTTAGTTACAATATGCTAACCTAAACTTTTCTGTGATTTTTGCTTGCATGTAAATCACCAAGCAAATACAATAATGTGTATCAGAATTGTTACATTTGCTGCACAATCTGGGATATATGTTTGTTTTTTGTTTGTTTTTTTAACATTATTTACATTGACTGTGCAAGGCTTTTTTTTTTTTTTTTTTATTATTATTATTATTATTTTTTTACATTGGGGTAAATGTTAATTCAAAGAATTAAACTATATGAACCTTTAATATCCTCTCAAAAAATCTTTCATCAAGATTACATCAGATCTTTTCCATCTCGTAGATAAAGGTAATGCAATAAGTATTAATTTAAACTTTTTGCTAAAATTCTTTTAAATTTTAACCATCATCTGCCAAGCCTGCTTTATTAGTTTTATTGCTTTATTTCCTTTGATTTAATTATCATAAAATTTACTCAAAAAACACGTTGCCCAGATCTTACCACCATGATTTGACAGAACAAAACTTTGATAAAGGGTCTTGTAATCCCTGGCATTCATCATAATTGTTCCAATTCAAGAAATTTGTTTACGCACAATGTTGAGAATAGAAACTAAAATAAAATTGATAATTAAAATGTACAATTGTTCTATTGTCCATCACTTTTAGATTTCATTTATAAAAAAAAAAGTACAAAATTAAATAACTTTCGATAAAAAATGAGTGACAATTTTGATCATTTATTCATCGTATTCAAAGAAATAAAAATAATGTATATTATAGTAGTGTAAGTTTTTCATACTGTATAATTTCAGTAGTTGTAAAACTATTTTACAACATAATATTGTGTATATAGTAAAAAGTTTCCTTATTGGTTTGTTTAAACCACGTTTTCAATTATGGATATTATGTTACTGCGGATTTGTTTCTACTGTTATGTACTTATATATTATTGCTCAATGTTATGAACATCGTATAAAAGCAGAGACTAGGCAGTATAGACAAGAAAACGGTTTTTATGAAGGATATTGCCCCCTAAACTCAATTTTCGTGCTTTGTCTTCTGCACGCGCTGTGCATTACTTTTTTTTTTTTTTTTTCTACAACACACGATATAACCTTTTAACTCATAAAAAGCTTTTTTCTTTTCTTACGATATATAGATTGTAATGTAACTATGAAAAATGTGAAAATATATAAGTTTGATTGCAAAGTTGCGCGTGACGTTAAAATTGACAGTAAGAAAAAAAGAATCGAAAAATGTGTAATTTATATTAGGTTAGTGTAGACACTGATTTGATTTATTATAAAAGTATCAAAAACTAATAATATGAATTAGAAACGTTTGATTTTTTTATAAAATTTATGAAATAATAATACTGAGAAAATTATTATAAAAGTTTATTCAATTTAAAGACGAACATTATATTATAGTATTGTTTTCAAAAATAATTATATAAATTTGCTACAATAGTTTTGCAAACCTATATTGATGAATAAATACTACAAATTTATATGATTTTTTAAATTTAAATTAGTTACTAAAAACAAACGTAAAGGTGTTTATTTCTTGCGTGAGGGATTGTATTCTTAAAAGTTAGTTCTGTGCATTATCATTTAGTAAAATACTTAAAAAAAAGGAATATATTTAAGCAATTTACTTCGTTTTTAATAAGTGTAACTCCTTGTTACACCTGTAAAAACAACAACTTGGTACTTTGTGTGCAATCAAAGGTGAAATGTGATGCATTTCTTTGATGCATTCCCCATTACTTATCACACGAGCACGAGTCTTTATTTTCTTTAAAATAATCAACTGAATCTTTCTTGTTTAATGTGTTGATTTTAGATACGTTATATCACGTCCAAGACTATAGAGTTTGATGATACTACACGAGACATATACGTCGAGTGTTGTCGTAATCCATCTCTTGGAGAACCCCCAAGGGCTAAGGTACTTCACATTTGGAGTACCTCAGTATCAAAGAAGTTTCCCCTCAAACTATACAGTAGCTACTCCACTTGTCGAGAATTAAAGACTGGCAAGAACTGTTGTAGCAAAAATTTGCACAAGTAAAATACCCAAGTGGATATTTTTTCTTTTATTCTTTTCATTTTTTTTTTATACCCTAAATAAAAGCATGAAAAAGAGAGTAGAATTGAGACTTTAAAAGTACTCATACTTGAAGTTTGTGTATTTTTCTTATAATGTTTTTAAATAAAATTCAAGGAAAATAAAAGTATACTATACATTCAAATGAAATACAAAAGATTTAATATCAAATTAGTACGCCGTATATTATGTAGAAGCTAAAAAAAAAAAAAAAAAAAAAAGGAAAGACAATGTTCATTTAATATCATGTATCTTAATTATTTAAATGTTACAAGAGTAGTTACAATGTTGTAAAACATTATTTTGTGGTTGATGTATTTAATGATTATTTCATTAGAGTTTAAACCAAGAAGAAATATATTTAAATATGCATATTATTATTATTAAATAAGTACTTTTAACAACTATAATATACCAAGCTTTATACAATATTTTATGTAAAAAGGAGGAGGAGGAGGAGAGAGAGAGAGAGAGAGAGAAGTAATGGAAGAAAATGTGCGGTGTATGTAGCAAAACCATTCAAGCCTAAGACGGCAAAAGTACGCAGTGAGAAAGAGAGAGAGAGAGAGAGAGAGTTAATGAAATTAGTTACGCCGCGTGTCACTTCTTAATAGAAAGAATCAAGTTCTGCTGCTCGCACCAGCGTTAGTCCTCATTGTCACTAATTCCCCCGAGACGGGTAAGAGGGATGGGGAGGGGTCTATGGCTTGCTATGGTACGTCGGGAATGCAAATGAGCTGGAGCTCGCTCGCTCACCCACCATACAAAACGACACTCACTCGGCGTATACTGATAAGGCAACCAGGCAAAAGCAGACAAGCTGAGTATGCTCTGTATTATTATATATATATTTGAAAATTGTGTAAAAGACCTAAGCAAGATAATAACTACAATTTACAACGCATGAAATCCCTGTAATCATTCCCTTTTATTAAGTTATCTTTTTGTTGTTGTTTTTTTTGTAAATTTACCCCACTGAAACACTTTTTTTTAAAAATAATAATATACATATTATAAAAGCTTATTATACATTTTTACAAGATAATAATATGCAAGCTAATGTTTTGTATGAATTTATAAGTTAATAAAATTTATTTAAAAAAAATTATGTTATAAAATACATGCAGTTAAAAAAAAATTTAAATCACACATAAAATAAATATTATTCTATATACGTTATATTTATAAAATATTAAGTTTTTGTATGTGTGTATGTATGTATGTATATATATATATATATATATTAACTATAAAAAAAAGCTTTATATAAATCTACTTTATTCCTAAAACAAATATGCGTAAACGTATAAAATAGAGTGAAACAGAAAAATAAAATAACAGAAATGCTACAAAATTTAGTTTATATAATATAGTATTTTGATTCTAATAGAACTTATTAAGGCATCAAAATATTTAATGTTTGCTATGGGAAAAAAATGTTAAGCTGCAGATTTAAAAAAAGAAAAAAAATGTACAATTTTTTTTATTAAAAAAAATGTAAATTTTTATTTGATTTTATATATCGCATATCGCGTCATAAAACAAAGTTATTATAATGTTTGTAATTAAATTGACTGTGATGATGAAACTCTATAATATTATATAACAGAAGTTTCTCTAATAATATATACAGTTAATTTATATAGAATATTATTATGTGTGAGTTTCTACTGTATATGCGAGCTTTTGTTTAATTATTACTAACTTAATTAACGTTTCTAAGTATTTACCATTGATTTGCTAGTGTATAATTAGAAATTTGTATTTATATATATTATATGCATATACCTTGTATATAGAGTATTATTATACTCTCATTTACTTCTGCTATATTATGGTGTTAAATAATAAATAAATCATATAAAATAGAGAGAAGAGAATTTAGAGAGAGAAAAGCACCTGCAAGTTCTTCATGCATATAAATTTTTGATATAACATAATCCATCAAATTATTTTATTACGTAAAGATATATATATATATATATATATATATATATATATACATATATTCTAATTTTATAGTATATCCTCAAACATTATAAACAATATAATTGTTTGGATTAATTTGGTTACGTTACATCCTATACTAATTTTGCAGTAATATTTTAATAATATTTAATAAACAAATTTACTTTTTACTCTAATTAGCCAACTATACCGTATAATTATGTCCTTTAAATATGTTTTGTTGTTAGACTGTTATTAAAATTAGGAATTTAAAATGTAAAATATTCCGATAAAAATTTCAACTAGTATTTTTTTTTTTTCATTTTTTCTCCCTCTTTTAGTAGATTGTACTAATTTTTATATTAAGAGAGAGAGAGAGAGAGAGAGAGAGAGAGAGATTACATTTCATTGTTTTGGATTTCATAATATACCTTGGCTAGACTGAATAAATTGTTATTTTTATGAATAATTTTTATGTCACGGCAGGTAGCATTTTTATAAATAATATAATCACGTATACATATAGAAATATGAATGATGAATGAATTTTACTAATAAAATGTCACGGGTTAATCTAAAATATATATAAATATATATGCGCAATATGTTTTACGTATATACGAAATAAAAGTTCAACATCATTAATTTATTACTAAATTGTTGATTATTCAATATTAATAGCAAATATTAAACACAGTATTTCATTATACAGTATATATATATATATATATATATATATATATATATATATATATATATATATATATATATATATATATATATATATATATATATATATATATATATATATATATAATATGTTTGTATGTGGAAAGAAAAATATTTACATTATACTGTATTATATTTTTTAAACACATTAAAAATATTTTATCCTTTTATGTTTTAATTAAATGTTTATATCTATTTATGATTGTAAATATATCATCAAAACTTGTTACTTGTTATAATATTATTTAATAAAGTAGGGTATTTTATAATTGGGAAAAATATGTAGATATATAATTATTTAATAGATAAATGTAGAGATTATCATAGAATGTATTTTAGGTTTATGTTAGGGTATTGTTTTTAGTCGTTAGAATTGATTTTAAATTATATGATGGAAAAGGGCAGTTTTTTTTCTCACTCATGTATTCTATTGATTGTGTTGAATAGAGGTTATTAAAGTGACATTTAGGAGCTCTATAGCCTCTGTGACAAATGGAGTATTTATAAAAAGATTCTTAGTTATTATCGTCCTGTCCTATAGTTTTAACCATAATTTTAACTTTGATTCTAGTACATTAAAGCTTAAAGATTTTATTTATATATATATTTTCTTACCATTATTTTACATGTATTTACATGTAAATAATTATTATAGCTAAAAGCAGCAACTTTTATGCATAACAACATAATTTATGCTATATATTGTACAGTGATTATACGACATTATATAGCATTAAGACGTTCAGCATAATTACTTATATTATTAAAAAATAGCAACATTTGTGCTCTATACAATACAGCAATTATTCAATGTAGCATACATTACTGCTAAATATTACGCATGTTTTTTTTTATGTCTATACTTGACTATATTATACTCAGTGTTTGCGGACTGCATTGCTGCAGAATAACTAATTTGAACAGTATTATTTATTGTAAAATATATTTAGTAGGTCTCCTTATATACTCACTGTTACTAATTTGAATAAGCATTATATAATATAATGATAGCTCTATTCTATAATAGACCTTTGACTATATAAGTATGAATATAATATGAACAGACGATCAATAATATGACAAATGAGATCGCGTATACTATGATGATGACAAGGTATAGAGTGACAAAGTGGTATTTTGTTACCTGAGATCGTATCCTGAATCCGCACGAACTAGAGGTGTCTGAATACTTCCGTCAAATACTGCACCCCCTACTCCTGAAAACATAAATAAAACAATTCATTAGTCAAGTTTTATGACTCACACTTCTGTTGTGATTTTCTATTGTTACTTATCAATGTTTATTTTGAAATTACATGGCAAATATGTATATTAATTCACTAGAAATGGATTATTCAATTTTGTAACAGCTTTTCAGTCACTTTTTTAACATCAGCTTAAACTCTTGTTTTCAAATTGACCGTAACGTTGGTTATTTTGCTGTATAAATCTGTAAATTGTTGCAATTTAAAAAATAATTTCTTTATTATCATAAAGTTTTGCTATTATACAGATTATAATTAAGGGAAAGTGCGTTTAGGTATAAGAGTTGGCCAGACATGTGGTCAAGCCTACATCTCGCCGTTTCAAATTTTTCTCTATACGTATTTGAATAAGACAATTATTAAATTTAAAATGAGTAGTTTTAGATATGACTTTGATATTTTATTATATATAACTGCAAGTAATGTTCACAATAATTATATTTACTTAAAGAGAACTATAATTGCCATCATGAATAACATAATGTGCATTAAAGCCATAGACCACATAAAACAACATGTGCTTTTTAATGAATAAACACGAAATGGAATCTTCAAAACTGATAATAATTTTTACTAGAATATTAATGTAGCCCCACGAGAGAGCGTGAAAAAACTGTAAAGTATGCAGTTTTCGTGAAAATTCATGTTTATAACGTCAGAAACATGCAAAAATTAGTATGAAAATGTTGTGCGGGTTGCATTAATAAAATTTTCTGATCACTGCTACGGGGCTACTGTTTGGTTTTGAGACAAACTAAAGTTAAGTCCCATGAAGTGTTTTGTGATATAACTGCTTATGCTTTTCTCTGGTCAATTCCTTTAATGTTTGATTTTAGCATTTTAATACTAATACTTTTTAAGTGTAAATATACTTAAGTTCCATGTCTTTAATTAGGTAAAAAAAAAAAAAATCTTACAATCACATACAAGTCTATATGATCTGATAAGTTTTTACATAACATTTACTTGGCATTATATGCTATAAATAACAAAAAATATAATACAATTATTTAAATTCAGAATATTATGTGCATATGAACTTCATTTTCCATCTCGGTGTTTCAATTTACTGTACTTGTTTAATAAAACAACAATTATTTTTTTTTCTCATCAAGTTTTATGTTTAAAACTATACAATATTCAAAAGTAAAACATAATAAACAAACACTAAAAAAATTCTAATTGTGTATCTTTAATTAATTTATTAATTAGTAAAATAACATTTTGTGATTTAATATGTTTATAATTATTGTAAATTTACAGTGTAATAAAATACTATATTATACTATTACATAATATTTTAATCTTAATAAATTATCATGAAAAACAAAAATATTGACCTGAGGGAATTGATTTGAAATTATATCTGTAGCGTAAAATGAAGTTATGTTTTGTTTCAAATACGAAGTGTAATGAAAAACTAAGAGCGTATAAAATCAAATTAAACTCCATTTACACACCACAAATCCACTTTGAAGTTCTCACGGTATTTTCTCTTCTTTTTTTCTCTCTCTTTTACTTTTGCCGTCATTTTGTGATTACAGCAATTTTTTTAGTGTGAGAGAGAGAGAGAGAGAGAGAGAGAGAGAGAGAGAGAGAGAGAGCGTGCGTGCTCGTAATTGATTAGCCAAAGTTAATAAATTAATGAAAACTGAGGTGTATATTGATTTAACAAAAAGTAAATCAAAGTAGAATGATATACTAATAAAAAAGATTTAATATATGCTTTAGTTTTTTCCAACCAATTTCAAACAACATAACTAATTAAAAACATATAAATCACTAATGATGCTCTTAATATATTTACACTAAAAACAACATTTTTTATTAATATGTATGGAACTGTATTTATATTAAAACCATAATTATTATCAGTCAAATAAAATAAGTAAATTAAATAAAACACTTTAATTTAATTCTGTAATTTTATTTAACTATATATAATATATTTATATATATATATATATATATATATATATATATATATATATATATATATATATATATATATATATATATATATATATATATTTCATAATATATTATGTTTCAATTGTAATTTTTTACTTTGTTTGAACAGAGCTATTTTGTAGGTGTAATATTACTTGATAAACAACGATTTAATTTTACTATGCATCGAAAATATGTTTATTTCTATTGAAAATCCATTTCAAAATATTTTTTCACCTCTTTGAAATATAATCAGAAATAAAGTTAAGATTAAAAAGTATTTGTTGAAGAAGACAAAAAATAAATAAATATTGTATCTTACCTGTTACTTTGAGACTTTCTGCCCCAACCACAACTTCATTTGCGGTAGCGGAAAAAAGAACATTGCCTTTTGGATCTGTAATTCTAAAGCCTTGGGCCAGACAGTCTAATCTTTCACTTCCTGAAACACAATAGCAAAAAGTATATCACTGGGTCATTCATTTGGCATGTTTGTGTACTTGGTTTTTCTTTTGATGTCTATACAACAATCTTTTTTAATACAGCCAAGAGCATATAGTTGCAAACAGAAGAAAATATGGTTTGAAAAGTTTTATATGAATAACCAAGCAAATAATAATATTATAGTTCTAAAGATAATGTTTCTTTAACATTGTAGAGTAAACAAACATATATAAGAAATAGTTTTGAATTGCACTACTGAACTACTAACTAACATAATATCAAAGTAAATAATTAAATTATCAATTTAATTTAATAATATGCTCTTCCTTCAATCTTCATTGTACTTATTTTCACGGAATGAACTAATTACACGCCTCATATAAATAAATGTTTTACATTTTATGCATATAAAATTAACCTAAAATAATAGTATTTCCTCTCATTATAAAAGTTATTTTATTAATTTTATTTTTCTCTTCCTACTTCATTCTTTTGTAGTCATGATAAAACACTATCACCTGTAAAAAAAAAAGGTTTAATAAATTTAATTTTAAAGCTGAGAGAATAAAGGGGGAAATCAACTAAATTCCACAAAAAAATTAACACAGCATTTTTTTTTTGCAATGTATGATGAGCTTTTTTATACAATGTCATTTTTTTTTTTTTTTTTTTTTTTTTTTTTGGAAGCAGCTTTATAAATACATGAAATTTCATCGTACGCACTTAATTAAAAAAAAATGTAAAGGAACACCCGCGTAGAATGATAATGGTTTAATACTTTAAAATTAGCTTTTTGTGCTTTATATTAAAAAGGTTTCTCATCCACTTTATTAATAAAATTTTCCACAAGCTTTACCACGGTTAATCAGGTCCTACAATACAGGATTTTTTTTTTTTTTTTTTTTTTTTTTTTTTTTACATTTTGTAACATTTATGTAACCCATCTAGAATGACCTCAATTTAACTTCTTAAATCTTCATAAGTTTTTCTCTGTGTTGTTATGAATAAATTTAGTACTTTTTTTACATATTTTTTTTAAACCCTATAATGCTATCATAAAAGTAGTTATAGTTTTTAAAAGTAATTTAGATGCATATAATATAGTTATAATATAGCTTACAGAGAATAAAAAAAGTCTATGAGAATTGATACTTTTTTGTAACTACTTTGCATAATGATAAGTAAGAGCTTAAACGTGGTATCAAGTATAGTCTTTAAAATAAAGAAAAACAAAAATTACGCTTGATGATAATACCTTTATCATATTTGTATTATCTAATATGATGCAAATTTGAGTATAATATAACTTTTTAGATTTTAATTTGAATAATTTATTCATAATTTGGTATTGTTGAAACGGAGAGGTTCTTTTTTATATAGTTTTTATTTGTTTGTTCATATTATAAGGCTTAAGTAAAAAAAAAAAAAAAAACATTGAGTTTTTATGGATCAAAATGATTAAAAAAGGTGTGAATTTTATCAAAATAAATATTCAATCAAGGAAAGATTGAAAAAAAAATGTGATAGTGTGCAAATCTTAATACATTCTTTCAGTTTTATTAAAATCGCTTACGTTTCAGGACTAAATGAAGTATTTCCAATGGTCCATATTTTTATCTTTATATTAGAATCTTTGAAAACTTCTCTTAAAGCCATAGACCACATAAAACAACATGTGCTTTTTAATGAATAAACACGAAATGGGATCTTCAAAACTGATGACAATTTTTACCAGAATGTTAATGTAGCCCCACGAGAGAGTGTGAAAAAACTGTAAAGTATGCCATTTGCGTGAAAATTCATGTTTATAACGTCAGAAACATGCAAAAATTAATATGAAAATGTTGTGCGGGTTGCATAAATCTAAAATTTCTGATCACTGCTACGGAGCTACAGTTGGGATTTTGAGACCAACTAATGTTATTTATGTAAATCTATCAAGTGCTTTGTGATATAAATGCTTATATTTTCTTCTGGTCTATTCCTTTAAAGTATAACTTACAAAAATAATTACATTCATCACTAACGTGTAAGATCAATAAAATAATATATATTTAAAAACTGCAAACATCATCATTGTTAACTAAAATATATAAACTAATTTATTATTAGAATGGAACCATGTGTGTGTGTTTTTCATGTATTTTATTTTAGCTTGGCTCGTATATAGAATATAAAAAAGTAGAGAGAGAAAGAGAGATTCTATAAAAAGCACAGAACAGTAGTTTCGTTCTTCATCTTCTCTCACTTATATGTTTTCTTTTTTTCTCATATAATACGAACATATAATAATAATAATATTAGATTTATTGAACATTATATATGATTGCTACATATTGTACACAACAAAATAAAATTCTTAATAATCATAGTAAAAATAAAATAAAATATATTACCTTTATATAGTGTTATATATAGGAGAAAAATTGAAGTTATAAATATGAAATTGTGAACATAAAAATATTCGATGCTATATATATTGGAAATAAAGTTACAATTTTTTTTTGTTAGCTATTATAATAACAGTAATATTTTATGTAACACAATAGAATTTTTTAAACGAAATTATACCTATAAAAATAGCTGATATTTAATATACGTAAATTTCCTCATCTTTGTAAGAATATGTTATATTTTGTAAGAATTAAAAAGAAAATTGTATAGGATTAAAACTAATATTTAACCTAGTTTATAAAGATTTATTTAATATTTTAAAATTCAAAAGAATTAACATAGTAATGCATATATATATATATATATATATATATATATATATATATATATATATATATATATATATATATATATATATATATATACATACATACATGAAATAAAATAATATGTATGTTGTTTATCTTAAAGATTATACTCAGAACTGCTATGAAATGTAATGAAAATGATCAAAGTTATAATTGAAATCTTAAACTTGTTATTACATAACATAGAGAGTATATTACAACAAGCATTAAAAGCAATTCTCTAAAGCTTAAAGTATACTCTTTATTATCTGTATATTTATACATGCAACCGTCTAATGGCTTGAAGCATTTTTATTCATTTCTCTTTCTTTCTCTCATATTAAATATATGATATCATTTTTTTCTTTCTTCTTCTTATAAAGAAATTATATTTAAATTTCTCATACTATTATACATAAATTTTTATGATGACAAAATTATAATACAATTTTCTATTCTACGTAATATATTTTATGCAATCGATTTTTTTTTTTTTAAATATGAACTTTGCATTCTCTTTCATTATATAATTCTAATAAGGAAATTAAAAACAAGTTGAGTAATTTCATTTCTATCGTCGTCTGATCAATTATTGAGTTATCATTTTTTTTTATGTAACAACCCTTGTTTAGAACGGAAATAGATGGGAAAAAACAGAGGGGTGTAATCTAGTTTGATCAAATTGACTTAAATAATAATATTAAAAAGAACGAAAACGTTTTTAATAACACTCTTACGTTATTTTATTATTAAAAAAAATGTAATTACCTAGAAATAATCTGCTGACGATTCGACCATCTTCATCTCTTGCGTTTACTGAGAAATTACGAGATGAGTCAATGGTAATAGGTTGGCCTCGACGTGAACGAATTGTGGACGCTACCAAAGCGTCCAATACCATAGCTTGTCCATTGAGTTGCAGTCCACCCGCAACGACTCGCAGTTTGCCCATACCCTCCTGAAATCAAAAAAGACAAAAAAAAAATGTTAGTTTATTTAAAAACTTACACAGTTGTTATTCTTTTGAACTATAAATAATATATTTTTATTAAAAGCAGAAATAACACTGAACAGTATAATATCTATCAACAAATATGTAAAATGTAAAATTAAAACATAATGCAATACCTTATTAACAAAAAATTAACAAATAACATATGTTATAGCATAAGTCAATGTGGTAATTGTCAAAACGTTAAGTAAATATAACAAAATGTTAACAGCTTTAAAGTATGAATGTGATAAAAAAAAAAAAAAAAAAAGCTCATGAGAAAAAAAAATGTTAAAATGTTTTTTACTTCATTCCTAGTATTTTACATTTTTTTTTTTTTTTTTTTTTTTTAAGCTATTTTGACGTCATCATTTCAATGTTTAATGTAGGGTATAATGAACCTTTTATATTTCTAAAATTTAGCTCTATTTAAATCCAAGCTAAAATATCAACCATTATTTTAACTGGAGATACTGTAAGAAGACAAGCGGATAAGAAACGGATTTGATTTGGGTAAAATTATCATATCTCATACATCCGTTAGATTGCTGGCATTAATTTTGTTCAAATAAATATTTTCAATTTGTCCATGGATTAAAATTAGATAGTGAATAAATATCCCCTTAGTTTAAATAGAGAAAATATAAGTGGACACATTTTGACTTGGAATATCAAGAAGAACCAAATAACCATAGTTATAAAATCTTGAAGGTTTGTTACTTTTTTTTTTTTTTTTTTTTTTTCCAGATCATATTAAAATCTATATCCAGCTCTCAAATAACAAGATATATCTTCAATTGTGATGTTTTTCTTACTCTTCATACTATATAATAAAAAAGTTAATATAAATCTCAATCAATAGTGAAATAGGTTTCTAAAAAATATTTAAAAGCTATATTTCTTTTATTTTATACATCTATACAATACCTATAATAAATATATAAATATTTTTAAGAATGCATAAACTTTCTAAAGAGTACTTTATAAAAGATTATATTTTTTGCTCTTTTTTTTTATTTTTTTTTATTTTTACCTTAAAGCAATATCATGGAAAATAATAATAAAAAAATATGTTTAGAAGAACTTTTATTATTTCTGAGTTGAACGAGAGAATAAAAAATAAAGGAAAAGAGAAGAGAAGAGAGTGAAAGAGAGGGAGAGAGGCAGAGAGAGAGAGAGAGAGAGAGAGAGAGAGAGGAAAAAGTAAACTCCTTGTATACAATTAAAAAGAAGATGATGTTTTTTATATTTTAATATTAAAACTAGAACGAAGAGGATGAGATGAAAGAGAGAGAGAGAGAGAGAGAGAGAGAGAGAGAGAGAGAGGAAGAGAAAGCATCTGATGGAATGAAAAAGTTTTGTCGTCACTCGACTCGCCACTTTGGTGTTACGAGATTCAAAAACTTATTCTTCAAGCTTAAAGATTGTAATGTTTGTCTTATAAGAATAAGGAAACTAAAAAAAAAAAAAAAAAAAAAAAAAAAAAAAAAAAAAAAAAAAAGTAGCAGAGACATATCCCAATATCAAGTTAATAAGATTACTTCTTGACTTATATAAAGGTAACAAAAGAAAAAAGTTCAATAAGCTAAAGAAAATAAAAAATTCTTTAAAATTGTTTGATATTAAAAAGAAAGGGACTATACATTTTTGTAGTTTCCTTTTTGTAATTTCAAAAATTAATTTAATGCTCATCTTTTTATGGTTTCATTATTATGTTAATATGATATGGCATATAAGGCTTTCACGATGACACGTGTAGTATATTTAAATTGCTAAAAAACAAAATTGTGAGCCTAACTAATTGACATCGTTCACAAAAGATCTTATAAAATCAAATAAAAAAACTTACTTTTTATGTAGATTTTTTTTAATGAATAAAATTTGAAAGCTATAGTAATTGAGTTTAATATAATATATGAATATTAACGTTTTACATACAAAACTATTATATGATTATATTATACGTATTGAACTTTTGATATTTGAAAAATGATTTTTGGTGTATAACATATACGCAAGATGTTAAGCCACCCTCTCTTGAGATTTTCTTTCTTGTCGCGAGGGACACGCACGTATTTAATAAATCCCATCGTCTCACGAGGCATCGATAACGTGATCACGACGCTTATTTCATCTCTTTCTCGTAGCTAGCTAGTTCCCTAATGCACAGACATACAATGTGGGTGGTTCACACATCACGGCTAACAGAATTCCCAATGAGCTACCTCTCTGAATTTCAATACAACTTCAAATAAATTGAGCTATACTTGCATGACTATTTTCAACCGTATTTCCTCAAAAAAAAAAAAAAAAAAAAAAAAAAAAAAAAAAGTTGAAATAATTTAAAAACTGGTTCTTATCCATGGTTAAAACTAATTATTTTGAATTGATCCTTTAACAAACATCAAATACATTAAATTATTAAATTATATAGAAAAAAAACTGGAGAAAATATTGTTGGACTTGTGTTTACTCTAGAACTATTAAATCACGCTTTGCAAAATATGTCATTTGCACTTAACGTTTACGCTTATAGAAATTATCTACACTTAAAACAAAACACGCAAAATAATTACAAGCCTATCGTTCAAAATGGTCGGTCTAAATTACAAAAATTAAGTTAAATGAAACTTCAATAATATACAAAGTTCCACAATCGTTGTCTGGGTCTGCTGCTTGCTCATAGATGAATATCAATCTTGTACTTTTTTTGTACCAAAGTTAAAATTTGAATTTTGTTATACACTAATATTAAAACAAGGTAATTTATTTTCTTTAAATATTTAGGTTTAAAGAAACGTTTATATTTTCTTTAATTTATGTAAGAATACAATGAAACAATAAACAACTAAACAGACTATATACCTCAAAAATTAAAGTTAAAGATAGACAGACAGACAAACACAACTTTGTATATTTAAATGAACAAGTAAGTTAACTTTTTATTACTACTATGGGCGAGTAAGCATTACAAATTTAAAATAATACATATATCATTATTTATCTTAACAATTTATTTTTAAATAATATTATGAATTGTTGATTGAAAAATGAGAAACATTAATTTGTTACCATTGTGACAATGATAAAATTTTGAGGAAGAATATGAGAGAGAGAGAGAGAGAGAGAGAGAGAGAGAGAGAGAGAGAGAGAGAGAGAAGAAAAACAGACTGTATATTATAATGTATATTATTCAACAGCTCGCACTTTAACAAACGAGACAAATACCTAAACCACCATGAAAAGCCATTAATTTAGTCTGAATAACTGTTGAGCGATAAAATCGTATTGATTAATACTCAATAATAATTAATTTAACAATATAAATGAACAATCTTTTAGAAAATTTATGAAGTATAAAACTTTAATGTTATAAATTATGCAAATTTTATGTAAAATTCTATATCTATTCTACATAGGTATATTATTTCAGTTTAGTAGTATTATTATTATATATTTATACATTTTTTTAGAAAATTTAAAATCAATATTTTTTTTTATTGACTATTAAACATACTATTATATATAGTTTGATACATTGAATATACTGTATATTGCTTATATTATCATATATGATAAAGTCTAGGATATATTAATAGAATTTAGGTCAGGTTTTGTTTTAACAATGCTATTTTGATATTACTATATAAACAATATTATAATGTATTATTATTATACTCATATGGGAATTCACAATTGAACTTTTATGATAGATTTTCATATTCAAATATGTTTGTAATTACGTGTATTAAATCATGAATGAATAAAATCTTATACATTAAAGTATATTAAATTTTGAATAGAAAAAAAAATATAATAATAAAGTTTCTTTTATTAAGAATAATCATTTCCTCTGTTTTTATTCTGGTTAAAAGGAGAAGAGAGAGAGAGAGAGAGAGAGAGAGAGAGAGAGAGAGAGAGAGAGAGAGAGAGAGAGAGAGAGAGAGAGAGAGAGAGAGAGAGAGAGAGAGAGAGAGAGAGAGAGAGAGATGATATTATGTCTGTAAGAGTTTCAAGTAGCTTTATACCTACAGTGATCGAGGTTCGTATAAAAGAGGAAATTCAATGCTGTTAGATTGATTCCTCGAGTTTTTTCCTTTCGTAAAGCAAGCGTCTTCCAAGCTATATATACGTACTCACTCACTCCTAAGTTGTTGGTGGTAGTAGTAGTAGAGAGAGAGAGAGAGAGAGAGAGAGAGAGAGAGAGAGAGAGAGAGAGAGAGAGAGAGAGAGCAGTCTCTTCATCTTGAGAGCCAATATCCTGAAGAGAGAGAGAGAGAGAGAAATGTACGTTTTGCTTGTGATGGGTGGGTGCTCAATGGTTTCATCCTAAACTTGCTTTAGTGGTGGTGAAGGTGGTGGTGGGTAGCCACCGCGCGCTCTGTCGAGGGAATAAAAATATTTTACGAGTCTATCTTGTGTTGCACGCGAGAAAAAAAAACAACTCTTGAAACCATCAGTATATGTATGTAAGGTCTCTTTCCTTGATCGGGCAAGTAGTTGGATCAGAACATTGCTTTTTTTTCTTCTGTTACATATCAATACCATACCGTTTTAAGATATCTCAGCCACAAAAATACAGCATTTTTTTACTTGTAATAAAATATACATACTCCTTTCCACTCTCTAGTGTATTTAATTCAATAAAAGAAATCACCATGAAAAACAGAATAAAGTGAAAACAGCCATAAGCTCTATGTTCAAAATAATTTTAAAATATAAAATTAATATGACTGTCTGTAATTTACATTTTGTTTATCGCAACATGACATTTATAAAAAGTGATGATGAGTTTTTTTTTTTTTTTTTTTTTTTTTACAAGCTTCTAGCGTTTTGAAATCTTTTAGCTATACAGCATATACGTAAAATATACATAAAAAACAATGAAATTGCACAAATGTATTGAATTATCATTTCTTTTATCATTTACAAATATTAAAATTTATATAATTTGCATATAACGAATCCTTTATAAATTAATGTTGTTTGTTTTAAAGTTTTAGTAAACAATTAAGAAAAGTAAATGTTTTCTTTCCTGGCAGGCAATTTTCTGTGTCTTATATTATTAAATATTCTCATGATAAAATTATGTACGGTAACAAGGAGAAGGCAAGAAAGAGTGGTAATTATTTTCACATATATGGGGTTGACAAACAAACAAGCAAACAAACATTGTGTATACATTCACATACATATAAATATGATAGTTCTTATCAACAATAGCGGTTATTCATTATTGTATATTATACAGAGTAAAGCAAACTAAAACTATTATATTTTATTACTCTACGAGACACAGATGAAATTTATCAACAAATGTAAATAATGGAATGAAGACACGTAGCAGGGTAAACGCAGGGGTGAAACTTAATCGTGAGAAGCACTTTATACGTGAAAAATTTGGTGCACTGGATGTTCAATGCTGTAGAACTTTATATTTCAAAATAATATACACTATGATAAAACTTATCTGTTATATAGAACAATGACCTTTTTCGGAGTTCTGTTTATGTATGTAAAATGAAAATTTTAATTATATTTCATAATGAAAATAAAATATTCATTAACTTCAAATTTTAGATTGTACTGTAAATAATTTAATTAAATCTGTATTTAATAACACGCTCTTATCTTGCATTATATACGCTAATTCATCCATACATTTGATATACTAATTGTTCAAATAGTAAACATTTTTTTTTTTTTTTTTTTTTTTTCAAATTCATTACATCAAAAGTTAAAAATAAATAATTGTACAATAGACTTTTACTTTTTATCTTCAATTAATTTTAAACAATTTAAAAATAATAAAAAGTAGAAATGAAAAGGTTAAAATTTAAATTCATTTTTTTAATGAGCAGGTAACTTCAAAGTAAGTGTTCATTTTTTCCTCTCTCTTTTTCTTTTTTCTTGAAAACTTACAGACTTTCATCATGCGTTAATGATCATTTTCCTTTACACATAAAAAAAAAACTCAACTTTTAAATTGTTGAACATTTTTTTATGTGGAGATCCAAAAATTAACACACACACAAAAATACAAAAACTGAGATACTTATATTCAAAATAACTGCATAGAAAAAAGATTAAACAAACTAGAACATCAAGATATATAATTTGATTAAAATAAGCTATTAAAATACAAATAAATAATATGTAGAAAATTGTCACAATTATACTATTATATGGGTGTATCTTTTAGTTTTATCATTTTAGTATAACGATAGTTATAGAGAGAGTCTCTAGAGGGATATAATCACATGATTGTGTGGTGACCACTGCAACCCCCTTGCCCGAGGCTCATGGCTTCACTACTCATGATGCAATGAGTGCATGGCTGACTTGTGCTGATAAGCTTCCTTGCCAGCCTGCCTGCCTGCTTGCCTGCCTGCCTGCCCTACACATATGTATGTATAATACTATACGTGTGTATGTGAGTAGAGATATCAACCAATTTGCTCGAGGTAATATTATAACGTTTCTAACACGTTCATGCAAAAATTTATCAAATTTAATTATATCAAATTTTATAGACATTTATTTGATATAATTTTAGGATTTTTTTTTTAAATATTGTTTCAATTTTAATTAAAATTTTAACTTAAAAAAATGAGAATATTTTGAAGATGTAATATGAGAAAATGTAAACTTCTCAGCTTTTGAAATTACCTTTAATTTATTTGACATCTCTATAATTAGAAATATTAAAAGAGTTTTCTACAATAATTTTCTATAATAATATCTTCTACAATACTATTCTATAATAATATCTATATCTTATATAAATTGTATTGTGTTTCATTACACTCTGAATGTTATAAAGTTAATGTGATGATGTACTTATTATTCAGTGACAATTTGTAAAGTTAATATATATTTTGATAAATGCTACTTGAAAACTGATAATTATATGTTATGTATTATGGATAATCAAAATTATGAAACACCCTGACAGGTGATTATTGTTAAAAAATAGTCAGAGGACCATGTAAGTGGGTATGTACGCACCTTTTTTGGCCTCTTAATAAAAATCAATTATTATTATTTTCTATAGGATTAATATCACATTCCATATTATGTTTATTTTGTCATATTATTTTACAGATATTAAATAGATTTCAATTTTCTATAGTACAGAACTCTTCTTTAATATAGTCTACAACATATTTGTTTTGAAAGAACAGAGCTTAACTTATATTTATGAGTATATTTATAAATTATTCTTATCTTCATCTAGATATATTTATTTACACACAATTAAAATTATAATACAGTGTACTTTTCTTTACATTAAAAAAAAGAGAAAGTAAATTATTTTTTTCTCTCCCCTTGGTGTTGATAAAAAAAAACTCTGGGTGATACAACTCTCCTCGTGCACACGTCTTCTCTCTCTCTCTCTCTCTCTCTCTCTCTCTCTCTCTCTCTCTCTCTCTCTCTCTCTCTCTCTCTCTCTCTCTCTCTCTCATGTTCGTTGACTGAAAAGCTTTCTCAACTCTTACAGCTTAAGCGTCAGTATGTCTACTTCAGTAATAATGCAGGAAAATAAATAAAGAAGGAAAAAAAAAAAAAAGAACCAAGCTAAGCTCGCTTTAAATAATGCCTGTGGCAGTTGTCATTAAATCCACGATAGCTCTACTAACCTCTCAGGACATTTCAATTTGTGTATATGGAGAGAGAGGCAGAGTGTTAAAAAAAAAAAAAAAAAAAAAAAAATACGTCTTGATGATATTGTAGACGTGTGAGATGAAAATAAAAAAGTTGTGTTTGAACAAATTAAAATAAGTTTCAAAATGATTGCTGTTGTGTCTCGTTTTACATTTTGAAACAATATCGTGAGTTCTTGACATAAAAAATATTATATTACAAAATTGATACATGTATATTGTTGAGACTGTTTGAAAAAAAAAAAATAGAAACATCAAATTTCGACGTTCAGATTTACTTATATACACAATGAGATTGACATTTTCACAGGATTGCTTAAATTCTAAAGCGGTTGAAGTGGTATGCGATCTCGTTCAAGACAGGGGTAACCACTATAGATATTTGCCTATGACACTTTATCAGGTAAAGGTTTCATTGTTTTATATAACATGGAAACTGGGGGAGATTGTTTTCAAGAGACGAAGCACATTTTTTCAGTTGATTTTAGAAATCAATTAACTACTTTAAAATACATTAATTCCTAAGTGGAATGGCAACATTTACAAAATTGATTTTTCTAAAAACTTTTATACATTTTTTTCCTCTTATTATTATTATTATTTTTTTTTTTACTGTCTACTATAAATATTTTAATGCATTTTTATGGGTATATATATATTTTATATATAATTAATAATAAAATTATTAAGGTACGATACAATAAAGGGGAAAATGTACTGAAAATAGCAAATAATTCAGAAATATATATTTTTATATATTATTGTTAATATTGTAGCATTATTAGCTGTAAAAACTGTTTTATTGAAGGGGGGGGGGGGGAAGTAGAAAGTTTCATCAATTTACCGTTTCTAATCAATATATCGTTTTTATGTAAAACTTTTTCTACAAAACTACGACAGCTTTGTTCACTTTATTTAGATCAATTTTGTGCCGGGGTATTCAACCTGATCCGATTTCATATATACACAAGTTAAATCTATCCAGGTTTCTATTATATATTTTATTATATAATAATAAAAAAAAAAAGTTTTACACAAATAGGCAATGAAAATAATATCACTTTTTTTTCGTTCCTGAGCGACATAAATGTTAATGTTTTGCTATAAAATCACAAGAACAAAATAATATATTACTCTAATGGCATACTGTCTATGCTAATATTGGTCAAAGTTAAAAACAAAACATATTATTACTGAATAAAATATAAAACATAATGAATCCACAAAAACTTATTTTATCGTAATACTCAAGGGTGAGAAAAGATGGAGGCCTATTGTTTTCAAAAGTACAAAGCTCGAGCGGTAAAAAGAATAACGCCGCGCAAACCCCCTTTTTATGTATAGTGTAGCATACATTAGCGTGGAGTTTTTATTTTCCTGTAGAATTGTGAATATAAAAAGTAGCAAGGGAAATTTAATGAGTTTTTTTTTACCCCATCATATGGAGACATTACTAGCTTTTTGCTGGGTTAATTAGGCCTGAAGGCGATATGACCAACCTGTCTCTAAAATATTATATTCTTCTCACAATTTTGATCTTTTAATTTGTACCTTATTAATTTTTGTTAATACAAGGAAAAAAGTTTAAACAAAGGAAATATTATTTTAAGAACAAAAAATTAGAGGTGTTTTTATACAAGTATAAAACATTAAAATGAAATTTTCCAGCTTAATTTCAAAAGAAAGTTTCTTGTATTAAAGTTAATCCTTTATGTTAAACATAAAATATATGTACTAATTTCTTCATTCAAATAGTTTTTTAGAATAAAATACTAAGGTAATATAAAGTAAAAACGTAACAAACCAGCGAGGACTTTTAGAAACGATTTACATTTAAATATTTTCGTAATTCTATTGTATTTTAAAGCGTTTTTTCATTGCTTTTATTTATTTTGTTTATTTCCGTTTCTTCCGTTTTATTTTGTATCATTTTTATACATCATTTTTTCATTGGTGTAGTAAATGTTTATAATTTTTATGACATATTATTTTTTTGGTTAACAACAGAGCCACTTAAACTTATATACAACCTAAAATAATTAATTCAATAATAATTAAATAATTTCTTTGAATTAAATATTTGATCTAAGAAACTTTTTGCAACTTTTATGCCGCTATATGATATAAAACTTGTGTAGAGTAACCTATTATAATGATGTGATGCTACTGTTAACTACCAATGACTATTAAATTTAAAAGAAGAATAAATAAAATTATTATTTCTATATTTATTTAGAAGAAGAATTTGCAAGCGGAGACTTGAATAGTCGTTGAAAGCATGCAACATATTTTCCATGAGTTGAACTTACCGAGGAAAATTCCATGACCTTGAGAAGCCAGAGGGTAAGCGCAAGGTTCACGATGACCACGGCCACCAGTCCTAGGATCAACATGTAGAGACAACGTTTTCGCCATCCATAGATGCCCACGTGGTAAGTACGAGGTGGAGTTGATCTTGGAGGTGCTAGGGAGCTGGTCCCATTACCTTCTCCCTCGCTCCACTCGGAGCCCATCGCCATGTCGTCCCCTCGTGTCCCCAGCCTGCCAACAATCAAGACAACTTTGGTCAAAACTATGTGCATTGGAAGCAACATAACTGTTTTCCACTTTGCAAAATATATACAAATATATAAACAGTGATACTTTATTTAAAAAATCTTTTAAAGAAAATTTCAATACATAAAGAATATTATATAATGTCCGAATACTTTGATCCTTATTCAAAAATTGATGTACCTGTATTTTAACCACACAATCTAATTTGGAACATTATTGGAACATTATACTCCCTGAATTTATAGCATCTTATTTAAAATATTTCTTAATTATTGTGATAGGGTGGGACTATTGAAATTGATTTTCAATCAAATGATTTTTTATGTATAATTTTTTCTCTTAATTATAAATAATGACTAATGACTAGACCAACGCTTGATAAAACAATAAACGTTGCTATGAAGACTATGAACTGCCTGGGCCTATAAAGAACATTTCTTATCCTTATTCTCAAAGTAAATTGCAGGATAATGGAGAACAAAATCTCATAGAGTTGAAGCCATAGTCTACTTAAAAACACGTGCTTTTGAATGAGTAAACACAAAAATGGGATCTCCAAAATTGATGACAAATTTTTATTAGAATTTTAAAAAATGTAGCCCACAAGAAAGCTTGAAAATACTGTAAAGTATGCTATTTGCGTGACAATTCCGGTTTCTGACGTCAGACACCGGAAAAAAATTTAGCAGAAAAATGTTGTGCGCGTTGCATATAATATGTCAACATTTTCTGATCACTGCTACTGCGCTACAGTTGGGTTTTGAGACATTTTTATGTATGGTAGTTCCATCAAGTGTTTTGTGATATAAATGCTTATGTTTTTTTTTCTGGTCTATTCCATTAAAAGAATCCGAATTTGATGGTTTTATAAAGTGATTCTATAAAGTGGTACATTAGTGATTCCATAGGTTCTACAAACGTGAAGAATTTTAGATGAAACATATTATTTTTTAAACTGATACTAACATTTTGAAATGAAAAGGGGAATTTTTATTTAACGTTGGAAAAAATATAAAAATATTACTATTAAATTTTATTGCGAATAAAAATAAAGTAGCAAAATACATTATATAACAAAAACTTTAGATAATTACAAACGTTATTCACAATTTTTAATTGTCTTTTAGAATATTCGTGTATATTACAACAATCATAAATCAGGTGCAGTAATGAAAAATGAATTATGTTAATTTAATTCATTTTAATATTTTCCTTCCATATTAATTTTTATATAAAAGAAAACAATTGAATACATTTTGTTGTTGCTTGATTTGCTTCAAAAGTTACATAAAAATTCTTTCCCAATGCAACGTTTAAGTTTTTATATCAAACCTTGCAAAATATTTAAAAAAAAAAACTTTTTTTTTTTTTTTTTTTGTTGCATTGATTTGTTATGAAAGAAAAATATAGATGATCAGTTATCTGTTACAATGGGCAGGAATTCCGCTCCATTTCTGCTTCATATATAAACTCTTAACAGTCACTTGCATTGCGGAGAAGGAAATGATCGTTATCTGTTGCTTGAGAGAGATCGGATGTTTATCATTATATTTCTCTCACTCTGCATCATAAATTATTATTCTCCGACAATACAACGACATGAAAATTATTATGTACTGCAATACTGTACACGTCAAGTTACATGTTACCTTTTTATTTAATATGAAAGTAAGATTTTACAATACTACAATACATATGTATGTATGAATTTTACATTTTTATTATTATCACGAATAGAACAATGCAATCGTGACAGCAACAAAAAAATAGGTCAATTTGAATATTTAGAATTTTGAAATCAATAAGAATTACGTAAAAAAGAATATATTTACATATAACTATCCCCCTCCCCCCAAATATATAAAATTTGTATACACATCAATATCTTATAAAGTTTGATAACTTATAATAGTGATGAAGCTATAAAATTTGTCTATACATTTAAATTGATGTTATCATGTTATTTTCATATAAAGACATTGCATTTAGTTTCGATAATTGACAGTTATATGCGACAAAAAAAAACGGTGTCGAGATGATTTTACTTGTTGTTATAACTTGCGTGACAAGGGTTCGCCTTGAGACGACGGGCGATGTTTGCTTGGAAAAGCCATTGTCAAGAGTTTTTGAGCAAATATCATTTCTGTTTCATCAAACTTGCGTGTTGGATGTTTTATATTATTTTTATAGATGTGTATGTGTGTTTTTGTCTTTGAAGAATTTGTTTAAGTTTTTTTACCCATAGATTTACTAATAAGTTTCCATTTTAAGGGTGTACCGAAACGATATAAGGCCTATACCTATAACAATTAGGAAAACTAAAACAGTTTTTAGGTGGTAATTTTATTTCATATTATAAAAGAGAACATTGTTCTGAATCTACTAATATGTGAGTTTTTAACTTTTCAGTTCATTGTGTATTTCTAATTCATTTTTGAAAATCCAAAAATAACGGCACTGGTGACAACTTATGCATGTGGACATAGGAAAAGGTTACCACCCGTTACGTCATTTCGCGACATTAGAAAATTAATGAAAAATACTCAATGAATTAAAAAAAAATTAGAAATTCATATTTAAACGATTCAGGACGATGTCCACTTTTAGTATTATGCAATAAAATTACCCTCTAATTTTTTTTAGTTTTCCTCGTTTTTTTTTTTTTTTTTTTTTAATTTTTTTTAAGTGTTTGAGAGTTTGGTATCTGTTTAACTTATAGAAACCTCTCGTATTTGATATCAAAAATAATGAGAAAGTCCTTTTTTGTTTTGTTTTCTTTCTTTTTTTAAAGTAAATTTTAGCATATAGTAACAAAATTATTATTAATCAAAAAATTAAAAATTGAGCTTATAAATAAGCCTAACTAATCGTTTTTTTCAGCCATAATTTACACGCAGGTTATATAAAACAATTCTGATTTATTCTACGCTCGTATACCTTTGTATAAATATAAAACAATTTTATAACATTATTCTATTATTTATATTTTCAATGCAAATATTTTTATACTGCATTACAGTACTTTAATTGGATTAAAATTACCTTGCAACACGTACTTATATAACGAATTCTTTTTTATATTAACAGACTACGTTAATATTCATAATAACTGTACAATATAGCATTTTTTTTAAATTTTAATTTAACTTAAAGCATAATTATAGAACTTTATATAAAAAAAATTAAATCTACATAATATACCAAAAACTTAAATTACTATAATTAACTTAACAATTTTTATATTATATTAAAATAAGAAAAACGTTGAATTTTTATATTTATAAAAATCTCATTAGCATTAAAAAAAAAACTTACATCATTTTAAATTAAAATATTTAACGGTCAGTTATAATTAAAATCTTTAACGTGTTCTATTTTATGTGATATTCATGCATTTTTCATGTGATTTATTCCTTCTAATGGGTGAGAGAAACTAATTACCAAGTCGAAATCTGTTCTTGCAGATGGTTATAATGCACTGCATGTAATATTTCTCAGTATAAACATGCATTATTGAGAAGCGACCTGCTTTTGATTAAACTTAATTTTTACTGCACAACATGACATAAATTAATAATGTAAAGTGTTGTATATAATTACTTTTTTTTTTCTAAAATTTTATAACAAGAAACTTTTATATATATAAAAAAAATTGTGTGTTTACTTAATGAATAATAAAATTATTATGAGTTAAAAATTATTTTTTTCATGCAATGTGAACAAAGAAAGAACATCAAAGAAAATATTTCAAAGTTCTATTTCGCAGTTAATATAAATTGTTACATTATAAATATCACTTTGTAATTTTATGAAGTATTTTTTTAATGAATAAGATATTTCTTTGCACACTTCTTGTCTTTAATATATATATATATATATATATATATATATATATATATATATATATACAGTATATACTGTTTTCTCTCTCTCTCTTTTCTTACGCTCAATAATAGTAGTAGTAATAATATAATACTTAAACTACTTGATATGAAAACATAATTCTTTTTATTTTTAGCCTACTCCCACGGAAACGAAAAATATGTAATTTATGTTTTGCAGAGAATATGTACGTACTTTGTAAAAATAGCATAAGTTGCTGGCTTAGAATTGCAAATAAAATTGCTATAATATTTATATGTTATAGTTTGTTTATACATATAGTTTATATATTAATATTATGTACTCTAGCATAAATTAGGTTCTGAAATTGAGCTACCATGATTATTAATTAAGTACTTATTTTTTATTGCTAATATTAAAACAGTTAACCACCAACATAGTTTTCTCTAAAATGTTAGTTTTGCGGAAATAACAGTATTTAACTTGGTTCTATTTTTATGTTTTGACATAAATTTCGAACGTTTCTCCAAATTTAAAATATCCAACTTAATAAAGCTTAATTAATTTTAAATTCAAATAATGAATTAGTAACTATTATTAATTGTCTACTCAAAGAAAATATAAATATTAATAACAGCTTTAAAAGTCTTCTTTGTAAAAGTGTGGTTCTATTTTCATGAATAATAAATATAATGGAACATTATAAGTTGATAATTTCTTTAAAAATACTTCCAACTCTCTACTTTCAAACAACTTATAAGTATAAAAATTTTATTTAATACGAAAAAAGAAAAGTTGTTAAATTACTCAATGTATGGGATTTTTTTTACTCATCTTATAAGAATTCTATGCTTTTTACAAAGATTTACATTTTTTTACGTTGGTTTAAGTTTTTTTGGGGTGTTAAAATCTAGTACAAAATCTTTTGAAAGGTCTTTTTTAAGTTTTAATAAAACAAAATCCTTCATGGTTAAAAAGAAAAAAAAAATGTGACATAAGCTTTATAGAACAAGCTTGAAATTTCTTACTAAAAGAGAAGTTATAAGTACATTGTCATGTATGTATGAAATTAATTTACAACTTTGTTCCTTTGCGTGCAGCTTCAGTATGAAAAAGCAATAATAATAAATCAATCATGAAAACTTGTGACCAAGTAATAATTTATTCTATACACATCAATGGTAATGTTCTACAGGTCATATAATATGCACTTAAATTCTCTTTACTATATTTGAAATATTATATTATATTCTTGAGAATTTTTGTTTTAAAAATTTTATAAAATAAACATAATATAATAATTTCAAAATTAAACATTAAAACAGGATATAACTAGAATTGGTTTGAATTCAGTTGCAAGTCTAAATTCTTAGTGCGAATCTTATTGTGTATTAAATGCAAAGCAAGGATTTTTACGCGTCGCGTGTTTATATAAAAAAGTAAAGAAAATAAAAAACAACAATTTACTTTTACGATAGTATTTATTTCAACTTTAATTTTACTTTCTTTTACGTTTTTATCGTGATTTGTTCCCCTTTCTATTGTTTCTTGTTTCAAGTTTTTACATTGATTAATTTCAACCTTTATTTCTGTTTAAAAATATTGTAAATGAAATGATAATTTATAACTTAATAAAAACTGTTTTCCAAATTGGTTAACCTTTAGATTGAAAAAAAAATCAATTTATTCTTTCTTTTTCACTTTCACTTTTTAATTATTCATTTTTATATATATGTATATAGAAGTCAAAGTGTAATTCATTTTATATACACGAGAGAATAATAATATAATAAAAAAAAGAGACTTCTTTTATATTAGCAATGAACTTTTAGAAGCTACAAAAGTTTGTTATTGGTTGAGTAAGTGTATATTAACATGGTTTTCTTTGATTTCCTGTTTCTGTCGTCTTTATTATCTCAGAGTCTCTCGTTTGTTCTCTCTCTCTCTCTCTCTCTCTCTCTCTCTCTCTCTCTCTCTCTCTCTCTCTCTCTCTCTCTCTCTCTCTCTCTCTCTCTCTCTCTCTCTCTCTCTCTCTCTCTCTCTCTCTCTCTCTCTGGCTGAAGAGTAATTCACTTTCTCAAAGCAACGTCACATTAACATTCATTGCGAGGTTGGAGGAAGAAGAATCGATCTTTGCATACATTCCACAGGCACACCTCGCTTTGCTAACACTTCATAAGCCGCGCAAGAGAATTAAGACCACCACTACCGCCAACACCACATAACCTCATAATATAAAATAATATCTTCTTATGCAATACCTAATAATAAAGGTTTAAACTTCTTATGTAATATTAATAGCAAACATCATACTAACAGTATAAGAAACAGGAAAAAAAAACGTTTGAATAATAGAAATTATACTTGCGTCTACAACTTTTCTTGCATTTATACTTTACGTTTAGTATGTTTTATATGTATTTTTATCAGATTAAAATATTTTCAATCATTAAAACTAGTCTTAATAAAATTATTTATTACGTATAGATTATTAATATACCTATTGAAATACTACAGTATATGATTTTCAAATCAATGATTTTTATATCATAATCATATTTATATAATAGTGATAAATTTATTTTAAGTCATTTTATATTGCCCCACATTAATGACAATAGGCAATATAATGTACCAAACATTGCACAATAATAGATCTATCTTGGCCGAAAAAAAAGGTAGAATGCATATTACATTTTTTATGATGGTCTACAACCTTTATGCTTGCTATAATGTGAACGTTAGATATTTTTTTTATGACACCACTATAACCTGTTATGAGTGTTCACTTTACTTTTGTGATACCACAGGATTTCATTGTTACACGCTGGCTGACTTTGTGGACACTTTTAGTAATTCGAGAAAATTCGATCTCTCTCTCTCTCTCTCTCTCTCTCTCTCTCTCTCTCTCTCTCTCTCTCTCTCTTTCTCTCTCGCTAGAAATAATTTAACACCATAGCACTCTAATCTTTTTCCACAACGAAATGATGTTATTACATTATCAATTATCCCAACTTTCATTGTGATGCTCTCTCTCTCTCTCTCTCTCTCTCTCTCTCTCTCTCTCTCTCTCTCTCTCTCTCTCTCTCTCAATAGATGTACTATACATTTAAATTATAAATTATAATGATCAATAACATAGTTTTTCACAACAAATTTAATGCAGTATTATTTTTTCTATAATAAAACATAATATAATATTAATGTCACAATATTGTATAAGAAATTACTGGTTGTAGTAGCGACCATCATAAAAAATGTAATAATCATTCTACCTTTTTTTCCCCAGCTAAAGTACATTTATTATATATAATGAAAAATATAAATAAAAATTTCAATTTTAAATATTATTTTCAAAGCGTATTTAATAATTTCCTCCCTCCCATAATCTTAATCACATGAAGTTATACATTATAAATCTTGCCTGTAAAAACAAGACAATAAAATGTATGCATTATAAATGCACACTTTTGTACTACATGCATTGCATAATTTATAATGAATAAGAACTGTGCATATATATTCTGTGCAAAATATAATTAAAGTGAATTTGAATCCAATTTGGTTTTTGCAATAACTACGTTTGATCACAGATTATAACAAGAGAACTTACGCACACAACACTTATACAAAAACTGGAACTATACATTTGACGTAGTATACCATCATTTTAAGAATGAATAATATTACACAATTTCAAAGTGAAAGCAACATTTTTTTTTAATCTCAAACACAAAAAAGAAGAAAAAAAAATTATTCCTCACATTTAAGTCAATAATTTAATCTTAACATTTTATAGTATATTGTTAAAAGTTTTTTTTTATTAGTATATTATTCTTTGGTATAAAATTGCTAGTATTGAATTACCTTTACCAATTTAAAAACTTTATAAGAATAAAAAAAAGAAGAAGAGATAAATTGATTGAATGCTTTAAATTAGATTAAAAGATGTCTGTATATGTCAATTGATTTATTGATCATTAACCGTATCTTTACTTTTTTTGTTCTTTTTTTTTTTTTTTTTTTTTTTTGGTCTTCTATTTGTTATAAGAAAAATTGTCATTCTATTTCTTTAATGTTATTTTGTTTCTCCCTCTCTTCACCACAGGGGACATTTTCACCTGACATTCAAGAGTACGATTGCTTACTGCAGAAAGATACAGAGAGAAGAGAGAAAAAGAAGATGTCTCTAGTTTTTGTAGTACGTGAGCTATCCAAGGCTAATTTGACGCGCGCGTGGACTCCATTTCCACTGATTGAGCTTGCAAGACAGCAAAGCTAAGAGAAAGCGGCGGTACCTATACACTAAGCAAGAAGCATGTTAAAAGGAGAACAAGCAGAGAGATAGAAAGAGGGGGGATGGTCAATTAATGTCCTGGCTGCAGAAGCTTGTGTTTTCTGCCATTGTTGAGCTTAGCTTGCCGGACGTGCGGTTCCTTGTAATGACAAGCCTGAACCAAACTCTCTTCTCTCGCTCCCTAAAGTTAATGCTGCAAAGATTATTGCCCACTAATGCCGTCGTTATGACATCTCTCCTCCTTGTCATCACCCACCAACCTCTATAACAACTTCATTCATAATTTAAACACAAAAAACAAAAGGAACACTAATCTTTAACTTAATCGTCTCATTACACTTTATTGTTATGCGTTATTTTAACCTATATATATTTTCTAATACTGAAGTACTTTAATGCATTCCTATGAAATATGATAATATATGATAATGTAATGTATATTATCATAATGTACCTTTAGATTTAAGTTAAATTCAATAAATTAGCTGAGTAAATTTAATGTAATAATAATTTTCATCTTGTAAGTGTAATATTAAAAAAAAGAGTCATATACGCTTTGAAAATCGATCATTTCGTGCAAATTTGTATTATTTTGCAATTAAATTAAAATTATTTATAGAACATTAAACATGTTTTTCATGAAGATTTTTTTTTTTTTTTTTTTTTTTTTTTGCGTGTGTTTTTCCACATTTTTTATTTCTCTCCATCTCGTTTTCTCTTTATCTCTTTTTCCCCTCTGTTTGTAATTTTTATAACTGATATTTTTAATGATTAAACCTTTTCCTTTTTAATAAAATAAAATATCTATACGATGAAAACCGATTTAATAAGGATTTATAAGATGAAATGAGTTTTTTATATCCAACAAACACAGAAGAACAGTTTTTTTTCTTTTAAACCAAACTAAATTAAAATTTATACAATTTTGTGTCGGTTTGAACGTGTTTGATTTAGATATATATAAAGAATATCATACATTTACTTTATTTCTCTTTCTCTCTCTTTTTCTGCTTTAATATTTTGTTATACTGTCTTGTGTAATAAGAAAGGTGGGAGGGTTAAAATAAAACAGAAAAAAAAACTTTTTTTTCCTTTGCATGTTTATAACTTTGGTTTTTGTGTCTGTCTCTTTTCTGCTATGCATATAAAGTCTTACTACTTTCATATACATACATACATAGTTTCCTACCTTATAGTGTTATTTCACATTGGTATAGAGACATATAGATGATTCAGACAGCATACGGTTCTATGATGTTTCAAACAGCTGCTACACATTTTACCTCTTTCTTTTTCCTTCCTTCCTTTCTTTCTGTTTTCTACACCCACACATCCCATTCCATCCCCGGAGCAAACGGGGGAAAAAAAATCAAAGGCGTTATAGTTTCCACAAGCATAGAAAACAAACAATACTATGTAGTCTTGTATACATACTTATTGTTGTAAATAAAAAATCGTAACAAAATGAACAAGTATAAAAAATATTTAAATAAAACAGAGAGAGAGAGAGAGAGAGAGAGAGAGAGAGAGAGAGAGAGAGAGAGAGAGAGAAATAGGGAGGAGGGTAAATTGAATTATAATATAAAAGGTTTGATATTCTTACAGAGCCCACAATATAAATTAAATTATTAATGATTTATAGTAGAGTTTTCAATTACTCTACATATTCTATATCTCTTTCACTTTTTTTTTCATGTAATGTAATTTAATAAGTATAAAATATATAAAAGTTTTTTTTTGTATGTGTGTTGAAAATGATGTTATCTAAATTTATGATAGAAATTTTTCAACAGCAGCTATGGTGTCTGTATATGTATGAATGTATGTATGTGTAGATATGTGTTTGTATTGAATATTAGAGTTATATTTTCACTCTTCTGAACCATATATATCTCATGGGATCTGGATAAAAGTAATATGCAGGGTGGTTCTATATAACACTGAAAACTTGTATGCGGGAGTAGGAGAAAAAAAAAGTGAACATGGCTTATAGGAAAAGGCAACAAGAGAATAAGCCTAGCCTTTTGCTGTTGATGTGCTGACTGTTGCTCTCAACTTACTTTGGTATTTCACCCACGATCGTACACTCGAGGGAACATACACGCCCGTTGACTTGCAGTGGAAGGTTCCCTCTTTCTATACCTCTAGGCTGTCAGAATTCCAAGAGATATAACTGTGAGTGTAGTGGGCCACTGTGGCTAGTATCCATCTTTCATCAGACATCGTTGCTCGAAAGCCTATCAAATGTTTCGTTCAAGAGCAATCAGAGGGAAGAAAAAAAAAAACGTTTTTTTTTTTTTTATCTCGACGTATAAAAATACTTTGAATTTTTATCGTATTTTCATTGTTTATAAATATTTTATATTTATATAACATATTTAAAGAAAATCCTTTTAACTTGCAGAGTTTTGAAACATTTTACTGTCATTATAAGTTGTTAAACGATTAGTTAAGCCTAAGTCAGATTTAGTGTTTATAATGTTATTCACAGCTATTTCCATTGAGTAAGATTCTATTGTCTGTAAAATGTTAGATGTAGTGATAGTGTATGGTGTGAACAACAAAAGCCTCTAGAGATTGTATGTTACTGCTGCTCTTAATTCCCCTGATACACGCGAAGCAGGCAACCCGCACATCATTGACGTGCCGCGCCATCACCAGGGGGTAGCCTACCGTCACTTCTCGTGGACATCGTGACAGCTGATCGTTCACCACTTTAACGTGTTACTTTCTGGCTTAAACTTTTCAACCTTATCCCTCATGATATCAAAAATAAAAACTTCTATATACTTCAAGTTTCTTTCTCCCACGAATGATAAAAATGTCATCACATTCTCTAAACTAAAAGTTTATTTATTTTTTTTTTTTTTTCCGTTTCCTTCCTTTTCCTTAAAAAAGTTTAAAGTTCTTTTTTATGTGTTATGCTTCGTAAACAAAATAATGTTAATAATAATGCACAGTATATTATTTAATCTATTAAAACTTTTTTTTTTAAATAATAGTACGTGACTTTAAAATTATTTTAATAAAATGTTGCGTTAATGTAAAAAATATATAAACTATAAAATTTATAATTATAATGATTAAAATTTATTAAACTGTGACAAATATAATAATTTAAAACTGTATAATACAATAACAGTAAAAAAATATATAACATTTTTTATAAATATAAAAGTTTGGTAACTTTTTTAACGTAATATTTTATAAAATAATGACATCCAAACCACGATTTTTTTTTTATTAATATTTTATCTTAACACTATAACTCATAAAAAAAAAGTAATGCAACATAAATTATATTTTATATATACATATATAACGTAATGCGACTGAAAAAAAAAAAGAGATTAGCACACGATGATGTAATTAGTAAGTAGTATTTTAACTTAACACCTGGAATATTAAATGGGAAAAAATATCAGAATTAAATCATTATGAAAAATCATGAGTAGCATATTAAGTTATATAATTGTCGTAAATAAGAAGAGAGGGAGAGAGAGAGAGAGAGAGAGAGAGAGAGAGAGAGAGAGAGAGAGAGAGAGAGAGAGAGAGAGAGAAAGTACGCAATAAAAAAGTATAATATGATGATAACTTTAATATGCAATTCATGTTGTTGACTTGCTTTTTGCTACAATAGACAAAGAATACCAATGAGTTTTCTCTTGTACCTTTTTCCTTTTAAAGTTTATATCTACTTACTAAGCAGGTGTATTTTGCTTAGTAGAACTTTAGTACAACAAGTAAGTTGTTACTATACGTACATATTGTACTTACTTTTACCAACTACCATACTCAAAAATTATAGTGTATGTGTATAATCATGTATAGTAAAATTGCATAGCACTTTGTAAATGTTAACGAACGTATTTTAAAATATAATATAAAACAAACTTTTTTTTTAAGTTTAAAGTAATAAAAATAATAATAATAATAATAAAATTTTATTGTTATACTTGTTCATTTTGTTTCTAACTTTTTTTTTTTTTGAAGTTTTCAATTTAAAGTGTACAACCGCTAAAATTTAATTACCAATGCTCTAAGTTTAGTAATTAAAGTAATTTTTTTCCAGGTACCAAAATGCAAAAAAATAATAATAATAATAATAAAAATAAATAAATAAATAAAGTCTTACTCATTTATTGTTACAAATAATTTATATAAAAACTGTGCAGTATGAAAAATAATAATAAAAAAGGTAGTAAATTTTACATCGAGTAGTAGACCAGACCGCACGCTACAAAATATTTTAAAATAAGGGGGGGGGGGCAGTAAAATTTTACACTATAGCTCTAAATTGTGTGTTGTACACAAAAACGAAATATTCACCTCGTAAAATAACTTAAATTTTAACTTGCTTTGAAAAGAATTTGGATTGAATCCAAGAAAATATGTGTATTTTTAGACTTGAAAACAAATTTTTATTATGAAAAGAAAACATTTTTTTTTTTTACTTATATACAGAAGATTGACGTTTGTAATTTTTTATCCCTAATTTTTTGCTTCTCATGTCTCATAAAAGAAGCACTTTAAGTTCTACTTAATACAACAATAGTACACCAACAAATATAAAATGACTATTTTTCAAGCTATGTGTATGTTGGTTAAGTCGCGTTATGTCGCAATCTGTCAAGATATGTACACACGCTGATTGGGTGTCACGTGACTGTATATCAATCACTTTGTCGGTGACAGCTCTCGACCTCACCACAACCCATGTGACCGCCCTACTGTCTGTCTGTTTCACTATCTGTTTTCACAAACCTATCACATATAACAATAGTCTCTACTTACAACCTTTACATCAATTGCCTCAATATTTTATATTACATTTTATGAGAATTACAATTTATTTTAAAAGTCCTAAAATACAATGTCTTCTCTCTCTCTCTCTCTCTCTCTCTCTCTCTCTCTCTCTCTCTCTCTCTCTCTCTCTCTCTCTCTCTCACACACACACACACACACACACACACACACACACACACACACACACCACACACACACACACACACACACACCCGACACACACACACACACACACACACACACACACACACACACACACACACACACACACACACACACACACACACACAAAACACACAAACACACACACACACACACTAAACTTGTAGTAAAATAAATATGAAAGTTGAACTTTCATATTTATTTATAAAAAAAAAATTAAAAATATTATTTAAAAAAGCTGTTAACGTTGTAGTTAACGCATATTAACTTAACGTTAACGTTTTAGTATTGGAAAATTTTTGGTGAATGTTATAGTAATAGTTCAAAATAAAATTAACGTTATAGAAAATTTAGGTAACGACTACAAGACTGGAAAGTTCCAGTTACGTTTTTATATATTTATTTGCTATAGGCTGTAATTTAATGTAAATAAACTGTTTATTCTTTTATGTAGACATTTGTTGGGTGTAACATTTACAATTGCTTACAAAATCAATGTTAATGTTTAGGCTTGGCTTGAGTACAGAATAGGAATGCATTTTACAATACATTAGCAAGCTAATTACTCGTATTCAGGTATTAAATTACAGCTTAAGTGTAAATGATTGATATTATGGAGACTATGATGTGGAATTAGCCAGTCATGTTAGTAACAATTATTCGTGTGGAAACTGCTTACTTAACTTGTTAATAATTTGTTAAGATATTGGTTTTTAAATGTATACAGTATATATATAGTAAAAACCCATTTTAAAGGTTTTTATATTCTCTTCATTTTACTCACCTATTAGCAGCGTCTTTACTAAGAGAAGATTCGTGGTTGGTAGCCTGAAATCATACAAAGTAGAAAGTTGATGCTTTTGGTCCAGAGATTGTTTGCTGCTTTGTTTGTAAGTAAAGCGAGTGAGCAAGCAAGCAAGCAAGCAAGAAACTAGGCAGGCAAAGGGTATATACAGCAGCTGTGATTCTCTCTCTCTCTCTTTCTCTCTCTCGCATTCTGTTGTTTGTTTTCTAGAGCAAACAACAGCAGTAGAGAGAGAGAGAGAGAGAGAGAGAAGAAGCTTCACCCTAACAGATGTCACACCTCACACGCTGCCACGCACAAAACGAGAAAAAAAAACAATAAACCGTGATGATTTTATTAACTCAATCATATTTACAAGAAAATATAAACACACTGCTTTATATATATATATATATATATATATATTATTGCTTATTTTTTTATCATTTTATAAACATGATTCAATGGACTAATTAATTTTGTTTCTGTATTGTTAATTAAATAATTCATACGAGAGTATAACAATAGAATATTATGTTGACTTTTGTTTTACCATGTATATTATTTAGAAATTTTGTATTATTATGTTTTACACTTTTGTTAACTTTAACACTAGCTTGAGGCCTATTGTAGAGTGTTTTTATAAAACTTAAAAGATTGTAAAACAAGATTACTAAATTACTTTTTAAAACTTCTTTAAATGTATTTAGCATATTTAATTATTCATTATTTTAATTTAAATAATCCATTTTTTTTTGAAGTGATAATATATATAATAAAATATTTAAAATATAAACTGAATAATAATCTACTACTCTTGTTTATTAATTTTTCATTAACAATATGATTATTCTTGATGAATAATTATTTAACTTTAAACTTTCTATATTACTTTGATATTGTTATATTTAAAACTTTAGTATGTATATGTATATGAAATTGCTATTGAAAATATCATAATAATATACAAGAGAATTCAATGAATCAAGAAACATAAACATTACAATCCTTATATATTATATACTCTTTCATGTAAATGAAACAAAAGATTGAATAGAAGTTTGAAATTTACATAAACTAAAACACAGTCATTTGTAATTTAAACTACAATTGTACAGGTAACAGAAGCTCAACACGCTCTACACTTTATGCTTTTGTAAAATCTATCTCTAATTATATTCATAAAACAATGCAAGAAACATTATTATACTAAAATGAATATGTATATTTCTTAGTCTCATGTCGTAATCATATATAGGTATGAATACTTTTATTTTTAAGTTGATTAATTATTAAAATTATAAATTGATTTCAATTTATATTTCTATGATTAAAAAGGATTAAAAGTTTGTATAAGTAGTAATCTTGGATTTTCATAAAATTTAAAACTACAAAATATTCTTCTTTGGTTAATAAATAAAATTCACAAACACTAAAGTGGGTGTTGCTATCTAGAAAATTTACATCGAAATGTAATGTGTTATTTGTTTCCTTCATTTTGAATTATCTTCAAATTTATCAAACATATTATTTTGAATTGTTAAATGTAATAAAAAGAACACAATAATTATTCCAATATAATTGGAAACTCTAATACTACATCATCCGCAAATAAAATAGATTTCACGTATTTAGTAATTCTTGTATTGGCGTTCATGATAATTAATATTTCAAAACACATCAGCGCGTGTGTTGTATTGACTTATTTATTTATTGGCAATGAAAAAGCGTATATAACGTTTGCTCCTGTGAAATCAGTCGTTATGTGACCCGCATGACAATAATACCCAACTGGTTGCATATACTGCAGGATAGATACTAACAAACCGAACTCTGCTCTGCTAGTCGTTGTTAATGAAAGCTTTTTGATTCAATCATTTTATGTGTACGCACTCAATCAAATTATTCAAGTATTTTTTATATTAATTTAGTATGTATATAACATACTAATATATAAATAATTTAATAATAATTTCGTATATATATAAAATATAAAGTGTCATTCGGTTATTGATTTTATCTGCTTTTTTAATACCTTTTTTCCCATCATTTTTTCTTATTTCCTTTTTATAAAGCTGATTTATTTATTTATTGTTTTTTTTTAACATTTAACGTAAGTTGAACTTATAGAAAATAAACTCGGATCAGTGCACCACATTGAGTAGTTTGAAGCACGCTGCCAATCCAATTTCATGGTCAATGTCGATACAAGATGCTTTCTCATTGATATCATTTCCAAAAACTTTTCTTTACGTTTTCTTTATCTTTTTATAGCTTTTGTATTCTTAATATTACACTAACAGGTGCATGCATAAACAATAAAAGTATAATATGCTTGTGCAAATCTCTCTCTCTCTCTCTCTCTCTCTCTCTCTCTCTCTCTCTCTCTCTCTCTCTCTCTCTGTCCATTTTAATTTTTATTATTCACGCAGTACAAACGTCATAACATCATATAGACGATAGAATTATATTGAAAATCAGTTGTACTAATTGGTAATAATAATTTCTAACTAGTACTTATGCTATAGAAATTGCTTACAAATACTTTGAAAATAAAAGCTGTATTTCCGCACCCCTACTGACAAATCTTTTCATCACACCGGATACATTCCTTTTCCTCGGCTCGTATTCACTGGATAAGCTCAATATTTTGTCTGCTCATAAGAATAATATTAAAGCTAATGTTGTGCAAATATCATACTTATAAAAAAATAGAAGTTTAAAAAGGGGAGTGCTTTCGATGTGAGTGTGACGAAAAGATGTATCGGTAGGGGTATATTAATGCAACTAAAGTAAAATATACATTTTTCAAAATCAGATATAAGTATTTATATTCATAACAAAGAGTGAAATTTAAACACATGGGCTTTTAGATTACTGTGATATTATCTTGACGCAAAGAAAAAACTTGTACTTGTCATTGAAACTTTTTTCATTACATAAAAATATATATATATATAAAACTGTGAAACATCTGTAAAGCTAAATTAATAATTATATTTTTATGTTCATTAGTTGAAAAAATAAAATAAATATTCAATCAATGATAATCAATGTAATTGTAATAAAATTTAATTAACAGGCTCTAAATTACGAACAAAATTCAATCTAGTTTTTTTTTAATTACACTAAAGCATAATGTTTTTAAAGTGTTGCGTGGTAAAATAAAAATCTCGTATAAGATTTAATTAAAGTCTTTTGAAAAAAAAGGCCTTAATTAATACACTTCTTCAAATAACAAATTCTATATTAATGTGGTAATCAAAGTTAAACAAAGTTTACTTTTTTTTTTGTCCATAAATTTATAAAAAAAAAAAATAATTATTGTTTTCACCTTGACTGCAGTAAATAGTGTTCTATAAGTGAATGTAAACAAGTTTAATTGCGTAGTAAGAAAGAAAAGTGGGTAAAAACATGCAGGGACTGTTGACTCGAATTGTACGTACTCAATTTCTCTACTAAATGTGCCATTATTACAGCATAGAATTATTTTTTTCAATCTATGTAAAATTAGCTCTATAGTTATACGTATTATAGATTTTTTTGTTTTTAAAGAAATACTTTTCATTTTTTTTTTTTTTTTTTTTTTTTTTTTTTCAATTTCAATCAGAAAAAAAAAACAATAATAAAACGCCGCAAAGTTATTGAAGTCTGGCTAAAAACCACAAATAACAAATTTCTTTCCTTACTAAATTTAAATCTTCCGTATTTATTTAAACTCATACATTTTATGTATTTTTAAAAATCTAAATAACCAATATATTTTAACAAACATATAATAAGTTTTACATATTAAGCACTATAATACTTATATTTAATATTATTTACCATTAAAGCTATATTATGTAGTAATTATGAATGTTAATATCCTAGAGGCTTGCCTGCATTGTGGTTAAAGTAACTTGAGGTTATCCATGTTTGCAGTAAACACTAAATAGTTTGGTGGTCACATTGGTTCACATGTGATACGTGAGCGCGAGCACCGCTAACTGAGAAGAGACTGTTGCCTCGAGCGAGGGAGAACTAAAACTCTCGTTCTCCCACTTGAAAGCTTTGTCTAACGCCGCGAATAACTCCGGGTTAATATAAACCACAAGTCAAAATACAAACATATATAACAATATAATTAACTATTAAATAATTCTATATGGTGAAAAGTAATAACTAATAAAATTGTTACTTAATGCTTTTTTTTTAAATTTTTTTTTAACTTTTGTCATATTTGGTAAAGAAAGCACAATCATTAATTAGTATAGTTGTATAAAAAATATGTGATTTAGTGCAAAATACATTACATTAAGGACCTTTTTTTTTTCTTTTTGAAGATTATGTAACGTAAATTAAGAATAATAAAAAAAAGGTTTTGAAATTTTAAAAAAAAATTCCACGTTAAAATTGTTATAATATATTGCACATGTATTAGACAGGATAGTATCATTATATATAATGTTAGCGTGTGAATATGTATATATATAAAAAAAGACGAATAACACAAGATGAGAAAAGAAGTTTCTTAGAGAAGTGGAACGTCCGCCGTCGCATAAGTATATAAATATCCATGGCAGTAAGCCAGTAATAGAAGCGGAGGTACAGGATAAGTATAGTGACGTTGATCCATCAGCATCCCACTCTTATTTTCTTATACTCTTTCTTTGTAAAATGTTTTCTCCCGCAACACAGCTGATATAGTAGTGGATAAAAAAAGATTGTCGTATATATATACTCGTGTTCATACTAAACGAACATACATAATACATATGACTATAGACACAAAATAAAATACTACTATTGAAAACCACGTGTCCCAAATGTATTAAAATGCTTCTTCTTCTTCTTCTTTTTTTTCTATTCTGCCACGGGGGATCAATTTTCCAGCAAAGATTCAAACGCTACATTGACAAATGTAATGTGTTTTATAGAGACAAACCAATTTGAAACAAGAGTCAGAGTAGAAGTTGTAGAAAAAAAAATCAATGATATACAATTTATAGTTATACTTTAGTCTTTATGTTATTGAGTTTTTTTTTTTTTTTTTTTTTTTTTTTTTTTTTTTTTTTAGATATAAAAAATTTATCCAATAGAGTTGTTGTGAAAAAATATAAACCAGCAATTTTTTTTATTTAAAAACAAAAGTTCAATATATAACAATCTTGAGAGGTTTATTTCTTTTAATAAAATATACAAAGAATATTTTTTTTTGTTTTAACTCAAGTGTTTTTTGTTCACACTTTTACTCAAGAGCAAGAAACAAAATTTTGTTAATATGTACAATTTTGTGTGTGTGTGTGTGTGTGTTTTACATAATCCTATATTTTAAAACATTAAATAAAAAGTTTTAAAATATATTTAAGTTAATAAATAAAGAGCGAACACGATCTAAGTTTATTTATTTATTCTCTATTAGCAAGTGATGATGTTTTTAATTTAAAAAGATCAATGTACACATGAAGGTAATTACTTAATGTTCATAATTACATTACGTAATAAGCTTTAAATAGCCCTCCCTATAGTACTCTAGTTATTAGAGATAACAATTAAGCAAAGCAATAAAATTTGTGCCACAAAGCATCCCCTATATAATACCGATTAATTGACTTTATGAGCCCTTTCCTCAATCAATCATTTTACAACAAATAGCATTGTAAGCTCCTTATGATAACTACTTTATACCTTTTCTTTATAGCAATATTATAACAAGAATAATTACTAAATTATAAAAAAAAAAAAATAATAATGAGATGTAATTATTTTATATCGTTAAGCTTATTAAGTTCTGTTTATACTGAGAAATATTTGAGATATGTCATTAATTGGATTGCGTGAATGTTTAATGGTTTTGATTGGAGATTGCATGCTATCAAATTTATTACAAAGTGTAAATAAAATACTTACTTAATGTGAACAGAACATTAAAATAATATATTAAATTTTATTAACATCTTATGTTTTTAACTTCTTTTTGCTATTTTTTTTTCTAGAATATTATATCTAGTATATTATTATTGACATGAAATTATAATTATTTTAATTTTTATGAATTTGAATTAAACGTGAAGTAAGTATTTAAAGAAATGACAATACAGTGCATTGAAATACAAAAGTTTACCTCTTTCAGATAAAAAAAAAATAATAATAATAATTGAATACACAAATAATATTTAATTCAATACAACCTTTAAAAAAAAGAAGCAAAATAATAACCTTAAAATATTTAAGTATCTAACTTGAAGTTCACAAAAGTAGAATGCTTACAATGTGCAAGTTTTCCCAATATTCTATAACAGTTAAATTCTATAAAAGGTTTTCTCTATATATCGATTTTTTTGTTACAATAAAGTTTAATACTATATAATAACATTGTTGATTCTTATATTTTCTATCTTTAAATTAAAATTTGATTAGTTTTCTTGTGATACAGTAGTAGTAGTAGTATAAGGGTAACAGGAAATATAAGAAGTTATTTTTTTTTGAAAAGAGAAACTGTTGGTTACGATTGTATTAAAATTGAGTCTAAAATGTTGTTGAACAGTATAGGGATACTTTTCAATACATCGCGTGTTTATACAATGATGAACCAAAGTCACGCAAAGTCACGCGATTGTTGTCACCACACCTGCCAATTCTAGTACTTGACGTCAATATTTCAATTGTTATCTTTCAAAATATTATTATTTAATCTAATTTATCAAGTGTCATTGTCATTTATTTAATAATAAATTTAATTAAAAAAATAAATAATAGTTTTAAATTTTCTTTATAAAAGTAACAAAAGTATTTTTATTATTATTGTAAAAGATTAAAATGGGAAAAAAATGGTGCATGTTAAATAATGTGAGGTTTAATAAAAATTGATTTTATTTTTGTATTATATAATATGTAATATGCAGTGGTTTTAACGTACTGGTTTATAAGCTATCTTGGCATTAATATTTAGTTAAAATTTGATATTTAATACGTAAATCGACATTTAAAAAATGTTAGTTAAACTTTTGTCTTTTTGTTGTTGTTGTAAAGCTTGAAATATTCATTAAACAATTGTTATTATTAACTTAATGTAAATACTCGTAATCTTTGTTGCTGTTTGCAAAAAATAAAAAATTAAATTCCATATAAAATACAATTGATAAATTATGATGCAAAAGAATTCTTATACAGATTATATAATATACTTTATGCATATAAAAGCAAAGTACTTCTTAACTTCTAGTTAGTAAATCACAAGACAATATTATTAACTCTCTTTACATATGAAGATATATATTGCAAGTTTAATGAAGTGCAAGCCCTCACAGATGAGATTTTCTCTATATAAAATGGTTGTGATAATATATGCACTCAATTTCCTTTCAATCCAATCTTTCTTTTTAAAATTCAATTGCTAAACAAGAAGCTATATTATTCTCTCTTTTTCGTCTTCTCTCTCTCTCTCTCTAGTTCTCTCTCTCTCTCTCTCTCTCTCTCTTTCTTTCTTTCTTTCTTTTTTTTACCACAGCAAGACAAGGTTGCTTTTTTTTTACTGAAAGAGGTCATTAATTAGATGTAGTATTTGACTTGTAATGTTTTTTCCTTATTTCTCTCTCTCTCTCTCTCTCTCTCTCTCTCTCTCTCTCTCTCTCTCTCTCTCTCTCTCTCTCTCTCTCTCTCACACACTGTATAAAATAAACTTGAGTCTCAAGAAAGAGAGCTAGCTGACTTTCAACCTTCTCTCTCTCTCTCTCTCTCTCACACACACACACACACACACACACTTTTTCTATTCTTTTTTTAAACGTGATGGTAATTTTCTCGCACGGCATGCTTATTCAAATGAAAGCCAATCTGTGTTCCTCTCTCATCACTAGAAACTGAAATCACGGTGGAGATTGTCATCACTCTCTTACTCTTCAGAAAAGAAAAGGAAAAAAAAAAGAGCAAATATCTACGTTCGTTCTTTGACTCTTCTTCTGACTTTTTTATAGCTCTGGTTCATATTACACTTTCAATGTATAAAGTTTACGTATCAAAACATTGTCTTCTTTTTCATCAAAAAAAAAAAAAAAAAAAAAAAAAAAAAAAAAAAAAAAGTGATGATTTGAAAGTAATTAAAGAGTTTTAAAATTTCTAGTGTTTTTTTCCTTTCTTATGAAAGTTTTAGTCAAATGAATGTAATTATAATTTACATGCAGAATTTGAAATGATATATTTAAATTTAAACAATAGTTTGCAGATTATAAGTAAAGTAGAAACAAATATATTAGAATATTAAATTGTTAGATAAAAATCTAATTTTTGAAAATCAAATTTCTTTGTTTATTTCTCTTATCCTACAGTCATAATACAAACACAATATATTATCAGCTTAGACTGACGCCTCAAAATGAGACAGTTTAAAAAAAATTGCGGATAAAAATATTTACAAATAGTACTTCTAATTAATTAATTATGTAATTACATATACATTCAATAATCATAATACACAAGTTACATGCAAAAAATTTGTATAGTCAGTGTCATCATTCATAAATCCTCAATTAAGCAATAGTTTTCATTTAGTAATAAGAGTTTTCTTTTGAATAAAATTAAGTTAGTTTACATTTTAAATTTATCTAAAGATAAATTATTATAAATGTTTAAACAACTTCAAAAAGTACTTTTATTTCATTTCTCATAATATAATATAATATAATATAATATAATATAATATAATATAATATAATATAATATAATATAATATAATATAATATAATATAATATAATATAATATAATATAATATAATATAATATAATATAATATAATATAATATAATATAATATATAATATAATATAATATAATATAATATAATATAATATAATATAATATAATATAATATAATATAATATAATATAATATAATATAATATAATATAATATAATATATTATATAATATATATTATATATATATTAAATATATATAAATATATAATAAATATAAATATATACTTTTGATTTTATTTTTGTTATTATGGTTATAAATGATTTCATGGCACAATTTTTTATTTTTTTCTCTCTTTAAAGGAATAGACCATAGAATACAAGAAAATATAAGCCTTTAATATAAAAAAATACTTAATATGGGACTTACATAAATAACTTTAGTTTGTCTCAAAAAACAAATGTAGCTCCGTAGCAGTGATCAGAAAATTTCGATTTATGCAACCCGCACAACATTTTTTACTAATTTTTGCATGTTTCTGACGTCAGAAACATGAATAGTCACGCAAATTGCATACTTTACAGTATTTTCACGCTCTCTCGTGGGGATACATTAACATTCTGGTAAAAATTGCCATCAGTTTTGAAGATCCCATTTCGTGTTTATTCATTAAAAAGCACATAATAACATTAAGAACTGTTAAAAATTTTAAAATAGCAAAATCCGCATTTATATACTTATTTATTTTATATTGAAACTTCTATTAGCATCAGTAGAATTTCGCCAACAAACAATACTGTTTCATGTTGCAGTGAAAATTTGCAGTTTTAATTTGATTTGAAAACAATTTTGTTTTTCTACAACAAATTTAAATTAAAAGTATAATAAGTCAAGTTTTTTAACAGAGAAATTTTAAGCTTAGCAAGCAAAATATAATGACATTTTTTTTTAATCCGCAAAAATTGCAGTGAAAAGGTAAAGTGAAATTTTAATCATAGATTCAGTGCATTGATATATATATTATATATATATATATATATATATATATATATATATATATATATATATATATATATATATATATATATATATATATATATATATATATATATATATATATTACAGCTTAGAGATTTTACTATCTAGTGCTTGTCAGCTGCTGTCCACTGTTAAAAATGAGAAAAATAATAATTACTTTAGTTTATTATAAAAAATATAAATTATCCGCTTACATATACGTAAAGCTTTTTTAAAAATGACCACGTGTCTCATATCTCACGCTATATAAAAATATCTCGTTGATTTGAATTAGTTTTACATTTTAATTTTATAACACATGACCTTAAATGATTATTCAATTATTTTAAATAATGAAATTTTCATAAAAGATTGAATAGACTCGGATGTTTTATAAAACAAATTAAATAATATTTTACATGCTTTTATATAACTTTTTGATAAAGATAAAATCTTTAAAGAGGGTTAAATTGACTGTCAAAAGTCAAACAAAAATGATATATATTCACAAGTGGACTAACCCTATTGTAATCAACGTATTTCTCAAGCATAAAATTGTATTGAGACAAAAAAAAGTACATAAAAACTTCTTAGATGCTACTATAAATTTAATATAAATATATATATATATATATATATATATATATATCAGGACATTTTTTTATAAAAGATGAGTTAAGTGAGACACGTGCTTTTAGTAGAGAAGAAAGTTAAGCGAGTGCTGTTTCTGATGGACGATATTAAAATGTCAAAAGATTTTTGGAGTTTCGAAGTGAAACAAATACCCCTCGTTCACTCTCTCGCTTGGTTACTCTAGCAGTCGGTCTCGCTTTCTCGATCTAACCTCCTCTCTCCTAACTCTCTCTTTCCCTGTATATCAAGCTGTTTATAGACTCAAAACGTGTATGTATCTTACAAGAGGGGATGGAGTGAAGAGGCTATAAACCAGAACAAACTTGATCTCAATATTTAAAAAATGACAGTAGTTGACTGGGCAAACCAAATCATTTGTAGAAGCATTGTTCTTCCATTTGATGTAAAAAGTTTAACTGTGAACATTATATATAAGATGGTTTACCACATTTTATGTTTGCGTACAATTTCTTTTTAAAAATACATTTTACCAAAAACATACGAACAATAAGTATGTTAATTTATGTTTGACAAGCTCAATGCTTGTTGTTAAATGTATAATGTTGCCATGAACTTCCTGGGTCAATAAAAATATTTCTGATTTCTAATACTAATTTCTAACTTTCTTACAAAGTAGGTACAAACTATAGCTTGAAAACGTTTAGAAACCCATTTCTTGTCTTTAAAAATTATTAAACTATATAGGAGTATAATCTATAAGCTCCAAGAAATTAAATTAGTAACTTTATTTATATATCAAGAAACTGAATCATCTTTAAATGACATATTATACTGGTCAGTGTAACATATTTTAAAATATGCAGTTGAAAAACAACAACAAATAATTACTTTTATCCATCGAGACTCACAAATTTTATTACACCCAAAGTTTTACTTTATGTTTCGTGAGTAATACCATCACAGAAATCTATTCATTTATTTAAATAAATCTCAACAATAACATATACAGTAAAACGATATATTTTTATCTTTTACAGTTAGGTTGTTCAATTAAATTAACTCATTAATATAAATCTTAATTGTTACACTCAATGTAATTGTATTGTTTTAATTATAATAAGTACTATAGTATATATGTATAGTACATATTATATACGTTAGTTGTATAATATTACATTCAAAGCAAAAATAATATATTATACTTTTTTATTATTATTATTATTGTTAACACTGCAATGACGAAACGAAATTCCATTGAGCTATATTATGCAATTACAACAACTGTTTATCTATGTATGTGTAACATTATACCTGGTAAGTTGCATGTTATACACATGTGCAGATGCAAAAGCTTGTTCTATATGTACCATAAGCTTATATTATATACATAGTACGTACATACGATATTATAGTCTGTGACTAACTAACATTAACAATAACTCACTTGAGCAAACCAATGGTTCGACAATAATGTGGTTTAGTAGAGTTTAAAGCAAAGTACGCATGCATATCAAAAGCGACCTCTCATTTTATAATAACAACCTGGTGCATTGTGTTTAATACTTTAATATGTAAACTTTTATATACATGTTGTATCTATAATAAACACTCATTTCTCTTTATATTGTATTATACGATACCTTTTCTTTATTACAATATTATATTACATACTTTTTATTTAATTAATTTAATAAATATTATTCTAATTATAAGTATTAAAAGTAATAACTTTATATTGAATTGAAAAGTAAATTTATATAGAATTGTATATTAATAATTAATTACTAATTTATTTAATTTATATATACACACACATAGATATTATATATGTATATAATTGTTATTTTATTTAAATTAACATATGATTTAAAAATATAAATGTAATAAATATGTAAAATGTGCTCATGAAAATTAAAGTAAAAATGCATAACTTTTTTTTAATTAGAAATTAGGTTTTGCTTTACATTACCTGCATTTCAATTAAATAAAATAAATAATATTATTATCTTTAGTATTGTACAATTCATAGAACCCAATTTATGTTTTTACCTCTCTGTATAAACATAAAAATAGTGGTGACCTTCTTCTTTTTTTATCAGTAATATTTAGATTGTATATTCATGTTTATTTAGTATCTACATTTATATGTATATAAAAAATATATAAAATGGAAAAAACAAACACACACACAAAACATAAATATTATATTAATATAGGTAGAGTACACTTGATTCATTTTTAATATTTATCAGTCACCGACTGAATGATGAATGGTGATATAAGGTTGACAATATAACGTTATTAATGTCCTTCATGATATTAGAACAACGTTGGTTCAATGGTATAGTATATGGCTAGCATTGGGATAGTAATGTTTATATATATATATATATATATATATATATATATATATATATATATATATATATATATATATATATATATATAATATTATACGTCCATTACTATATAAACAGTACTATGTAGTATAGTATAGTGAGTAGCTAAAGTCATTATCAATGACAATATAATTGATATTTATGGATATGATCATTTATTTTACTCATTAGTGCATCATATATATACATCTCTACATCAATTATTAAATTTATATCTGATTTATTTAATTTTGAAAAACCTTTTATATGTCACTACTTTTTTTTTATTTATTTATTTAAAAATGTGTATAAATAATGATTTTTTTTTTGTCTAGTGTAGTTTCAAGTGATTCATACAAGTCAATATTGAGGGCATTTTGCTTTAATTACCTTCTATGTAATTACGTAATGATTTGTAGTTTTGGTATAATATTAACTTTAGCATACCTTTCATTGAGTTTAGAGTAAATATAGGTTAATGTTAGTAATTTATTTCAAAGTTCATTAATATATCAGCTACCGTTTCAAACTATACATATTGGGATGTATGTACAAAAAAAAATGCGAATTTGTTTATTATACTGTATATTATTGCTGTTATTATTATTTACTTTTTGCCATTCTTGCAGAATTTTGAGTTCACAGTTGTGATTCTTTTATTGACTTTTTAAAAAATTAGTAATTCTACCAATTTCAAAGATCTAGATGTTTTGGCTTACATATTGAAAACAATCACTATTGATAATAATAATAATAAATCAAGGATTTGTATTTCAATAAATTTTTAAAATGAGTATTCCAAAAAATCTGCTAAAAGATGAAGTATAAAGAATTTCATTCATTTTATGGTGCATATCAAATTATACTAAGAAAATTAGGCCTCAAATAAATAGTTATGAAATGCATTGATATTTTTTTAGATATGAAAATTGCTTAATTGCAAGCCACAATTCGTGAGATTATTCCCTCTTTTTTGATATAATATGAGCTACTAAATCCAAGTAACTTTATTCTACATTATATATACTTAATTTTAAACATTAAAAACAAGAAAAATCTGTAAAAATAGAAAGAAAAACGCTACAGAAAAGCACAAAAAAAAATTAGTTCTAAAAGTTATAAATACAATGAGTTTATATTATTTACTATATACATAAACTCTTTTAACAGTCAGCAAACGTGGAGCATATTAACACATTGTAGCAACAAAAAAAAAAAGTGCGAGCACCACAATGTTGGGCAAACTGCTATATAGTCTAGCGCGAAAGCTGGGAGAATATTTAGAATACTTGTGGTAGAAAGCAAAGAGAGGGGAGGGGGTTAAAGCGAGAATGGAACTTGCATGTATATGCCAGGATAATTACCATCTCTCATTGTTATTTTATCAAAACAAAAATAACACAAGGCACGAGAAATATACAGAAAAAAAAGTTTTTACACAAAATTTAAATTTGTACAAATAAACAAGTTACATTTAATATTTATTTTATCATAAATTTGTTAAAATCTCTCTTGCGAATGCATATTTACATGTAATTTTTATTCTAACATTCTTAAATATGATATTATTGTACTCTATATAGTTTTAATGGTAAGCTAATGTATTTTATTAACATTAAATCTTAGCAACGTTTTGAAGGGGAAAAAGATTCTTAAATATAACAGAGCTCTGTAAGCTTGCAACGATATTACTGAATACTTACATAATATATATAAAAGTCTAATAAAAGTATTTGAAAAATAAAATTACACAATAGTTATATATTATTAAAAATTACATACCAAAAATAAACAATTGCTATTATTTTTATACTGATGAAGATTTAGTTACAGGCAAAGATAACAACGTACATGTTTTATGCATTTAAAAAATTAAGTGTATTTTTTGCATGATATTCACTTTGATCAAAAAATTGTATCTATGCAAATAATTGAGAGAATAGAGAGACAGAGACAGACAGAGACAGAGAGATAGAAAGAGAGAGACGTATTTTAGTTTTATTTAACGTTTTTCAACTTGTAATCGAGGCTGGGTGGTTGGAGAGGATAGTGCGGAAATTGTGATGCTGAGAACCCTCTCACGCGCGGACCCAACACTGATTGACTATTAGCAACTTCTCTCTCTCTCTCTCTCTCTCTCTCTCTCTCTCTCTCTCTCTCTCTCTCTCTCTCTCTCTTGACTGATTACATGTATGTGTACTTTTAAATAAAAATATTGTTTTTACCCTCTACGAAATCCAATAATCTTTGAGTGATGGAGTTTTGACTATTTAATTTCCTTTTATATACACTGGATGCTTTTTACCATTAACAATCCTGCATGTTTTATAAATATATATTAATGTTATTTAAATATTTAAATTTCTTTCTTTTTTTAACATTTTTAACATTTTGTGTTTCACATCGCCAAAATAATAAATTAATGAAAAAAAGCAATCAATTTTCAATTTAATTAATTTTTAAATTATTATTATTATTAATTTTTGCTATCACCAAACTGCTAGTTTTTTTTTTTTTTTTTTTTTTTTTTTTAAGGAATGTTGCATTGTCAACATTTTATTCATATATTTAGGACTAACATTGAAATGAAGTACCAATCAACTTTCTTTTAGTATGTTTATTAAATTTACGCCAACATTTAAAAAAAATTCTTTTGCAAGACAAAAATAGCTCACGATGTCAAAGTTTAACGAAAATATTCACTTAAAAATCTTTGTTGCTAAAAAGTGTTACTTTATCCAGTTAAAAGTAGAAAAATATGAGATTACTTAACTTTGTAAAAGTCACCTCTCACACACACTTAAGAGAAGAAAACTTTTGTACTTTACACTCACTGTTAAATTGTTTAGTCTTATTAATGTTTTAAAATAAAACCTTAAAGTATCTTCTTTCTAAATTAGATACCAAAATTCTTTTAATTTAAAATATAATTATAAAAGTAAACATTTTTTTAAAACATAAATTGATTTATAAAATAATGCAAAAGAGAGAAAAAAAAGTATTAAAGCACATCATCATTATTTCATGAAAGAATAAATCATTTATTTATATTAACTTAAAATGTTTCTGTAATTAAAATTAATGTAATTGTGAGATTATAAAATGAAGATGAGAAAGTTGTAAGTAAAATGTGACAACACGTTGTCAGATCTCAACGCATACGTATAACTAGGAGTGCGTAATTTATTTTTTTCATTAGTATATAAGTATGCGTGACAGTAGAGAGCGAGAGAGGTGTCTACTTGGTAGGTGCTAATCACATTGCTCTTCTCCACCAATCCTACAAAGTAGATAATGGCCTGACAAAAGCCTGTGAGCGAGTGCTTTTGCATGAAGATTTTAGCTCAATATAACATACACACACAAACACAAATACATACAAACTCTCTTCAATGCAACAAAACTCTTATAAAACAAAGTTTTAAAATATGACTTTTATCTTTATATCTTAATAAGCTGTTCATCATAATATACAAAGTATCATTACTGAAAGAACTTTATAATTAATAATTTATACTTTATATATATATATATATATATATATATATATATATTATATTATATATATATATATATATATATATATATATATATATATATATATATATATATATATATATGTTATATATATATATATATATATATATATATATATATATATATATATATATATATATATATATATATATATATATATATATATATATATATGTTATATATATATATATATATATATATATATATATATTAGCTTTAAATTTTTTTCTTCTCAATGATTATAAAGATGATTAATCATTGATAATCTATTATTTTTTTTACTCTAATGATTTTTTTATTTCAAGCTATATTTTATAAATTATTAAAAAAATGTCGTAAAGATAGAAATTATAATTTTACGATTGAAAAAATTCGTATTTAGTTTGGGAGGTTTTTGGAAATATTTTATAGTCATTTGAATTTTTTCAATTAACATTTAAGTTACTACGTTTTTATATTATTATAAGGAATATTTTGACAATTTTTGTTTAATTTTATAAAGAATAAAAATGTTATATTATAGGAGAGAGAGAGAGAGAGAGAACATTATCTTCTTAATTCCTCAATAAATTTATTTCTTGACTTTTTCATTCCTGTAAGACGCTCTTCAATATTTTACTAATACATGTATAATATCTTAGTTGATTTATTACTAAATTTTCCTTTAACTCTATTATTGCCAATAAAAGTAAATTACTTTTTTTCTGAAGATGGAAAAAAAATAACAATCGATATATCGATAATAGAAACAAATTTAGTATGTAGTTGACTTTAATTGTGAATTATTAAAAAAAAAGTTAATTACTATACATAGAGGTGATTAAAGTTTTTTTTAATGCTGTGACAATGTAAAAAATGTGACGCAAGGGAGAGTCGTAAATTGAGATAAAAATCGACATTAGCAGTGCCTCCAGGTAAACACGGAAGATGAATGCTCTTTTTTCTCGCCTTTGCTATTTTACCCTAACTATTCTTCTTCTTCTTCTTTTATTTTATTTTTTTTACTACTTCTAACTATAGTATATTATATAGGAACAAGTGAGTAGAATTTACTAGAATATATACTGGTGACGACGAGAAAACAAAACTTTGAAATCAAGGGAGAGAGAGAGAGAGAGCGTAGAGATCTTCAGATCTAAAAGAAATTGGATTTATTTTATTGTATAAGTTAGAAACCACATTTTACAACACGTTTCATTAAATGTGCTTCAATTTATTTTATTTACTTTTTTTATACAAATGTATCTAAAAAAAAAAAAAAAAAAAAAAAAAAAAACTTATTCGATACTAATGTTATTGACAGATAATACTTTTAAAATTTCGAAAAAAAAAAGTAAATAAAAAGAGAAATAATTTCAAATATTTGTTCATTAAAAAATTAAAGGGTTTTTATTTATATATATATTTTTTTATGTTTTGTAATTAAATAATACCCAAATTTGCTATATTACTTTGTTAACACGTGAGTACTGGGGGGATGAAAAAAAAAAGAGGAGGTGGAGAGCGGCGAGGATTCTGGTTTCATGGTATTACAGTAGCTCGCTCTCTCGCCCTTGTTAATTAGCTACGAGTGTCAAATTCAATGCCTCATTACCTGGCTATATGAGACAAAAGCGTAGAACATGACCATATCGCCAATGACATTGTATACATGTATATATATATATATATATATATATATATTATATAGGACCATTCAAAGTAAAACAAACAAAACTAATTTACATTGATTTTATTTACAAATTAAAAAACATTTTTGTCAAAACATGTTTATCTTTTAGTACTAACAACAAAATTTTCTCATTATTTAATATATTTTTTTTATATATAAATGTTTCTTTGTAGAGATAACTATTAAGCATTATATTAATTAATAATTAAGGTACAGTTACGAACAATCAGTAAATTTTACCACTTAAAATAGTTTTGCATTTGTTAAAAATAAAACTTCCGTTGAAAAAATAATCTAATTCTTTATTAGTTCTAAAATATCTATTGAATTTAATAAAAAAATATTTTATAAGGAAAAAAACACGATTAAAATAATCTAATTTTACACTCAAAGTTAAAAGTTCACATATTTTTATTCGTGGGCTAACGTAAGCAAAGGTGAGAACGGGTACTAAATTGTTAGTTCAAAGCGTACTACGTGCAAGAAGTGTAAGGGAAAAAAAATAACTACAACACTTTTAAAAAGTGAACGTCACGTCATACTTTTGCTCTCGCACAAGAAACTCTCAAAGGTTAAACACAAATGTACTTAAAAATTTTCTTGTCGTACATTTTATTTCAAAAAAAAAAAAAAAAAAAAAAAAAAACTTTATCATATATATACAAAAAAATGTAAGAGACAAGAAATTTCTTATGTGAATAATAGTAATATTAAAACTTTTTGATACTTTTATAGAATTGTTAAAAATATTTAACATATATATTCTTACGTAAAGTAGTTTATATTCTATTTCTAAATTTGTGAACATCGTGCTTTTCTTTTGAATGACACGAAAATATTAAAATTTGCATATTTTTAACACTGTTTTTAATCCTCGGTATTTAGAACTTATTAATTCAGACACACGCTTCACAGTTTTGCAAAAAAAAAAAAAGGTGTTTTGTTTTTGAGAAGTAACCTAGGAAAAGGTGCTATCATACTTGTAAGATAGTTTTACATTACAACATTTATTGCATGTCGAATCCTGTTCTGGAGTACACAATTTGGAGACAAAATAAACTTTGTTTTTTTATGAGGCTTATTTTTTGGCCTCTTATAAAATAATTTATTATTATTATTATTTATATGCATATTAAGTATATTTTTTCATAAAATAAGTATAAAAAAATGCAAGTTTACATAACTTATTTTAATGTTTTACAACTAATATGTTTTTTAGAAGCACGATTTTATTTCTGTATATAAAAATTAAAATTATAAAATTGTTAAAATTTAAAAGACGAATTCCAAATAAGAATAAATTCAATCCTATAAATCCTATAAATCCTATTTCACAAAAGGTTTTTGCACAGATTTAAAGTATACGGTTAAGTTAAATAATTAAAAGACTTACTTTCAAATTATTTGAAATAATAATTATAAAATGTTATGTAATAAAAAATTACACACTAACTTAAAATTACTTACGTTGTCATTATGTATCTAAAACGTGGTACAATTTTCTTTCGTTTGAACAAAAAGTTATAAAATATATTTTTTTGAAAAGGTAATTAAGTAAAAATTATTCACGTGCCACTTGAGTTGTGACTACATAATTTTAAACTTCTTGTTTCAAGGTGTTAATTACAAAACGTACCCAAAGAACGTTGGAGATTGAATCTTAAGATAATTAAATAATTACAAGATAAAATAATTCCCTCGCCCTCATACAATCTTCTTCTCCCTTTTCTTCTTCTTCTTCATCTTCTTCTTTTTTTCTTCTATCTAATATATTTCTACTTTCCTTTAAATCTTATTCCTCATTATTTTTATTAACCACATACACCTAGTAGCAAATTACTTACGCAAGAAGAAAATTTTAAAGTATACAAAAGCATCAGTTGTTAAGAATGTAATTACACTTGACGAGTTAATTAACAAAATTATACAATAAAATGTTTCTGCTAAGATAAATCGTATTTTATATCAAATAAACTATGAAATAATTATTAAAATTAAATAACAATCTTAAACTTTATTTTATTATTTTTTTCTTTTTTCTTTTAATATTTTCTTAATTTGTAAGACAAGTATTTCAATAACTTTTATACGGAGCGTATAAAAATTTTAACATTATAATTTTACTTGTGCGATACAAAACTGTGGAAATTGAACTATATATTTTTTTTCTTAAATTCTGATACTAAATTTAAAATAAAATTACAAATTTTTGTTTAAGAATTGTCAATGAATTTTAAATGTAAAATAACTTACTTTTGTTGAATAAAAATTGGCAGAAATTTTCATAAACAGGTGCAATTCAATTCAAAATAGGTTTTATTGCAAAAAAACACATTACATAAATTACATATAATATATTTTTTTAAAGTAATACAACTTTAAAATAAACAGATGCAATGTGAAATCGCCTAACTACTTATACAACTTGCCTGGCAGATATGCTCAACTGGTTGCATATACACTTGACTCTGCAGGCGCTATATTTTGCCAGTTTAAAGCAGCAATAAGAAAATAAATGATCATGAAAAGTATTATTTTTTTATTTTTATTATTTTTTTTTTTCAAATGAAAGCCAAACAAACAAATATAAATATTTATTACTTTTTTTTTGCCTTTTATTTTGTGAAAAGAAAAAAAAATCGTTAGAATCAATTAAGCGGAAAAAATTTATGTACTATCATAAGCCAAATAATTTTTTCGTGTATCTAAAGTTGAATTCATAGATATTGTAAGAAAGGAAGAAAAATGTAAACGTAATCGATAGAAGGTATTGAGAAAAGTCGGAACCATTTCATGGTACATTGCACTCTGGAAATTCCTCCTCCTCTTTTTCTTTCTTTTTTTTTTCCGGCGCTCATGTTGAGATTTAAGCTGCCCTCTTCTCCCCCTAAAACATTTCGCTTCCATTCACAACCTATTGGCTTTTTTTTATCGCGAAATATCTGATAAAATATTGAGTTCATACAACCACAAGATTATTATTATACATATCAAACTTACTTTCAGAATGATACTCAATAAAAAAAAATAATAAAAGACTTCTTTTCTCTAAAAATAAAATATAAAAGTGAACTTTTAATTGTGTATTATACAGTTTATATTGTATACTGTAAAGTTTAATGGCAGAAAAGTAAAATAATAAAAGAAAAAGAAGAAAAAAGGAGAGAGAGAGAAAAAATCTTATTAAAAATGTAATGAAAAGAATATGTACATTGTAAGAAAGTATAAGAGAGATAGTTCATTAACTTATGCAAACTGTTGCTGGTGAATAAAGGAAAAAAAAAAAAAAAAAAAAAAAAAAAAAAAGGAAGAAAAAAATGTAGTAGCTATGGAGACTAAAAAGTTAAAGGGAGAAGAAGATAATTGTATTTCCTCATAGGAAGCCATTTCAGAAGGCGTTTCAAACTTTTTTCACTTAGGCAGTCACAACAATCGCAGAGAGTGAAAGAGAGATGAAACTTCTCCTCTCTCTCTCTCTCTCTCTCTCTCTCTCTCTCCGTATCAAAATAAACTGTGTATTTTGTTGCAAAAAGCAAACTTGTCTAATTTGGATGACCGATAAAATTCATTACTTTTATACCTAAAATAAACAAAGGCAACTTTTTATTCCTCTTGGTGTAGCTGCAACGAGGTATAAAAAATCAACACTCTGTCACAAAATAACAATTATATAGACGTAAAAATAATATTATCTTTTCTTTAAATTAAACCTACTTTTTCTTTTCTTTTTATTCCATAACCATAATCCTATATAAAAACTCGTAGGTTTATATATATATATATATATATATATATATATATATATATATATATATATATATATATATATATATATATATATATATATATATATATATATATTCATACAATATATAAACAGACACACAAAAAAAACTTTCGAAATTTTAAACAAACTATTGTTTTTACAAGTTTTTTTATTTTCAAATATAGGATGATTGCAAAAACATTTTTAAAGTAAACATTTTTGGTTTCTAGAAAATCATAGACGATAGATTTATTTTCTTTGAAGTAAAATAAATATTTAAAAGACATGCCAATGAAAGAAATTCTCAAAGTAGAAAGAAAACTCAATTATATTTTGTGTTTTGTGCTTATTACTTTACGTTCTGTTAGCTTTTTTTTTTATAATTTCTTTGAAAATAGTATTGCTGATTATAAGAAACATCGAAAAAAAAAAAAAAAAAAAAAAAAAAAAAAAAGGAAAAGAAAAGAAAAAAATGTCTTATATCAAATGTTCTTGTGATGGTACTTCTAGCTATATAATACTATAATACCATTATGTACTATTGTATACTACTATATAATATACTAGCTATATAAGTGCAGTAAAAAATATAGCAGCAATTTTTTAAATTCTATTTAAGTAATAGAAAATTACATTAAAAATTACATTGTATCAAAATAAATATAATCCGTATTCAAGAATTTTGTCCTATTTTAGCTTACATGAAATCTTATAAGTAATGTATTTTATAAATTACTCTAATGCTGTGTTATAGAATTAAATAGTGACAATGACTATTAAGAAATTTCCCATGAGACATGCATATATAGAAAAATTATTTTCTGCATAAATTTCTCGTGGTTTCAATGAAACAGAAAGATCTAGTGCAGTTGTATAAAAGTAATATAGGTACCGTGAGGCAAAATGTAGAGTTAGCAATACCCAGAGCCTTTCACCTTAGTTAATTATAGACTGGCCTTCTTTCTCTCTCTCTCTCTCTCTCTCAGCTCATACTCACATTTAATTAACTTGCTTAATCGTTATTACCACACTTTCTGCAATTTCAGTTTAAAATTATGAAAATATCATAAGAGTGATACTATCATATTTAAACATAACAAGAAACGACCATTTTGTTTCACAAAATTTTAAACTAAAAACTTTTTTAGTCCATATACTACTTAATTTAATCTATATTGTGTTAGTAAAAGTAATTGTGGTGTATCTTACATAATAAATGTTTATTTTAAGTATAAAACATATATATGAATTTTATGAATAAAAAGTTTGTAAAAAGAAAATTAGAATAGTCATAGCAAAGTACTATCTTCTTCCAAAACTTTATTGCATTAAATATTTACTCAATTTTATAGTAAAATTGTATGAAATTAATCATGCTAATATTTGTTATTAATATCATATAAAAAAAAAAGTCCAAATAAAAAAAAATAATAGTTGTAACTGTTATTAAGAGAAAAACTTGACATTTCTGAATTCTTTAAAAAGAAACCTTTTATAAAATATGTATTTTCCAAAATCAATATGCAATCAATTGCATGTAAAAACGTGTTGCAAGATAAGCATTAAAAATAATATGGCTCTATCTACTTTAAAAGTATATCTAAACATTGCATCTTCTTTGCAAGTTTTTCGTTAACAAAAGAAAACTTTTTAAGAAAGTAGCAATTAATCATAAAAATTTATATTAAAAAAAAAATTTAACTAATTCATTCCTTTAAAGAAAAAAATTTAATTGAATCACGACTTATATATTTCCTTATATTTCCAGAGGAAATAATTTAATATTATTTACGTTTAGATTTATCTTTAAATTAAAATATAATTTTATGTTATATTAATTTTATATTAAGGTATGAGAAATGTCATGATGTAATAATATATTGTTTTGTGTGTTGAAATTACAGTCAGAGATGTACATATATATATACAAATAAGGTGGTGGCCTGACAAAGCTTTGATTACGTGATGTTATCTTACGTACATAGTAGTTGTATAGCGTGGCAGCGAAAAGGAGAAGAAGTAGAAGGGGAGGGGGAAGGATGAGAAGAGAGAGGGAGGTTGAATTATTACGAAGACGAACAGAGAGAGAGAGAGAGAGATGCTCTCTTTACAAGACGTGGTGATGGATGAGGAACCATGTCTCCAGCCAGATTAGCGAGAAAGAGAGCGCGAGAGAGAGCAACTCTGACTTTGTGTCGCGACTTGACACCTCTCTCTCACTCTCTCTCTTTTACCCACACATATTCACAAATACTCCCACATATACACACATACCATGAATATGCAAACCTAGTCTTTCATAATATAATATTTCCCCAGTTTCAAGTCATATTCCATATAAAATGTCATTCATTGCTTTTCTTGATGAAAATGTCACTTTTTCCGAGAAATATTTTATAAGATTACAAAATGGTATGCAGAAGTAGTGAAATGAAAAATACATAATGTATAGTTTTTTTTTATTATGCATAAGAAGATTTTCTATTATTATATAATTTTTATATATATATAATAATAGTAGTAATAAATTTTATTATTGTATATATACTAGAGATAAAATTATATTTAAATAAAATAAAACTTTTCATATTGAATAGAAATCATCTTTAATAACATCATTATTTTTATTATAAAATATATGTATTGAAAGATTTATGTATTTGTAAAAAAAATCAACAATAAACACAAAAATGAGATTTTACTGTTGCTATTGGTTATAATATCCACACAAAAGTAGAAATTATAGTATAAAAAAATTTCTACACAATATAAAGGATTTTCTCTATTGTTATTGTAGTCATAAAAGTCCATATTTCGATCAGAGTGTGATCACTCTTGTTTTTAGAACAAACTTCTCTTCTTTCAAAGTAAACCAAAAGTCTATATAAGCCTGGTCACTTCTGCAATGAAAAGAGGCAGAGGGGATAGATGTAATAGGGCGATAAAACGTGCCAAGTGAGATAATTGGGAGGGCCATAAGGCTAACCGAAAAGTGTTATTGTAGAGAGATAGCATGATGAGGAGGGGTTTAACAAGCATATCATTCTGATATTATCTCTTCAATTTTAATATCTTGATAATAAGGTCACAATTTTTCTTCGTTATACGATATACATCTATTTGGATGTAAAGAAAAGTATTAAAATGCTCTAAAGTTAATTGATTGAGATAATTTTATTGTAATGCATTATCATTAAATTCATGCATCTTTTCTAAATTTTATATTCTTTTGTTTTAAATTATATTATGAAGAAAAAATATATATTAAAGAAATTTTTTTTAAAGTACATTAAATAAATTATTATAAGCTTATTAAAATAAGTTAATTAAAAAACATTAAATAAATATTATTAAATTTCAATTTATTATAATAAATTGAGAAAATCTTTGAAGCAAAAGATTTAAATGTATTAATAAAATAGTTGTTAAAGTGCATGCTGTTGCATATTGAAGTGCATATTTAATTAAATATAAAATATAAGTAATTATGTATGCATCATGAAAGAACCTCAGTAAAGCGATAATAATGAATTTAATATGTGTTGAATTAAACTACATTATTTCTTTAAATGCGCAATGTGATGTAATCAAAAAAAATTATAATGGTAGAGTAAAGTCTCTTTACATATATATACTATACTGCTATAATTTATTTTATTCACTACAATTTCAATTGCTGCTTTAATTTTTTAAATCAACGCTTTTATATTAAATCTTTTAATATAGTTCTTTATAATAAATATAATGTAAAAAAAAAATAATAATACAATGCAGAATATGTCAGAAGATAATGTAAATGGGCTCTAATTAAGAGCAGTTGTTTTTAATTTTTTAAATAAAAATGCAGTGAGATGTTTTTTTTTAAATTGCAACTGTAAACTATGTATAAAAAATTGGATCTTTTTATCCTTAAAGGCATAGACAACATGAAAACATTAGCATTTACATCACAAAACACTTGATAGGAATTACATAAATAACATTAAATGGTCTCAAAACCCAACTGTAACGCCGTAGTAGTGTTCAGAAAATGTCAATTTATGCAACCCGCACAACATTTTTAAACTAGTTTTTGTCTGTTTCTGACGTCATAAATAGAAATAATCACGCAACTTGCATACTTTACAGTTTTTTCACGCTCTCTTGTAGGGCCACATTTATATTCTGGTAAAAATTATCATCAGTTTTGTAGATCCCATTTTGTGTTTAATGATTAAAAAGAACAATATTTTGTTTCATGTTTTCTATGCCTTTAAATTAGAATTTTAAGTATATAAATAAATATAGAATTATTGATCAAAGATTATAATGTAATATAGCTCGTCACTAATAGCAAAAAAATCTAAAAATAAATATTTGATGCTGTTCTTACAGTTATAACTCTTACTTGCACATAAATAATACCTATAAAATATAACAGACACTAAAATCAAATAGAATTTATTAAGATAGTTTTCCAAGTATACAGGTACATGGTTTTAAACACAATTTTGATACTTATAGTTTTATGTAAATACAGTATATTTATATAGTGTACATACGTATATGTATACTGAAAGTAGTTATAATGTTTTCTAATATTTAGTCTATCCCTCATAGATTAAATAAAATATGTTACCTATGTATGACTAAATCTTGTATAAGTTTTTGATTTTGATGAGTTGTAGAGTGTCCAGTTTTTGTTTACATGATGATGGTTTATAATATAAAGTTTGTTAACTCAAGGGAAATAAAGATGGCAATTTACAGCTATGCTAAAAAGCAAGACGGATCGAGGGACTAAATTATTATAAGGGTAAGAGATCGTCTGGACCGGACAACTTTAGCAATCTCTCATCAGGTAAATATATATTATATAGTATGTTCAAACTTTTAATTAAATATACCTGTACACAAGACAATGTTATTAATTAATTCATCAACAAAATATTAATATCATTAAATATATAACATAATATGATATATTTAATTAAATTATAACACTATAGGATAATTATTTTATTAGTTTGCAAAAAAAAAAAAAAAAAAAAAATGAAGAACGGTAAAAACATATTTTAAATTAAAACATTAATAAACTTTATAACTTTATAGTTAAGTTTACTAACAAGATAATGCTACGGAAAATGTTAATAATGTTACCTTAATATATTATGTTATCCTATTCTATGTTAGTTATATTATAATCTCTGTACAGGAATTTTTTTTTATCAATATCTAAATGTTGAATATCTATATATATATAATGTTTTTCATTGTATTGATTTCAATGCTTAATAATATTTTCTATAAAACAGATAAAATTGAAGTTTTCGTAATATATTCGCAATCAATATTTTTGCGTACATGAAATTTTGTATAAGGTAACAGGTGCAAAAGTTAAAATATTAATGAAAAAATATTTACATGTAAAATGAAAATTAAATAATGATAATGCATATCATAAGTTTTTAAATTCAATTTTGGATTTAATTTTTTTCATGTATACAATATATATATATATATATAAAATATGTATATATATGTATGTAGTATTGTTATTATAACTTTCGAGATGAATGTCCTACGTTTATATTATATAGAGTATAGGAATGAAATTGTAAAAACCGTAAAGTTGGATAAATAAAAATTCTCATAATAATTATAAATTTATTAGTCTCGTCTTATAATAGTCCATGACTTTCTTTTTATATCATAAGTTTATAGATATCGAATTTTGTTATTTTTGATGATATATTTCAACACTAAAGTAAGCAGTTATAAAAGAAGAAGAAAAGCAGGAAAGAAAGACATTTACCTGGTCAAGTTTCATAGTCTTGCGTGTCACATCCCCAAGAGACATTGATGTCGAGCAAAAAAAAAAAAAATAATAATAAAAATAAAAGAAATAAATAAAATAAAATACAAAAAAATGACCACTATATAGGATAGCAAGCAAAAAGTCATTAAATAATCATCTGAATGCCACAACAAACGTCATCGTTATAAATTACATCTAGTCTTTGTTTCATCACAGAATTTTGTGACGTAAAAATATCGATTTATATTTGAAAATAAAGATATCGATATTGTTATCATTTATTGAAATATATAAAAAGGTTTTTATTTTAATTATCGATAATCATATAAAAATTAATACAATAATAAAAACTGTATACATGTGGTTTTCTTTAAAACTCAATTATTATGTAAATACTTTACATATAGTTTTTTGTTTACCTAATTGTTATGTAAAGTACGGCAATGTGAACATAATTTGTAACAAAATATAGTCAATATATACATATTTTTTAATAGAAAATATTTTTATACTGTGGTTTTGTCTTCTTTATTGTATAGAATGATATTGAAATTTTATTATTTTAAAATAAATTATTCAATGGAACTATGTTATGAAGAGATAAAAAGAATATAAAAAGTTTGAAATCAACTATGCTTTTGTTGCTTTTTTTGTTACTTTTATTGTACATGTAGTACCTTAGAAAAGAGTGAAAAGTGTGGTTTATGGATGTTTTTATAACAGAAAGCATCCTGCTTTTGTTTCGTTATATATATATATATATATATATATATATATATATATATATATATATATATATATATATATATATATATATATATATATATATATATATATATATATATATATATATATATATATATATATATATATATTACTGGACCACGCTACATTTTTCTAACAAGAGAAGAAGATGTACTTTTTGTTATGCTTGTAAGAATGAAAGTGGTTTGCGAATATGGTGAAGTTTAGTTAGAGTAAGAAGTGAAAGTTCAGACACACAAACAGAGAAAGTATTAAAAAAAAAGAAAAAAAGAAAGAAAGGTGTGAGTAAAAAAAAAAAAAGAAAGAAAAAGATAGAGAGAGTATAAAAAAACAAACACGGGACAAAAATTACTTGTGACTATATACAAAGCAAAAGTTAGAGTAAAAGGAGGAAAGGCTACAGTAGCGAGTAGTATATATGTGTTTATATACATACATGCATCCATTTGTATGTATTTATATATATATATATATATGTACTGTATATATATGAGATGGATAGAGGAGAGGCAAGCTTAAGGTCCTGTGGGAAATACTCAGTGTTCGTCCTTCTCTCTCTATTTCTCTCTGTAGCTATGAAACTTGGCTGCGCTTAGAGATATAACATTATACACTGCATTCTACCTAACCTAAAGCAAACTATCTGTAGATAAAATGTCATCACCTTTATTATTCTTTATTTCGTACGTAACGTAATGTACAATATAAAATAATCAATAAACATAATATATAGCAATCAGCTGTTGAAAAATTTGGTTACCACATTTGACCTATATTGTATAAGGAGTATTTATATACATACTTAAATGGAAAGTATGAAATATAAATTTGTAATAGATATATACTATAAAATATTAAAAATAGATACACTCATTCTATAATCATAACTAAAAGCTTAAATCTCGCAATCAAAATTTTAATATGAAATCCAAAATCATTAAAATATTAAACACATTTAGAGGATCAATTAACAGCGTAACTTTATGATAGTAACCATTTATTATTTCATCATATTTATGTTTTGGTAAGGATTTGGAACAAAATTTACAAATGTTGTTTCTTTTAATTTAAAAAAAAAATCCTTTTGTAATTATTTGGATACACAAACTATAGAAATATGGTAATCGTTATGATTTTGCTTTATTTTATTATTAGAAAAAAATGCTTCTGGTGCTTAAATTTTCCAAATTCCTTTCAGTAAATTATATTGAAAACATGTATATTAATGGAACAAAATATTAATAAAATATATTTCAAAACTCAAAGACATGGTTATAGGAAACCAGCAAGTACCTTAACATAATGCAGAGAGCTCTATTTATATAGCTCGGAGAAAAAATAACTAGCACAGAGATCACAAACACATATTGCAAAGCTTTCGGCACTAAACTCCAAGAGAAACGGAGTATGTGTGTGTGTATGTGCCTTCATCGCTCCTTTCCTTTCAGACGCAGAGATAAACAAGTCTGTACGGACTGACAAAGCCACGCAATACTGAAGCTATCTAATATGTGTTTAATATCTCAGTGCTAGAAGTTTTTCACCAAACTATGGGACTCTCTTCAGTATGGCAAGGCCCTGGTTTCTTATATCCTTATTATTATTATTATTATTTATTTGTAAATGACCGCGATGGTTTATTTTTCTTATTATTTGAAATACATTTTAAGTGAAATGGCACTTGCTGTTAACTTAACAACATACCCCATGAACACTAACCCATGAACACTAACCCACGAACACTAACGTTTAATATAAATGTTCAATATACTAACGAGTATTTTTAATATTTATTAAACAATTTAAATTTTAAATATGTATTACTAGCACAATGATCTCTCTTAAATTTTAACATTGAAGTTGAATGTTGAATTGCTGTCATTTCTTTTAACCATATAATTGAAGGTAATGTGTCACATATTAATAAGCTTTAATATATTAGTAAAAAAAAAAAGTCCCCTCGTAGTACATTGTGACATTTAAAGGGATGTTTGGTAACTCATATCAAGCTTGATTAATTATTTCAGCGTTTAATTTTTATACATATATAGTACGCATTTTTTTTACTCTGCGTTGTATTTTCATATTTCAACACGACACGCATACATAGAATTCAAAACTATAAATATGGGGGGGGGGGGGGGGTACAAATTACGTTGAACAGTTACTTACACACTTTTGCAACATAATACTTTATTGTTAGATGTCTCCTGCACCTTGCACAAAAATACTCTTTATGCCATGCTGTTACACAAATCCTGAAAAATTGCGATAGGTAAACATTAGCTTGGAACAGGTATTTAAATATACTTATTAATGCAGGTGAAACATTAGTACAATAAATTTGTGATACCTAGATTAGATGACAATGTAATATATCAATACTGGTTCTAGGTTAATTTTTCCTAGAACGTAGGCCTATATGATCTTGATCGGGCAGGGTAAAGTAGACAAAATTTTGATACACTTTCGATTTGATGTACAGTACTGTATAATAAATACCCATAAAACTCATAATATCATTATTTTACTATTTTAACTCCACGCATCATTCTTTCACATATACGATTAGAACAACATTGCAATTTTGACGTGTATAAAAGAACGTTAAAGAGAACAAGAAATGGTTGCAGATAAAAAAATTCTATAGTTAGTAGCTCATGAATATAATCATTTATTAAATATTGTAGAAAATATAAATTGAAAGGTTTAAAAATGATTTGTTTTAGCAACCACCTGTATAATATATGTAACTATATTTATATCCATATTATATATTATGTAAGGCTCTTTAATTTTAATAGACATAAATAATAATAAAAAAAACTTTATAATTGTCGACACATTATTTCTTAATCACTCGTAAAAACCATTTCCTATATTATATTACACAAAGTTTTATTTTATATTTGTATACAAAGGGATAATAACATAAAAACGTTTAAATTTTCATGTTTTATTAAATCAAAAAAAGTCATAAATTGTTGTGCGTCTGCGTCTGTGTAAAAACTCTTTTGTTTATAACACTATGAGATGATTAAATAACATTTTATTACATTTTATCTAAATCCCAACTGAGAAATTTTCCTTTTTTCTTTTCCTTTTCCTTTTTTTTTATTTTTTTATTTCTCTCATCTCTCTCTCTCTCTCTCTTCTCCTTGTCTAGTTGTAAAAGTTGTACAGTTTTAAAACAATTAGAACAAAAATAAACTTCATCTCTAGACACTTGTTGTTTGTTTTTACAACTTTGTGATTTTTTTATATAGGGGAGCAATCCTGGTCATTTACTAATTTATTGAATTTTATTTAGGTAATGTAAAAATTACTCTAGTTATAGTTTTACAGTTATAGTTGATCATTTGATTACGCGGCTTGAAAAGTAGATTTTTCAATATTTGTTACAAAATTAACACAAAATTAAATTTATACTTAAAGAGCTCCTGGCGTCCTAAAATTAAATAAAAAACGTCAAAATCATGAGATGGGACCATTATTCATTCGCATGTTATATCCTTCTGTCCTCACAAATCGGGGCTGAAAAACTGTTAAGTAGGCAACTTTAGGAATTCATGACGTCATGAATTCCGGGTCTATAATAGAAATAGTAGCGCGGGTTGCCTACTTTATAAATTTTCTCCCTAGTTTGTAAGAGTACTGAAGGGTTAAGGCACAAAATATGTGTATTTATATCGGTCCTATCTCATGATTTATCATTGAGAGGAACTTTTTTTTTTAGGCCAGGTGCCCTTTAATCAGGAAAACTGTTGATAAAAGTTATTTCATTCATTAAAAAATCATTAACATTGATACCTTTTGAAGTATTCAATCATAGCTTTCACGAAAAATATATACTGTAGTTGTATGTATATAAAAAAATAACATTAATGATTACATTCTTAATATGATTTTCCTATACAAAATTTAAAATGTCTTTAAAACAATTTATAAACAAATATGCTAAGTTTTAAAAGGTAAGAAAAAAAAATAAGGACACATTTACATACGTTAAACGTTTATATAAAATTGAAATTCTCCTCGTTTTTATATATTAAAAAATTCCAAGCTACGTGGCAATAAAGAAATAACAACATAAAAAAATAAGCAATAATGACACGTTGCTATATATCGTTGAAGTAGAAAAAAGAAAAGTTGAAATATATACCTGGTGTATAATTAAATTTCATGGTAATTAAATGTTTTACCGACGTTTTGTATTATATTACATGTTTTCTATAGAATGAGAGAGAGAGAGAGAACGTTGTGACATAAATTATTTGCTCACTTTTTTTTCTTTTTTTCTTGAAGAAAACACGTGATGTTGGCGCCTGCATGAAGTATCCATAGTGTCACGGTATATATCGGCGTGAGAATAGACAAACACGCTACATCACTGACTTACTGAATAATCGATGGAGATTTCAATGATATATTGAATTAACTAAATAATAATGTTTTTACATATTTTTTTATATATTATAATATGTTAATAAATAATTGGATGTAATCGTAAGATTTTGATTATTTTTATGTAAGTTAAAAAAATTTAAATATAAGAAACAAGACAAATTTATTGATTGTGTACATGTTACAAAACAAACATTGGTCTTGTCAATTACTTTAATACATTCATAACAAAGCTATATACACAGTATATAGATAAAATATTCAAAATTACAATAAATTGTGTGACATAATGATTGTCAATGTGAGTAAAAGAACTATATATATATATATAATATATATAACTATATATAACTATATTATACTATATATATATATATATATATATATATATATATATATATATATATATATATATATATAATATATATACTGTATGTCTGTATGTGTGTGTGTGTATAGTAAACTCTTTTATAGTTTCTCTAGTGGTAAACATTAGATTGTCAATTTCCTCAAGTTTGGTATTATCATGTATTAAAAACGGCCGTCTCTTTAAATATTTAGAAAAAAAAATAGCGAATCATTATTTGCATATTATTTACAATATGAGCTTCCTTTAGAAATTAGGTATGTTAACTTATGTTGATGCATTTAATAGTTTGTTAAATTCATATTATGAAAATAACTTTTCTTTCACTACCTTAATGGAAATGTGAATTTAAATTTACATAGTAACTGTAATTAATTCATGTCTTCAAAAAGTTTAGAATTTAAATTAGACAGTAAAGATCTTGATGTAGAACTATTTAATTTCTCTAGTTCTAGTTTCGATAGTTCGAGTTTTCTTTTTCACATAAGTAATTTTATATTATATAAATATGGCATAACCCATGATATGGGTAGCTGGAACTAAAGCGTCTCTTTCAATTCGGAGGAGATGAAATGGGCAAGAATATGGGTCATTTAACTGTATTTAAAAAATCTGGAAACACCGCAAAAATAATAAATGTCAAATTTTGAACTGAACTGACCCGACACTGTGAGTAAACCTTGGAGGTGAAGTGACTCCTTATTTTATTTATTTTATGTTGTTTGAATAATTATCTATTATATAAAAAAGTGATATGATAATAATAATAAATAAATCATAACTTTTAACCACCACAATTTACATAATAATCTTAATCGTACAGAATAATTTATTTTATATAAATATTTTGTTAAAGAGCCAAAATAATTTGACACATAAAAATGGATTGCATATTTAAATAACACAATACACACACAAAAAAATCTCTAATTAATTAAAATTAATTAAATATAATAAAATTAAAGTTAATTATAATTGACATAAAAAATGTCATTATATTCCAAACAGATAATAATGATTTATTACCAACAATTTTATAAAATTAACACATAAAAACGTATAATTTGCTAATCAAGATAATTAAATTTCAGATTTTAACATATTTTGCGTAATGACTAGGCAGAAAAAATAAATAAAAAAAAAGTGCGGTATATAATAATTTAATATAATTTTCCTGGTATATCTGTTTGTTTATTTTCAATAATAATGAGTACTATATGTATATTTTGATGTTGCGAATATTATATAATATGTTCATTACATATAGCTTTAGTGAAAGCATTAGTAGATGGCTTTTGCTTGTCCGTACAGACTATGTCAGATTAATACCTGTATAACCAATAATAGTATCATAATACTTTGGTATATACATATATACTGTAATATGACCTTATATTCCTCTATCCAACCTCCACCCTACCCCTATTATTATTATATATGTATATTTACTATATGGATGTATGTACGTATATATATACATACTACAGCGCATACAACATATTGGGTTGATCTAGCTTATGGCTTAATTTGGTCAATATATTATTTACAGTAAAACATAAATGATCTAAAGAGGTAAATTACTGTATGAAAATCTATACAATACCAAAATTAATTATACATTATAACATTATTGATCATCAACTTACTGCAAAACTAAACATTTTTTTCTCTCTCGTATATGTCAATTATAAATTTGAAATGTATGAATATGATTTTACTGTTAGCGTATTTTAATACTCTTTACTGTTTTTGTTATTCTCTGTACGTATTTGTTCAACTTTTTTTTTTGTGAAAATGAAAAAGTTTCCAGAGCAATGTAAAAAATTTTATGTATTTTTTTTAATGTTAAATTATAATAGTAGAGATATTTTGGATTATTATAGAGATTGTAACATTTGGTATTAGTATTACTATAAATAAATTACTAACTTCATTTTTGTAGCATTGCTAATAATTATAGGTAATTGCATCAACAATTTTATTATTTATATGCTTTTTTATGGTAGTTTATTTTTGTTTATTTTCTATTACTACTCACTGGCCAACCTTCAGTGACTTATGAAAAAGTAGCCACTTTAAAGATTTTTTTAGTTCATTCAGCAAAACATAAAAAAAATGAAATTTAAAATAATTAGGTCACTCATGCAATTTATGGCAGTCTAATGACTTTTACGGGCTATTTAAATGAAAAAGTGCAATTCTCAATTAATGGCATTTAAAGAAATATTGACGCAAGAGAGCACCATCAAGTCCAATCATGAATTCAGGGTATCCAAAAAATTTAAGTTTCATCTCTCTAGCTATATTGGTTTAGGATATAATAATTTTGTTAAGTTTTATTAACACATCAACCAGCTGTAGTTGCATCTGGATCTGGATCATATAAATCTTTTGGTGTTTCAAAAAAAAAAAAAAAATGATTGTAATATTTTAAAAAAAATCATATTTCAGAGTATAGTTAAAAATATAACACCAAAATAAAATAATCTTGCAACAAAATTTATAAACCTAAAAGCATTGTCTTTTTAATACTCGGCAATGTTTTATTTCCTTACCTGACATGACTTGTATCCTGTGAATTTCACATAGAAGATACACAACATGCAATTTCCTTACAATTTTACCTTTTTTTTTAACTTAAAAAAATTAGAGCCATGCAAAGTTTTCTCTAATGTTTTCAATACCATGATACAGTAAAAAAAAAAAAAAAAAAAAGTTAAGAAAATGATGTTAGACGTTAGTATACCACAAGTTTTGCCACTACATTACGTTGTTTCCTTTAATAATTCTCAGTGTTATAATATAGTTTAAAAATTGCGTGACAAGATATTTTCGTGCAACACAAAAACTTTTTAAACAACTTTATTTACAAGAAATTCTTTCAATATTATATATAATCTATAATATATATTATATTCATATGATATATCGATTGTATATAACAGTTTTGAGTTTAGACAATATTTTATATTTAATGTGCTATATTTTTGAAAATAAATTACCTACAAAAATGATCCTAATAAAGATTTGTGTTGTATATTAACTCAATTATTGTACACACAGGGGAAATGAAATGGAATTTTTTAAAATTATAGAGGTGCGATTTTTCATTCTATTACTTTTTATAATATTATATTTTTTATATATATGCACATTCACTATGAAAATAACTTTTAACATAAAAAATTATTGTTATTTTTTAATATTTTATTTTAATATATAATATTTGAAAGCTTTATACTATTGATTCGTTTATTTTGCATTATATGTATGTAGTGCTTAAATTTAAGGGATAATTGTTCGTGATATTTTAAGAACGAGAGAGAAGAGAAACACATTATAATTCTATCATGTAAGTTTAAAAGCAGGGATTATTTTTTTTATATATAAATTGTTATAATTTCAATAACTCATTTTCTCACATAATTTATCTTCTCAAATTACATTTAAAAACAAATTATATTATATTATAAAATAATAATACATTACTATTTGAACGTAATTGTAAAAATATGACCAAAGATTTACGTTGAAAATTTAATTTTAATATCATTATGTAAACTCTTGTTATATATTATAACAACTATACTATATATATAGCGGTAGCAATATTTCTATTTTATAAAATTAAATAGTGTTACAAATAAATGGGAATACGTGTGTAATAAAATAACATGGTACTATAATATACCTCCTCTTTTTTATGATATAATACTACAGTAATAGTAATAATAATATAATTTATCAAACATGTTCAAATAATAATAAAACAGTAACTATATAATATATATATATATATATATATATATATATATATATATATATATATATATATATATATATATATATATATATATATATATATATATATATATATATATATATATATATAGAGAGAGAGAGAGAGAGAATATTTTTTACTTAATTCTAAAAAAAATTAATAATAAAAATTGTTAAAATAAATTATATTTATAATAGCATTGGTATGATACTAATAGTTTCACACGCACCTTCTCTCTCTCTCTCTCTCTCTCTCTCTCTCTCTCTCTCTCTCTCTCTCTCTCTCTCTCTCTCTCTCTCTCTCTCTCTCTCTCTCTCTCTCTCCTTACTTTATGTTTCTATGTGTTTCGCGGGTATGGTCTGTTTTTCTTCTCATATAAATTTTTCACCCTTCATTGTTTTATATTTATATATTTCTTTTAGACCTTTGTTTCCATTTTTCACCATTTCTTTGTCAGCTAAAAGAATTGAAAAATATTACACTTTTTCCAATTTTTTTTTTTTTTTTTTTTTAACTAAAGCTAATAATTGTGTTTACAAATTCATCTTTTACAGCCAAGTATTCTCTCCCTCTCTCTTCCCACTTTTAAGTTATTTTTGTTGAAATTTAACACATATATTTTCTGTTAAATAGTAGTTTAACATGGTTATTTTGCATATTTTTTTCTTTAACTTTAATTAATTTTTACCACTTTAATTCCCAATGTACGTGGTCGTTGCTCAAAAAGTTAACCAACATCACTTTACTTTTCCTCGTTCTCTCTTGTGAATTCATTTTTTACGTGACTTTCTAAATGATCTCCCATCTTTCATATACATAAATTATATTTTAAAGTTATAAACTTGTAGAAATTTTTAACAAAATTTTTATCATATTCATAGTA
>OX439131.1:18212036-18214536 GCA_949318235.1 Ecdyonurus torrentis
AAGATGCCGTGCTATAGGGTGTATGCATTCATGCTAAACTCGACGCCATGTTGGATAACTCAATAACATATGTGTGGCATAGGAAAAGAAATCATTTTGCCAGTTTAAAAACACTTTGCAATATTTTTGAGAGCATTGTTGTTGTAAATATGTTGAATTAGTATCTCAAGTATGTGAGACAAATAACAATAACAAGAAAATTAACCGATTTCCCAAAGAAAATCGGCTTAAACAAAGTTTGTCCTATGCTGAGCAATGTTATGCACTACTCCAGTATGGCCTCCAAGCGCAATAAATATGACGTCATCCGCATACACCCTATAGGCTTTTGCAGCAAATATAGAGGTTTGCCAGAATTGCTGTCGTAGTTCTGTTTTTTTAATACAACGCTTCCAAATTTTGTATTTAAGGTGAAAAAAAAAGTAAATGAATCAGAGGCCATTGTTTGTCGATACGTAAAGTATATTGTAGTGGGTAACTTGACGTGCCAAAGACAATGGTTATAATTAAAATTTGCATCTTAAACCATTATCGAAGATTAGGGGTAGTTAACTCCCAATATTTAATTTCTCGTATCTATGAGTGCAACAAAGACTCTTACCAAGGTAATTTGCCGTGCCAAAGACAATTGTGATAATTAAAAATTTGCATCTTCAACCCCTTATTGAGATTAGGGATAGTTCACCCGAAGTTTAAGGTTCTCGTATTTTAGGGTGAAGTACCCCTAATCTCGATAACGGTTGAAGATGCTACTTTTTAATTATTACCATTGTCTTTAGCTCGTCAATTTACCAAAATGAATGAATTTGTTGCACTCAGACACGAGAACTTAAATTTTGGGGGTGAACTACCCCTAATTATTGATAAGGGTTGAAGATGCAAATTTTTAATTGTTACCATTGTCTTTAGCTCGTCAATTTACCAAAATGAATGAATTTGTTGCACTCAGACACGAGAACTTTAATTTTGGGGGTAAACTACCCCTAATATCGATAAGGGTTGAAGATGCAACTTTTTATTTATTACCATTGTCTTTGACTCCTCAATTTACCCAAGTAAATGAACTTGTTGCACTCAGATATGAGATGAACTTTAATTTTGGGGTTGAACTACCCCTAATTATTGATAAGGGTTGAAAATGCAAATTTTTAATTATTTCCATTGTCTTTGGCACGTCAAGTTACCCAAGTACACGAATATGTTGTACTCAGATACGAGAACTTTAATTTTGGGGGTGAACTACCCCTAATCTCCGTAAGGGTTGAAGATGCAAATTTTTAATTATCACCATTGTCTTTGGCACGTCAAGTTACCTATAAATCAACACCTTGATAGCTGAAATCGGAGAACTCTATTTCTTGCCTTGCCTATCCCGACCACACCTGTACCCGCGCACATCTCACCTGTTTGCACCGCCCAAGCTCTCTATCCACTAAAGGTATCCACAAATAATGGCCTGATTAATTTACTTTCGTTCTTTTTAACTCTAAATACAAAATTTGGAAGCGTTGTATTATAAAACAGAAATACGGCAGAAGTTCTCGCAAACCTCTATTTACTGCAAAAGCCTATAACACGGCATCAAGTTGGCCATGAGTGACGTCACACGATTTTTAGTTTTTACGCGATATACGGCACCGTGGGTAGGTCGAATGACCATATCACTCAACTTGGGTCGACCCACCCTACCATATTATGGAATAAAATGCACCTAAATCCTAATACTCAAGTACTCATGCTTATTTGAACCATTTTTAGAGCCAAAAATTAATATTTTGTTGTAATAATTTCTTTGAATTTTAGAAATCAATTAAAAAAAAGGGTAAATTTTTTAGAAAAAATTTATATTTATTAATATTTAATAATTTTATCCATAATCACCAGCGAAAAATATTTTTAATTACTCCAAAAACTATTAATTACATGCTTATTAAAAGATAACCGAGAGCTAACCGCTCGAGCTCGAGCGGTTAACTTTTTGTCTTGTTGTTCTCGGTTAACTTCCAAGTTCACGGTTAAAATGTCTGCAACTTACGAAATAAACAAGTTAACCGAGAGCTAATCGTGAATTGTTGAAGTTGTCGGTTAAGTGGGCTGCAACTTACGAAATGAAAGTTAACCGACAACTTTCAAAAAGTTCTCGGTTAGCTCACGGTTAAATGGTATGCAACTTACGGCCGTTACTTATAAAACATTACTATACGATTAAAAAGATTTAAACAAAAGTTAATTATTTTAAATCTTGCCTTATTGTAACTATTGTATAGTTTAAACCATAGATCACATGAAACAACATGTGCTTTTCAATAATTAAACACAAAATGGGATACCCAAAACTGCTGACAATTTTTACCAGAATTTTAATGTGGCCCCACAAGAGAGCGTGAAAATACTGTAGAGAATGCTATTTGTGTTACACTTCCAGTTTAAGACGTCAAAAACCGGGAAAATTAGTATGAAAATGTGCGGGTTGCATAAATCAAAGCTTTCTGATCACTGC